>CM055265.1:58624113-59226438 GCA_029237695.1 Conchocele bisecta | reverse complement strand
ATGAAATCTGATGGTCGTCGACAATAAAATACACGTCTTATCTGCTTATATATATGAGCATAAAAGTAGAACAACTCCGCTTGCAATAAAATTGCATCATCTTTAAAAAAAATAAGAAATTGCATCATAAAAAACTTGCATCATTTGTTTGTACGGAAGCCCATTAGGGCCACTTCACTTTTTGTTATCTTTTCAAATTCTTTTCTTGAATTTTCAAGATCTTTTCTTGAATTTTCAAGAAAAGATCTTTTCAAATTCAAGAAAACATCTTGTTATAAAAGATCTTGAAAATTGAAGAAAAGAACTTGAAAATTCAAGAAAACATCTTGTTTTCAAGATGTTTTCTTGAATTTTCAAGTTCTTTTCTTGAAAATTCAAGAAAAGATCTTGAAAATTCAAGACAAGAACTTGAAAATTCAAGAAAACATCTTGAATAAATGGAAATTAAAAAAAAGTGAAGTGGCCCTAATGGTCTTCCGTATGTCCGCTAAAAGAAAATTGAGCATAATGTACTGGAACGATTTGGAATCAAACATTAAACAACATTAATATTATGGAAGTACATTTAGGTTTATATCGAAAAATTGACATACAACTACAGGGATCCTCCAGATATTCGGACAAAAATGGCAGTTTTTTAACGATATTTTTCTTAAAATAGCAGCTACGGGCATAAACTTTTCACAGATCAATCGTTGGTTCTTGATTTCTCAACGCATGTAAACTATTTAGCAAACTGTGCCATCTTTCTCGCTTAAAATCGGGTCAGATGATCAGTCGTAAGATTGCCCCAAAATTAACATCGACAATCAATTATCCGGACAAACATATACTCGTCTTTTAACTTGTATTCTCAATATGAAATCATAATTTTATCGCTAGTAAACCAGTGTAGTCCTGCAGAAAAAACACAATTCGCTTCTTGGAAAACAACGTATTTATATTATTTTATTTATAGAACAACTCAAATGACGTAATGGGCGCATTCGATTACAAGCCCCCGCGAGACTGTTGACGTTGTAAACAACTTGTGGACAGAGTTGAGGAATATTTTCAGCAAATATTACTAAAATGTTTACCGTGGCAATATATTCTTCACACTGGCATGGAAACAGCAAGCACCTGCGTGACTTAGATGTATTTGATGCAAATTCTGATCAAACGAATGCTCTTAATTAACAGGTATTTTCATTTGTCTGATAAACTGATTGTCCGGATAATTGGTATGACCCCTGTAGTACAATCCAAAATAAAAATGTGCACGTTATGTAAATGACCATGGATGCATAGATAGAAAGAACGGCAAGAGCAATCATGGAAAGTACCATATTTCTGTCATAAGAGGGATCTAGTCGGGCGCGGATCCAGGTTTTCGGGTTAGGGTGGGGGGCGTAACTATTTTGCAATACTGGACTACATTATCGAGCGCGCTAGGGGGGTCTGGGGAAATTTTTTGAAATATACATCGCATTTCCTGCCTTCTGGCGCATTTTGGAGCAAAAAAAAAAAACAGTAAACAATAAATTCACCGTAGAAACGTGCCTTGTAAATTGTAAAAATCTTTACTCGGCGAATTAATTTTAGGGGGGGGGGGGCGCGCGCCGGGTCCGCGAATAATTTTAACCGCGCGCCGGGTCCGCCCCCCCCCCCCCCCCCCCCCCCCCCCGAATCCGCCCTTGCTAGTAGCTCTACTAAATATAAAGTTGAACAACAATCACACACAATTTTAAGTGGGTGGGGTAACACAATTTTGCCGGTTCGTGCATAATTTGCTATTTGACATATCCAATATTACATTTAATTGAATATTTCATAAAATAATATAGAATCTGTCCAAATAACATCAATATTCTCACTTTTTACTTAAATTATCGGCTCCTTCCGACATCTTACAAACACGTGTTGAACCAAAATATAAAAACCGGTGCGGACGTAAATTTACTTTTAAGGAGGCTCATGTATTGAGGTATAAACACACCAAAGTATTACTACTAAACTGATCTGAAAGGATCTAGAGCTCATTGTTCCAACAAAAGAAACACACACAACATTCTGTAGGGTGTGATATATCTAAATATTACAGAAAATTAGTCGGTGTCAGACAGCGTACTGTACACGAATTTGGTAGTGTAAGAAAAAAAAAAGAATACAGTAGGTTTTCTTTATATTAAAGGTCATACAAACTATCACTTATTTTCTTCAAACATCAACGGCGACCCTAATAACCGATTTGCGGTTCGTTTGTATTTTTCGGGATATTTATATTTCTCATATCGCACCTTATCTGACACCTATACATAGCCATGCAATGAATTGGTCTTGGCTTATCTCTCCTGTTGGTGTTACTGCAACCTAGGTGAGAAAAAATGTGAAATTAAATGTTATATTTCTATTTTTTTTTAAAAATGATGACATAATCTCAGACATTTCGTAAATTGATTCTGCAATGCTTTGCAGAATGTTACTTCAGCATATATGTGCTTTGACAATTCCTAGTTGAAATAATCAATGACATGCGTGTGTAGCTATCTATGTTCAAACGAATGCCGCCGGAGGTCATTAATAGTTCGGCATAGCAAACAACTTATCCGATGATTTGACCGCAGGCAAATAGGGAAGTTGAGCTTGGGACAGGTGTATTCTGAATTCAATGAAGCCACACCTATTCTATGCTGATTGGTTGAATCTATTTTGTTTATCTGTCCCAGTCAATGACAGACGTGTGAAGCTGCGTTCAAACGGATGTCAACAATAATGCTGCAGGTGTATATTGAATCTGCGAGGCCACACCTATGCCAAGCTGATTGGTTGTGTCCAATTTGACAGACATGGTAGTATAGATATACTGTGCACATCAGGGTGCTTTCTACAGTTCCGAAAATCCAATCTTGATGCGTTTGTTTTTACACATGGATGAATGTTATATTGCAGGATTAAACTTCTGTAACTTGAATGTCCACTCGCTTATTTTTCCGTAAATACTGTTTTCGAATACTAAAATATAACTAAATCACATATTTTGTTCGTTGACAGATAAAAAGAATTAAAAGTATATATTCAATTTTCACATGTGCATTAAATTCTTTACTATTTCTAATTTATTTTCCTACTGACTTGTTTCAAATAAATAGAAAATGTTTGGACTTGATGTTAAAAACTAAAGATGTTTTCCAGAAGAAAATCGTTGTTTTGCCAAATGGGGATTACGTCGAAGCTTGGTCTTATATGTGGCTGTGACTGGAGAAATGGGGTTTGTGTGACTAGTGTAGGTCCTAATCAACTATAACAGTCCTGTAGTCTAAATACGATCTAGATTGCATGTTAGTGTGTTTTATTGAAGGAATGCCGAAAAGTGCAGATCCTGTTCAGACTGTGCGGATGTACTAATTTGCCAATTGCTGTCACCCCGGGTTTTCCTTAATTGACCCCATGTACAGCATTGTTTCATTGTAAGTGGACAATGGCTTACAATAATGACGTTATGACAGTTTGACCAGCATAGCACCAGATCCATCTATGCACCTGGCAGCTCTAATAAGTGTCTACTCTGTTGCCCGTCTGATTTAGCATTATATAAGTACTATCGGGGAAAACATAGATTGTAACCTAACGATGTAAATATAAATACATGTATATACAGACTGGTATCCTACAGCTGTTGAAAATTGCACAGTATGTCAATTTTGTCACACACTGTCGCATTTCAGTATGTAGTTTGTAACTAAGTCATTCTTATATTTTTACAGTACAGTCCCATATATTTATATCAGCGGTCTAATAAACTTGAGTTCTAAGTAGTCTGTTGAACTATTACGTGTAATACCGGTAATCGTATTATGCATACATTTCGGAATTACTACTGATACGTCATATACCCACGTGACCGCAAAGGGAAATAACTGTGGTAAGCAAAATAAGGGGAAGTTAGTCATGCAGTGACGGCTGGAAAAACTTGCTGTCCGGAATATGAAATCTGTAAAAGAACGGCACATACTGGTCGGATTACTGCAAAATTGTTTTATTTTATATATAAATGATGAATACATAAGCGTATCGCGAAAAACAGAAGCTTGTTATATCTCCTTATAGATACATGCCCCAGGCCCGTAGCCGGGGGGGGGGGGGGGGTGGGGGGGGGGGGGGTCGGAGCGGTCGGACGACCCCCCCCCCCCCCCCCCCACCCCCCCCCCCCCCCCCCCCCCCCCCCCCCCCCCCCCCCCCCCCCCGCCCAGCCTCGAGGTCCGCTTTTTTAGCATCGAGGTCCACTTTTTTAGACCCCTAGATATCTCAGGCCCCTTCGGCTTTCGAAACGACCACCCCCCCCCCCTTCAAAAACAGGTCTGGCTACGGGCCTGGGCGATAACCGTGTTTACTTAAAATGTTAACTAATTGTAAAATATCATGCCTTATTTGCTTATGAAAATAGCCTGATACCACCACGCGTCACTATCAGTAAAATAAATAATAACTAAATGATTATATCTGTATAGCAGGCATTTATAATTTTTAGAACTGATGGAATAGTGACACAATTATACACTTATTTAATTCATATAAAGAACATGCTGTTCCTACTGAGTGGGCATGTACATTTAATAAAATAGGCGCTACCTATATGACGGGTTTGCCAGCGCATCTGATTTTTTAGCATTACTTGGGAGTGTTGGTACTTGGACGTAGTATCTAAGGTACTGTATGAATAGAATGTGTGAATTTTGTTGCACCTATTGTATATTGAACATATAATATGAAATAGGTGCAACACAGACTACTGTCTATTCCACGTTTTACTGCCAACGAACTTTTGTCTATTAAACACATTAAATATATGTAAAAAAAATGTGTTTACAAGTGTAAGTATTTTTTTCATCAATGACAAAAAAAGTCCCCCCCCCCCCCCCACCCATCCATTTTTTTGGACGAAATTCCATTGTAGAAACATCTAAGCTGGTACCATGTGTCTACATGTTATATTATGTTTCATTGAACGGTGTTTGAACATCCATAGCCCCCAAGTGGGGTTTGAACACACATGTAGCAAATGTCGAAAATATTGTGTAAATAAATGGTGTAGATCGTCCACATTTGTCGAGAACTTCAATTTGGGTTGGCATGGGTCCTATATTTTTTGTTTGGTATTTTATATTATTCAATAAAATGACAGTGCCTATCGACATAATTTTTTTAATTCTATAAACAACAAGAACGCCGCCAACACTGTGGTGGCTGGATCATAAATTGCACCTTGATACAGTAAAGATGTTATGGGAGAATATACAAACATGCATGCATCTACTGAATGAAAAAATTAATGATGACAAACATCCAAGTTAAACATTCGGACAAGGTTTTTGAAACATTCTGCATTGCTCAAGTGGCTGAAAGATGCGACATGAGGAATAAGGATATATCCTTGCATATCTTGACTTTCATTGAATAGAACAATTCAGGCGCGGATCCAAGATTTCGGGTTAGGGGGACGTAAGACCGAGCGGAGCTCGGGATAGCGCTAGGGATGTCCGGGAGCATTGACCCCGACTTTTTTTTGAAATCTACATCGCATTTCCTGCGTTCTGGCGCATTTTGGAGCAAAATTATTGACCCTGTCACAGTATGTTTAGACATGATTTTTGCTTGAAAACGATTAAATTTTGAAACAATAAGACAACGACTGTAGAAGCGTGCCTTGTAACTTGGAAACAAATTTTACTCGGCGAATTTTAGGGGGGGGGGGGGGGGGGCTACAATCGGATAAATTTACTTCAACCTGTGATACATGTTGTAACTCGTGACAAAGTAGTGCCAAATATAAATACTCAAACAAGACTGAAGAACCAAGCACCATCCCAGTCCCACTATCGGTACTACCATGCGCACAATAATTGATGTTTCTATGTATTGACCATGGTCAGCATTTCGCAAGTTGTGCACATTTAACATACACATACATGTATGCCTATTATTTCATCCATCCGTACGTCCGTCCACATTTAGCTGTAGCTGTGTCTGAAGCAATGGGGCGTTTTGGTTTTGCGACCAGTGTATGTGCTGTAGCCTATTTCACCAACATTGCAAAGTATACTTATCTAGCAAAGTATACTTTGAGGGAGAAATTTTTAATATTATGATAAATTTATTAATTTTTATTATACTGAATTTATTACATTCAACAAGAAATCTAGATTGTTATCTGGTTATAGAAGCGTGCAATCTAAGCAGGAGCTACATTGAACACAAATCCCATAAGCCCCATTTCTCCAGCCACAACCACATATATGTGATCCAACCTCTCTATATTATTGACTTCCAGGGATGTAGGGTACTGTACATGTAATATGTCTCTGGTCCGTACATGGTACGGCAATGAGCCAGTGTTTCAGACTTGAGGGACCTTAAACTAAATGCATATATACCTGTAGTGTGACGTCATTAGGTGCTTGGGCTCCACGATCCAACTTGGACAAATTGTTTGCGCGATTATTTGCAACATAACGCTTGTCATTCTGCATGAACATAACTGTTGTATGTGTAAATGTACATACCTTCAGGTAGCATAATAGCGACCACGGCGTTTCACGCAGATCATCGTTAGTCAAGGAATGTTGACACAGGTACTCACAATCAAAAGTACTATTACTCGACAATGCCAAAACTCGGATCCACGTTTTCCATTTGATAGGCAATATGTTGCATTCTATTGCTACACCACAGTCAACGGTATACATTTGTGGAATAACGTTTTTCATTTCAAAATATGCAAATTTGATACTTTATCACTGTTTTTGAAAATTCCACAGCAAAATGCCACTTACAAGAGTAAGCCATGATGACTATACCAAGACAGTCATGAAGTCGCGACTAGTGGAGAGTGACCCAATAATTTTGCTAATACACACTTTATTATGTGAGTTTATGATAATATTTTTGTCTCGTATTATAGAATTGTCTCTCAATAACAATATAGCGAAGTATGATCGTCAACGCCCTGCAGGTTTTTTCTATATTTTAGTGTTGAGAAGTGTAAATGCTATTACGCAAATTTATACAGTTGACTGTGGTGTAGCGATATAGTGCAGCCTATTGCCTATAAAGTGGAAAACGTGCAACTATACTTCGCTATATTGTTATTGAGAGAAAATTCTACAATATGAGATAAAAATATTATCATAAACTTGCCTAATAAAGTGTGTATTAGCAACATTATTTGGTCACAGTCCATGAAGTAGAAAGTAAACAAAGAACGCTTTGGAAATTTGTACTAATACATCATAATGCTTATGCAATGTAATGTAATGAAATGTAATAGAGTTATGTATTCGGAACAGTAAAGAAATATTTTTTAGCTTATTTTTTTTCTCTCACTTATTTATGCTTTTAGGTTTATTTAATATATTTATAGACCTTGGTCCGTTACTTCAACCTTTGGCTATAATAATATTCAAGTTAAAACTTTACAGATTTTTGTTTTAGCTTTCGTTTCGGCTTATATTTAAGGGTGGGAATTGGCTCGAACACCTTCCATACCCGTAGCTATTTATTTCCTCTTTTAGACTCGGTGGGCGGAGGTGGGGCACTTTCCGGATCCGTTCCCTCTTCGTTCCCACTTTGATCATACTATCAGAAATATGATTATATTTGTACTTTTTGAGTTCTCTCCCTTTGACAATGTGAAGCTATTGATATACTGTTTGAGGGGATGAGGGGGTTTTGTGTTTTTTAACAATGAATCCATCCTTAACCCATTTCATGCTGAGGATACACTATTTTGTTTGTGGAAAATCCTAAATAATTTATTTCTCTGTTCTGAGATATATCTGTCGTGACCACCATTTGAACCGTCTCGTCAAGACGGTTCAAATGAGTGGTCACAACATATACTTTTATTGAGAAATAACAAAAATAAACTATAGCACAGTCGATGGCGCGTCATCGCAACATACCCACTTTTCCCAAATGCAAGTCGAAAAGGGGGATATAATCCATGACCGGGGGTCGAATCAAAAATCACAATTCACTTTGCGCATCTACACAGCATAAGGAGGGAGGGCACACACCAAGTTTCAAGTCGTACCTATTACTGTTAAATGTTTTACTTCTTACAAGGCAAAATTGGGAACATTTCGGTATACATGTACTATCAAAGCTTCGGTGGGCGTGACATGCAGGCCGCGGCCATCGAGTTAACCCTTAGAATGCGGGAACCGAAAATAGTCGTCTGCTGTTAATTCATATTTTGTCTTTTCTCTCAGTAAAAACATGGTTTGGCAGCATTTTAGAATCATTTCCAATGGAAATGATTCTAAAGTGCTGCCAAACCATGTTTTTGATGAGAAAAATGGAAAATAAAAAATATTCAGCAGACGACACAATTTAATTCAGCATTGTAAGGGTTAAGGATATTTTTGTGCACACGTTTGAAGAAGTGGGACACATGTATTCACCTTGTATCGGAGAAGTGGGACAGGTGGCAGGGCTCCAGATAAGGAATTAGTAATTGAGTATTGTCACTCCATCATTTCTGAAGCAATTGGGTATTTCAAACTTTTAATTGGGTAAAATAGAATCACACAACTGTTTGCACATCAACAGATAGCAATTATTGAATAATTTTCTTCGAAATGAAAACATGTCGTGGCATTTCATTAGAATTGTCTCCTTGGAGACAATTCTAATGAAATACCAAGATTTGTTTTCATGGAAAAGTAAGAAAATATGCTATATTTGTGGTCTGTTTATTGTTTTCTGTAGCATGATAAAGATACCACAAATTTTTCCTTTGATTTTTGATACTCACTACTTCTGATTTCAATTGTGTTTTTGGCAATTTTAATTGGGTATTTAAGCAAATACGCAGCTTATCTGGAGCACTGGGTTACATAGTTAATAAGTCCCATTTCTCACAGCCACATATACATTCTTCTGATGGGCCACATACCCCCATTTATGTCTATGTAAAGGTTAACCCTTACAATGCTGAATTCAATTTTACCGTCTGCTGTTTATTTTTTATTTTCCAATTTTCTTGATGTAAACATGTTTTGACAGCACATAGGAATCGTGTCCAATGGAGAAAATTCTGATATGCTGCCAACACATGTTTTTCCTTAATAACAAAATTAAGAATGAAAAACAGCAGACGCCAATATCCGGTTCCCGCCTTTTAACCCTTACAATGCTGAAATAAATTTTGTCGTCTGCTGTTTTTTTAAATTTATTTCCCATTTCTCTTGATACAAAACATGGTTTAACAGCATTACTGGAAATGATTCTAAAGTGCTGTCAAACCATGTGTTTTTTAGAAAAAATATAAAACAACAGCAGACTACAATTTACGTTTCACGCATTCTAAGGGCTATGTGTTAATAAAGATTAGAATAGTTGGCACCATGGCTCACATTGGTCAATGTGGTGCTTATGTGATCTGTTTAGTGTATGTTCATTGCTCATCTACAGAAATGTACTTTGATATTTGTGGCTGTGACTGGAGAAATCAGGCTTATGTGTTTTGCGACCAGTGTAGATCCAGACTAGGCTGCGAATCCGCACACACAAGTCTGATGAAGATCTGCACTGTTCACCATTCCATTAATGAAACACCCGTCATGCTTCTAACAAGCGATACAGATCGTTATCAGGCTCCAGTAGTATTGTATTTGAGCAGAAGCTACACTGGTAACAAATCCCATAAGCCCCATTTCTCCAGTCACAACCACATTTAACCCTTCCTACGCTGTTGACGGAAATTGCCTTCTGCTGTTTTTCATTTTTGCTTTAATTCTTAACAAAAAAATGGTTTTGACAGCACATGAGAATCGTCTCCATTCTCATCTGCTGTCAAAACCAGGTTTTTGTCGAGAAATATTGAAAATAAAACATTTCCAGCAGACGACAACATTTAATTCAGCGTAGTAAGGGTTAATATGATCCTGGTCTACGACAAAAGCACTGCAGCCATCAGATATACGGTATGTAGATAGGGCACATACTTTTGTTATTGTTCAAAAGGAGAGCCAGTGGGAGGGTGTGGGAGGGGTTCAATTATTGGGGCATGAGCCGGATCATCACTTTTTACAAACATTGCTATAGAGGTCTGTTGGGTTGAAACGGTTAATATTGAACCCGAAAGCCCGCTTTAGTGAATGGTTATGCAAACAGAGCAGATCCAGATGAGCCGGCTCGTGATGAGCCGTCTCATCAGGATCTGCACTTTTTGAAAGTAATTTTTGAGAACAAAAAATACACGCTTTTCATAAATGGACTAGTCTGAAATCCATTTTGTGACGGTTGGATTGGTTGCAAAATTAACATATCAAAATCCATTCCAGTTACCGTACTTAGGGGTGAAAGGGTTGATGTGATGCTGGTCTATCACAAAGGCATTGCAGCCATCCAATATAGGTAGATAATGCAGATGTAGATGTCAATTAAGCAATAGGTAATTGCGTTATTGTGCAAAAAACAGCCATTACCGGGCACAATAGTGCCTGCAGCGGCTGGTCTGTGAAACATTCATCACAGCAGTAGCTATACTTTACTGTTAATTAACGCCATAAAACTTGCATGAGGCAGCAGTCTGTATATGTTATTTCATCCATAATGCAGTTTGTGTCATTGTTCCTGCTATCTATAATTATTTATATGCCAGTGTTAATCATTATTAACCCAGAAACGTACTTTTCGGAATACACCTTTACGGGTACAATTTTTCGCTCACCTGAGCCGAAGACTCAAGTGAGCTATTGTTACCGCTTTTCGTCCGTCGTACGCCCGTCAACACCTTTCCGACAACACTTTTCCAACATCATCTTCTGGGCCGATGTTGACAAAACTTCACGGCAATGGTCTATGCGTTACTCCTTTTCAGATTTGTTACTGATTTGCCGTAGAAAAGTAGGTTAAATTCTTAAAAAATCTTCTCACAAACCTCCAGACTGATTTCGACGAAACTTGGCAGGAATGATCGACAGGAGTCGATCACCGCTTTTCATCCGTAGTCGACGTCTTCTTCTCCTGAACCGCTGCGCCAATGGTGATCAAACTTCACAGAGATGATATATATGGGTCGGGGCACGTCAGCTTTGTTAAATTGGAGTTTGTCGCATACTCCAAGATGGCCGCCGTGAAAAAGTAGGTCAATTTCTTACATAATCTTCTTCTCACGCCAGACCGATTTCAACGAAACTTGGCAGAAATGATCGATATTCAACGCTGTTTCAGATTTGTTAAAATGGTGTCCCCGGGGTCAAAAATGGGCGGTGCTGGAGGTGTCAAGTAGTGTTAAAATTTCACATTTGAACGAATATGGTCATGTCATATATCGATAAGACAATCACTCTGGGGCATGTTTTGCCGAAATTGGATGATTACATTATCCAAGATGGCCGCTGAAAGGTCATGCTTTTGTTAGAGATTTCAAACGTCTTCTCGCGATATTGGCCAAACTTCACAGTTATGGTCCGTGGTTGAAGCCTTTTCATATTTGTTAAAATGGAGGTTATCGTATATTTCAAGATGGCTACCACAGAAAAGTAGGTCAACTTTTTATATGCCTGGGACGTATTCTGTATTCACCTTGAACGGGTGGGCGGGCATCCGAAGGTGGGCGTCTTGAGGGCGGTGGGCACAGTATGTCCATGCAGTAACTAGAGTTCTGCTTGACGAATCGTGACCAAATTTGGAAAACATTTATGCCCCCCGGCATATGAAGTATGTCGAGGGGTATATAGTTTTCGTAATTCCGTCCGTTGATTCGGATTGACCTCAAAGTTCATATACATGTACAGTCGAACCTGTGCAAAAGACCACCTCCAAATAGCAATCACCTGGCTGCAAAGGCCACAATTGTGTTGTCCCAATGGCACAATTACTATATAAATGACCCTGAGAATAAAGACCACCTGTGAACAAAGGCCAGATTTTCCACTTTCCATGACCGGCCTTTATACACAGGTTTTACTGTACTTCCTTATCATCATCAATATTTTCATTTCATACCACATTCATGCGGCCTTCATGTCTAAGGTCAAGGTTAAATTACTTTTACGTCCGTAAGATTTGTGTTAAAGTTTTCCGGTACCCATTATCTCCGCAACGGTATGTCGGATTGACTTCAAGCTTCATATACTCCTTATCGTCATCCATATTTTCATTCCATGCCACATTCATGTGGCCTTCATGTCTAAGGTCAAGGTTAAAGTTTTTAAAATATATGTTTTAAAGTTTTTATTTGTCGGTCCATGCGGCGGCTGGGGTAATACGTGAGTCCCTGATCACTTTCTCTAGACGAAGAAGCATATTCATTTTAAACAAATTTTGATGTCTTATCTCCCCTTGGCAGCCATTTTTAGCCAGGTTTGTTTTTTTAAAAATCCAGGCTATTGGATTGGCGAAAGCCAGGCGGGCGGGCGGGCGGGCAGCGTCCACAATCAATGTTATGTTTTCGTGTTCGAGTCCATTTCTTTGTTACTGTACCACCTAGGACCACCAAACTTTCACAGCTTCATAATCAAGGGGTGCCCACCACATATCACTATCGAACATGTTACTTTTTTTTTAACTTGACCCATTTTTTCCGCGCAGTCGACTTAGCCATTTTCAATGTTAAGTTTTTGCGTTTACAATGTTAAGTTTTCGTGTTTAAGTCCATTTCTTTGGTACTGTACCACCTAGGACCACCAAACTTTCACAGCTTCATAACCAAGGGGTGCCTACCACATACAACTATCCAACATGTGACCATTTTTTTTACCTTCACCTATTATTTCTACGAAATTGACTTTCAACGTTAACTTTTTAACGTACGTCTGGTTAAAGTTTTTTGGTTAAAAGTTTTTCCTTATACTATATCTCTGCAACTGCTTCGCCCATTACCTTGAAACTTCACATGGGTGTTTATCATCATCCATATTTTCATTCTACCCCCCAACCGTGCGGCCCCTGTGCCCAATGTCAAGGTCAAATTATTTTGAATTTTTTTGTTAAAGTTTTTTCGTGTACTATATCTCTGCAACTGCTTCATCCATTACCTTGGTACTTCACATGGGTGTTTATCATCATTGTCGCGCCCGCTTGCTGAAAGCGCGATATCGTCCCCATTTTGGCATACGTCCATCCGTCCGTACGTCCGTGTGTCCGGTTAAAGTTTTTTGGTTAAAGTGTTTCCATCTACTATATCTATTTTTTTAGTGTCCATGCCTCGCCCCAAGGCGCGACATGCAGGCCACAGCCATCTAGTCTACAAAAAGTGGGTATAATTATGTTATCCAAGTGTCTATGCTTGGAAAAAACCTGGCCTTCGTGGCTTTGCCTCGTTTCTTCATACTATATCCTTGTCAAGCAATATGTCAAGTTCTACTTGACCAACCGTAACCAAATTAGGTATACATGTTTATCACGACAAGACGAAGAACCCTGTTCATTTTAAAAAATTTCCGATGACTTATCTCCTCTTGGAAACCAATTTTAATTTTTGCACTCTGTATCCTTGACCAAGCAATAACTCAAGTTCTACTTGACGGATCGTAACCAAATTCGGTATACATGTACATGTTTATCAAGGCAAGATGAAGAACCATATTGGTTTTCAGTGACTTATCTCCCCTTGTTGACTGGCCTTACCTCGACGGGCGTATATTGTGACCTTCGGCACTCTTGTTAAAAAATCTTCTCGTGAACCACCAGACCGATTTCGACAAAACTTGGTAGGCAGGATTGATAGTCAACACTGATCAAATTTGTTAAAATGGTGGCCGAAAGGTCAAATGGTCAAAAGGGCATCCTTTTATTATACAGTTCAAACATCTTCTTCTCGTGAACCGCTTGGGCGAGGCTGGTCAAACTTCACAGTTATGGTCCATGTGTGAAGCTCTTTTATATTTGTTAAAAAATGGAGGTTGTCACATAATCCAAGATGGCCGCCATAGAAAATTAGGTCAAATTCTTAAAATATCTTCTCGCAAACTGCCAGACAGATTTTGGCGAAACTTGGCAGTAATGATCTATATATAGTCAATGCTCTTTCAGATTTGTTAAAATGATGACCCCTGGATCAAAAATGGACGGGGCCCGGAGGACAAGTAGGGGTAAAATTTGGTCATGTTATTTATCAAATCGAAGGTATCATTCTGGAGCATTTTTTTGTCAAAATCGGATGATTACGTCATCCAAGATGGCCACCGAAAGGTCAAAAGGTCATCCTTTTATTATAGATTTCAAATGCCTTCTTATCTTGAACTGCTTGGTCGATGGTGGTCAAACTTCAAAGTTATGGTCTGTGGGTGAAGCCTTTTCATATTTGTTAAATTGGAGGTGGTCGTATAATCCAAGATGGTCGCCATAGAAAATTATAGGTCAAATTCTTAAAAAATCTCTCGCCCCCTGATGGACTGTACATATTTAATAATAATTTCAGGTGAGCGATACAGGCCCATTTGGGCCTCTTGTTTTTAAAATATTATATTTGTATGCACACACTTTTGGGGTGGCATATATATTTAACCTTGTCCGTCCATCTGTGCATCCAAATTTTGTGTCTCGCATATCTCCAAAAGTATTTAACCGAGAGTCTGGAAATGTTTATTAAAACCCCGGCATACAAAGTAATTTGAGGGGTATATAGTGTTTGTAATTCCGTCCATTTGTCCGTCCGTCCGGGCACACATTAGGGTACTTATGTGGCTAGCCCCACAGGGTTATGGACTTAGTAAAGGATAGGGTTGGTTACAACTAGCCACCTAAAAAATCCTTTTATGTGGCTAATATTTAACATGTGATAAGCCACATAAGTATAGTACTGTAAGACCGTCCGTCCGTCCGTCCGTCCGTCCGTCCGGCCCAAGTTAAAGTATTAAATACCTATTATCTCTATAACGGTCAGTCAAATTGACTTCAAACTGCATATACTTCCTTATCATCGTCCATATTTTCATTCCATACCACACCCATGCGGCCTTCATGCCCAAGGTCCAGGTCAAATTATTTAGAAATTGGCATCCGTAAGATTTGCGTTAAAGTTTTTGAGTACCCATTATCTCTGCAACGGTAAGTGGTATTGACTTCAAACTTCATATACTTCCTCATCCATATTTTCATTCCGTACCACACCCATGCGGCCTTCCTGTCCAACGTCAAGGTCAAATTAATTAGAAATTTGTGTTTTTATTTTTTTTAAATATTTGCGTTAAAGTTTTTATTTGTCGGTCCAGGCGGCTGCCAGGGGTATACGTGAACCCCTACACACTTTCGCTAGTTAGAATGTCTTGTTGTGCAACTGGTGTTTTCTTTTATTTTATGGCACTTGAAACAGCCAATTTGGCCATTATGAAGAATTTTTTTGTGGTTATGGCCCTTGATTTAGTCAATTTGGCCGTTATGAAGTTTGAGGTGTCCTATATATATCAAAATAATATTTGACCAAGTGTCTTGAATCTTTACAGAAATGTTAATTAGCAATTGTAGTTGTGATCAGCATCTGCACTGTTCAACATTCCATCCATCACGCTACTAACATAGATTGTTATCATTCTACAAGAGCGTGTTATTTGATCAGGAGCTACACTGGCCATGAATCCCATAAGTCCCATTTCTCCAGTCACAAACACATATGCTGCCAGTGGGGGTATCCATGTCCCATATAAACATGTGTTGTTATTGATGGTGTTATTGGTGTTTTTACCTGTAATTTCCATTGACATAAAAGGCTTTCTGTGGCGTGAAGGTCCTCGAGTTACCTGTCATCCATCCTGACCGGTGTAAGCTGTCAGGCTGAAATCTGCCCCCTCCAGTCATAATACACAGCCATGTTCAGGCCACGTTTAACGTTTTATGTTGTTCATGTTGTGTAGTTAGACGGCCAATCAATTTGATGTCTTAAATTTTCCCTTATTTACCTTACCTGTGTATGATTTATATGAGCAATATACATAGCAGTATTGACAATGGCAAACATATGGCCTGATATGCCGATATGCCTGTAACTGGCTGGTATCACTGCTAGACACAGTTTGTTAATTGTCCAGAACGGAGATCACTGGATATTAGGGTATCAGAGAAGCTTGCAGAATTGTGCCGTTGGATTTCAGAACGCCAATCTGGCCTTCAATAATACTGTTACTATAGCAAAGCGGTATAGTGGATTCAATCGCAAAACAGCATTGTGGGATTGGAGAGGCACTCGCTGTATTGGGATCTTGTAGTCCGATCGGCAAGTTACCTGCAGGCCACACAAATCCAGCAGTGGTCAGAGATAACTTGGACAATCTACCTGTAATTACTGGAGCAGTGCGACTGGTAATAAGTATTAAACATAATGAAGACACAGAGCAATAATACGGTTATCACAACTGACCTAGCTAGCTTACTGCAGCTATTTATATCGTAGGAGGGACTTGATTCAAGTGGATGATTTCGGCTTTACTCATTCCTCCAGTGTGTGTGTGCATTAGGACGGATTACAAATACTGAATAGAACACTATCATGATCTCATGTAGTGTTTATACTTGCTCGTCTCTTCATGGATTGGACGTGTTTGTGAAATTAGCTGTTACTTTAATTCTGTAGCGCGGAATAATCCAAACTTAAAAGGATTAGAAGGAATATATCACTTGCTATACAATATACTTGTACGTTTAGTGGAGTAAGTTGACAAGTTGACAGGTACACAAATTGGTATTTTGGACTTATATCAGTGTAACTTCTGGTGTTTATTCGCTAATTATTTTCCACAGGAAGACTGTTAAGTGGATGGTAGGAGATTACAGAAAGGATATGGTGTCATCCTAGAGATCCCCAGACGATGGTCAAACAAATGGAGGTAACAACATGTATACATATTATTAACCCTTTCATCCCTAAATAACTGGAATTGATTTTGATATGTTCATTTCCCGACCAATCCAATAATGAATTTCTGACTAGTCCGTTTATGAAGTGTTTTTTTCTTCTTGAAAAAAAGAAAAGAAAATTACTTGCAAAAAGTGCAGATCCTGATGAGACTGGCTCATCTGGATCTAGACATAGCACTATGGCTTTACTACGTTCTATAGCAAAGTAAATAATAAATGATAAAAAGTCAGATAATCATCATAATGAAAAATAGAAGCTAAACATGATATAGAGACATGGCATGTTAGTCTAATCTGGATCTACACTGTTTGCAGATACAGCAATATAGGTTGGTAGTGTTGAAAGGGTTCAATAAAATGGAATTTTGCAGTGTAGTAACGTGGTGTCTTAAAATACACTAGCGTAATAAATGTAGTGTTCGGTGTGGTGTTGAGACATGATCGCCCGGTTAGCTCAGTTGGTAAGAGCGCCGTGCTAGTGTTACGGGGGTCGTGGGTTCAAACCCCACATCGGGCGACACTTTTTCCCCTTAGAAATACTTCAATGGTGTCAGAAGTAAACAGGATTGTGCCTGGGTGTACTTTGGGTTGCAGGCTATACTCCTCATGAAGCTGTGAGGTTGATGCCTGGTTCCCAAATATAAGAAGGGGAGGAGTGTAGTGTTCGGTGTGGTGTTGAGACATGATCGCCCGGTTAGCTCAGATGGTAAGAGCGCCGTGCTAGTGTTACGGGGGTCGTGGGTTCAAACCCCACATCGGGCGACACTTTTTCCCCTTAGAAATACTTCATAAAGATGTAAATGAGACGGCTATAAATGATGTCAAAAGTTGACAAATTTCATCAACTTTTAACGTCATTTACGGAAAATATCGTAACTTTTGTATATACTTTTTATGCACATCTTCTTTGGTAGAAAACGACTTAAATGGCTTTTCCCAAATGAGGAATATTTAAGGTTTTAAAATTTCCCACAAAATGTATAGATATAACGTATCTGTCTTACATGCAGAATACACCCTTACGAGTATGAATTTTTAAAAATATTTTATTTTTGTTATTAATGAAAGTATATGAACATTTGAACAGTCTCGAACCCAATCAAAATGGCATATCCTCGGCATGAAATGGGTTAAATGTGTTAGGCACCATCCCGGGGGCGTCGGAACAGGTCCGGCAGGTCCTGCGGCTGCCTGTTCAATAATTTTGACTTATTTGTATTTCATATATAAAAAATCCGGAATGTAAACATTTTTGTCTGCAATTTTTCTCATCAGAAGTGTATGATGTTACCATTCAGTCGAACCGTCTCACCGAGACGGTTCGACTGAGTGGTAACAACATGCACTGTTTGGTGGGTAGCGGAGACAGAAACTAGATTCGCCAGATCAATCTTATGATGCTTCCTCTACCCTTGCATACTGGTCAATATTGTTTGTTACACATGATTTCTATTGTGGGATTAGCATATGTCTTGATTGTGGACTCATAAATCACATAACACATTGCTTTGAACATATCAATTGCAGGGGGCCAGTGGAAAAGGGGGATAACTCCATGAGGGAGTTTGCCCTCTTATTCCACAGACCCCCTTCAATTGGCATCATAAACCACATACAAGTGTTGTTCAGCCATGTTCACTGTGGCAGTTTTATGGTCCAATGGGATTGTGTCTCTGTATGGTGTCTACTTCCCCCAATGTTGTTGAGTGAAACAACTGACATTCCCGACGATTAGTCATGCTGATAACAATATGCTGTATTTATCCAAATAAACGTCTAACCTACATAATACTATATACCAGGTGACATAATGTCACATAATTTGAGACCAGTCATGTGATTTTCTGCTTGAATATAAAAAAAAACAATATGTATATTTTATACAATTTTTGCATAATTTTTAACTGTTTCGTTATTTTTGATACAATCACAATTACATGTAGAGCAAAATTTCCTATAATGTGAAATGTAAGCATAATTTTCATATAATTTGTGAAAAAAATGTTGCCTGGAAGTATAAATGATCGATTGCAAACTTTATAGCAGAAAAAAGCACCGGAACCTTATAATCAATGTGTATTTATCTTGTCTGGAATAATGCCCAATTTAGTTCTACATTTCCATCAGGTATTTTGTAATTTGCTCAAGCGATTAGACGTGTAGATTAACCCAGCCAACACTACAGAACTCATTAGCTTTTTTTGCAAACAGTGTAGATCCAGATGAGCCAGCTTGTAACGAGCCGTCTCAACAGGATCTTCACTTTTTGCAAGTAATTTTCATATTTTCTTAGAAAAAGAACTACCGGTAAACTTTTTATAAATGGTCCGAGAATCATTTTGTGACGATTGGATTGGTCCGAAAATAAACATATCCCAATCAATTCACTTTATTTGGAGTTCAAAATGTTAACTATTTCCATGCTGTGGACTATAAATAGTTCAGAACTAATGTAGCAGATGACAATTCATTATATTTAGGGCCCTGTAGAGATTCGGCGGTGCCCTATAGGTTTCGCCCTGTCTGTCCATCTGTCTGTCCGTCCGTTCACTTTTTGGAAGTTTGAGTTTCTAAAATCACCTAAGGGGCCCTAAGTGCGTCAACAGATCACATTTTCTAGTTTCTATTATTTCTCCCTGTAAATAACATCAGTCTTGGAATTACAAGACATATCAGGGGCGCCGGAAGCATCATAAGATTCAACTGAGTGCCCCCGGTATCCACCCAAAGTGTATGTTGTTACCACTCAGTTGAACCGTCTCGGTGAGACGGTTCAACTGAGTGGTAACAACATACACTTTTGATGAGAAAAATTGCAGAAAAAGTATTTATTATCCGCTTTTTTTATACATGAATTACAAATACATTTATGTTAAAATTATTGATCAGCTGTTGCGGGACCTTGTTCGACGCCCCTGCATATTTCACAGAGAAAGAAGGAAAAAACTAATGTTTTGTCTGTTATTTTCACCTCTCGCCTGCAAATGGTTAATTCCTGGAATATACTGGTCCGAAAGTTTGTAAGGTACCAGCTGCTAACCCAATCGCACATCGATCATTTCCTGCAGGGGAAGATTTGTTGTTCAGGAAATTTAATAATTTGCATCCGAATAATTTTCCAGGTCTGCTGCGGAAATGTGTGTGGAAATTGAAAGGAAATTGAAGATATTCTGTTTTCGGTATTGGTTACGTGTTTTACTCCGTTCTAATAGCAAACAGGTCTGTGGCAGATATCCTAGTCGGTAATAGACTGTCTCTGTAAGTTAAGGAGTAGTAGATGTAAATTCATTATCTGGTCGGAAACTTTTGATAAGTTTTGATATCAATTATGAAATGTGTTTCAAATTACTAAGACATGTAGTTGTGCCTGGTATTTATTGCGGTCGAATATGGTTTAACCCTTACAATTGCGGGAAACGTAAATTGTCGTCTGCTGTTGATTTATGTTTCGTCTTGTTTCTCAATAAAACCATGGTTTGGCAACACTTGAGAATCATTTCCATAGGAAATGATTCTAAAGTGTTTTCAAAACATGGTTTTGATGAGAAAAATGGAAAATAAAACATTAACAGCAGACGACAAATTTTAATTCAGCATTGTAAGGGTTAAAGGTTGTTAGATCCATGCAAAAATAGGGATTTAATACTGAATTAAATTGTACCGTCTGCAGTTTATTTTTCTCATAAAAAAAACCCGCTGTCAAAACATATTTTTGTTTTTGAGAAAGAACACAGAATGTAAAACAACAGCAGATGACAATTTAGGTTCCCATAGTATAAGGGTTAACCCTTACTACGCTGAATTTATGTTGTCGTCTGCTGGAAATGTTTTATTTTCAATATTTCTCGACAAAAACCTGGTTTTGGTGGAGACGATTCTCATGTGCTGTCAAAACCAGGTTTTTGTTAAGAATTAAAGCAAAAATGAAAAACAGCAGACAGTAATTTCCGTCAACAGCGTAGGAAGGGTTAATATTGCCAGGGTTATGTTATCAAGTGATTATCATGCAACATTTGCACATTCCAAACTGAATTTTAAGAGCATTAAATTTGAATCTAAGCTGCATCAAGATTTATAATCTGTGTTACGGTAATCTGGTCAATTATCAGGGACCCCAGGCTGTCTAGGTGGGGGATGGTGGCTGCCTATCTCTGGCTGCACAAGCCTGGGATTAACCCTGAAAAAGGCGGGAAATGACAATTGTGGTCTGCTGTTGTTTTTATGCCCCCGCCACCGAATGGTGAGGGGGGCATATAGTGTTACCGGCGTCCGTACGTACGTACGTACGTACGTACGTATACGTCCCGAAACCTTAACGCTGGGTAAATGGCTTATAATTTCTGTTTCCTTGCTCGGATCTGCTTCACATTTCACACACGCATTGCTCCAATGGTCCTCTACCGCCCTGTGACAAATCCACATTCGTCCTGCCCCTGCTAAGCCCAGGGTCAAGGTCACAGACTTGGTGCTTTCGAAACCTTAACGCTGGGTAAATGGCTTATAATTTCTGTTTCCTTGCTCGGATCTGCTTCACATTTCACACACAGCATTGCATCCAATGGTCCTCTACCGCCCTGTGACAAATCCCCACATTCGTCCCGCCCCCGCTAAGCCCAGGTTCAAGGTCACAAACTTGGTGCTTTCGAAACCTTAACGCCGGGTAAATGACTTATAATTTCTGTTTCCTTGCTCGGATCTGCTTCACATTTCACACACAGCATTGCTCCAATGGTCCTCTACCGCCCTGTGACAAATCCACATTCGTCCCGCCCCCGCTAAGCCCAGGGTCAAGGTCACAGACTTGGTGCTTTCGAAACCTTAACGCTGGGTAAATGGCTTATAATTTCTGTTTCCTTGCTCGGATCTGCTTCACATCTCACACACGCATTGCTCCAATGGTCCTCTACCGCCCTGTGTCAAATCCACATTCGTCCCGCCCCCGCTAAGCCCAGGGTCAAGGTCACAGACTTTGTGCTTTCGAAACCTTAACGCCGGGTAAATGGCTTATAATTTCTGTTTCCTTGCTCGGATCTGCTTCACATCTCACACACGCATTGTGACAAATCCACATTCGTCCCGCCCCCGCTAAGCCCAGGGTCAAGGTCACAGACTTTGTGCTTTCGAAACCTTAACGCCGGGTAAATGGCTTATAATTTCTGTTTCCTTGCTCGGATCTGCTTCACATTTCACACACGCATTGCTCCAATGCTCCTCTACCGCCCTGTGACAAATCCACATTCGTCCCGCCCCCGCTAAGCCCAGGGTCAAGGTCACAGACTTGGTGCTTTCGAAACCTTAACGCCGGGTAAATGGCTTATAATTTCTGTTTCCTTGCTCGGATCTGCTTCACGTTTCACACACGCATTGCTCCAATGGTCCTCTACCGCCCTGTGACAAATCCACATTCGTCCTGCCCCTGCTAAGCCCAGGGTCAAGGTCACAGACTTGGTGCTTTCGAAACCTTAACGCTGGGTAAATGGCTTATAATTTCTGTTTCCTTGCTCGGATCTGCTTCACATTTCACACACACATTGCTCCAATGGTCCTCTACCTACGCCCTGTGACAAATCCACATTCGTCCCGCCCCCGCTAAGCCCAGGGTCAAGGTCACAGACTTTGTGCTTTCGAAACCTTAACGCCGGGTAAATGGCTTATAATTTCTGTTTCCTTGCTCGGATCTGCTTCACATCTCACATCACGCATTGTGACAAATCCACATTCGTCCCGCCCCCCGCTAAGCCCAGGGTCAAGGTCACAGACTTTGTGCTTCGAAACCTTAACGCCGGGTAAATGGCTTATAATTTCTGTTTTCCTTGCTCGGATCTGCTTCACATTTCACACACGCATTGCTCCAATGCTCCTCTATCCGCCCTGTGACAAATCCACATTCGTCCCGCCGCTAAGCCCAGGGTCAAGGTCACAGACTTGGTGCTTTCGAAACCTTAACGCCGGGTAAATGGCTTATAATTTCTGTTTCCTTGCTCGGATCTGCTTCACGTTTCACACACGCATTGCTCCAATGGTCCTCTACCCCGCCCTGTGACAAATCCACATTCGTCCTGTCCCCTGCTAAGCCCAGGGTCAAGGTCACAGACTTGGTGCTTTCGAAACCTTAACGCTGGGTAAATGGCTTATAATTTCTGTTTCCTTGCTCGGATCTGCTTCACATTTCACACACGCATTGCTCCAATGGTCCTCTACCGCCCTGTGACAAATCCACATTCGTCCCGCCCCCTCCCGCTAAGCCCAGGGTCAAGGTCACAAACTTGGTGCTTTCGAAACCTTAACGCTGGGTAAATGACTTATAATTTCTGTTTCCTTGCTCGGATCTGCTTCACATTTCACACACGCATTGCTCCAATGGTCCTCTAACCTACCGCCCTGTGACAAATCCACATTCGTCCCGCCCCCGCTAAGCCCAGGGTCAAGGTCACAGACTTGGTGTCTTTCGAAACCTTAACCCTGGGTAAATGGCTTGATCTCTTACATTTCTGTTTCCTTGCTCGGATGTCGCTGCCCACAATCATTTCACACACGCATTGCTCACATGGTCCTCCACCGCTCCTGTGACAAATCCACATTCGTCCGCCCCGCTAAGCCCAGGGTCAAGGTCACAGACTTGTGCTTTCGAAACCTTTAACTTAAAGGCGTGCTATCTGCTTATAATTTTCGTCCTGGTCCTGCCCTTGATCCTTGACTTCACAAATCACAAACTTTACGCATGCACATTTGTCCTCTCCCGCCCTGTGACAAATCCACATTCGTCCCGCCCCCGCTAAGCCCAGGGTCAAGGTCACAGACTTTGAGCTCGACCTTAACGCTGGGCCTAAATGGTCTTATTTCTGTTTCTAAGCCCTGGATTCTTGTTCAAACATCACACAGCAATGCTCATGGTCTCTACGCCCGTGACCATTCCACTTATGTCGCCGCTCAGCAGGGTCAAGGACTGTGCTTTCGAAACCTAACGCTGTAAATTGCTTATATCTCCTTCTGGCTCGGATATGGTCAACAGCCCGACGCTAAGCCCAGGGTCTAGATTGGTGTTTCGAAAACCTTAACGCTGTAAATGGCTTATAATTCTGTTTTCCTTGCTCGGATCTGCTTCACATTTCACACGCATTCGCTCCAATGCGTCCTCTACGCCTGGTGACAAATCCACCATTTGTCCCGACCGCTAAGCCAGGGTCAAGGTCACAGACCTTTGTGTGTTCGAAACCTTAACGCTGGTAAATGCTTATAATTTCCTGTTTCCTTGCTTGGCTCTGCTTCACATTTCACACACGCATTGCTCCAATGGTCTCTACCGCCTGTGACAAATCCACATTAGTCCCGACCCGCTAAGCCCAAGGGTCAAGGTCACCGACTTGTGTGTGAAACCTTAACGCTGGGGAAAATGTCTTCTATAATTTCTGTTTCCTTGCTCGGATCTGCTTCACATTTCACACACGCATTGCGCAATGTTCTTTACGCCTGTGAAAAATCAAATCGTCCCGCCCCCGCTAAGCCCAGGGGTCAAGGTCAAGACTTGGTGCTTTCGAAACCTTAACGCTGGGTAATGGCTTGATAATTTCTGTTTCCTTGCTCGGATTCGCTTTAAATCATACACACGCATTGCTCCAATCGGTCCTCTACCGCCCAGTGACAAATCCACATTCGTCCACCCAGCTATATGCCCAGGGTCAAGGTTCCACAGACTTGGTGCTTTTTCGAAACTTATCGATGGGTGGTAAACTGGCTTATAATTTTGTTTCCTTGCTCGTGCTCTGCTTCACATTTCACACGCATTGCTCAATGTCTCTACCGCCCTCCCTGTGACCAATCCACATTCGTCACCGCTAGCCCAGGGGTCAAGGTCACCGACTTGGTGCTTTCGAAAACCTTAACGTGGGTAGGCTTATAATTTCTGTTCCTTGCTCGGAAATCTGTTCACTTTCCCACGCTTGCTCCAATGGTCTACCGCCCTGTGAAACTCAATTCGTCCCGCCCCCGTAAGCCCAGGGTCAAAGATTGGTTGCTTCGAAACTTTAACGCTGGGTAAATGGCATTTAATTTCTCTTTCCTTGTCGGGGGGGATTGCTTCAATTTAACACAGCATTGCTCCAATGGTCTCTACCGCCCTGTGACAAATCCACATTCGTCCCCGCCCCCGCTAAGCCCAGGGTCAAGGTCACGACTTTGTGTTTTCGAACCTTAACGCGGGTAAATGGCTTATAACTTTTGTTTCCTTTGCTCGGATCTGCTTCCACCATTTCACACAAGCTTGCTCCTATGGTCCTCTACGCCTGTGACAAATCCACATTCGTCCCGCCCCGCTAGCCAGGGTCAAGGTCACAGACTTGGTGCTTTCGAAACCTTAACGCTGGGTAAATGGCTTTATAATTTCTGTTTCTTGCTCGGATCTGCTTCACATTTACACACGCATTGCTCCAATGGTCCTCTACCTCCCGCGTGACCAAATCCACATTCGTCCCGCCCCCGCTTAAGCCCAGGGTGAAGGTCACAGACTTGGTGCTTTCGAAACCTTAACGCTGGGTTACTGGTTATAATTTCTGTTTCCTTGCTCGGATTGCTTTTACATTTCACACACGCATTGCTCCAATTGGTCCTATACCTGCCCTGTGGACAAATCCACATTTGTCCCGACCCCGCTAAGCCAGGGTCAAGGTCACGACTTTGTGTGTTCGAAACCTTAACGCTGGGTAAATGGCTTATATTTCTGTTTACCTTGTCGGATTGCTTCACATTTCAACAGAATTGCTCAATGGTCCTCTACCGCCTGTGACAAATCCACATTTTGTCCCGACCGCTAAGCCCAGGGTCAAGGTCACGGACTTGTGTGTTCGAAACTTAATTCGCTGGGTAAATGGCTTATAATTTCTGTTTCCTTGCTCGGATTTTCTGATTCATTTCCACACATTTGCATTGCTCCAATGGTCTCTACCGCCCTGTGAAAAATCAATCCATTCGTTCGCCCCTCGCTAAGCCCAGGGTCAAGGTCACAGACTTGGTGCTTTCGAAACCCTTACCGTGGGTAAATGGCTTATAATTTCTGTTTCTTGCTCGGATCTGCTTTACATTTCAACACGCATTGCTCCAATGGTCCTCTACCGCCCTGTGACAAATCCATTCGTCCACCCCGCTAGCCCAGGGTCAAGGTCAAAGACTTGGTGCTTTCGAACCTTAACGTGGGTAAATGGCTTATAATTTCTGTTTCCTTGCTCGGATCTGCTTCACATTTCACACAGCATTGCTCCAATGGTCTCTACCGCCTTGTGACAAATCCACATTCGTTCCCGCCCTGCTAAGCCCAGGGTGAAGGGTCACAGACTTGGTGGCTTTCGAAACCTTAAACGCTTGGGTAAATGGGCTTATAATTTCGTTTCCTTGCTCGGATCTGCTTCACATTTCCACAAACGCATTGCTCCAATGGTCCTCTACCGCCCTGTGACAAATCTGCCCCCGCTAAGCCCAGGGTGAAAGTCACAGACTGGTGCGTCGAACCTTAACGCTGGGTAATGGCTTATAATTTCGTTCCTTTTCGGATCTGCTTCACATTTCAAACACACTTTTTTTTCTCCCAATGTCCTCTACCGCCCTTGTAATCCAAATTTTGTCCCGCCCCCGCTAAAGCCCAGTCAAAGTCACAGATTGGTGCTTGGTGCGTTCGACTATTTCGCTGGTATGCCTAATATTGGTCGCTTCGACTACGCTTGTAAATGGCTATAAAAATATTTCTGTTTCCTTCTCATTCGAAACCTTAACACTGGGTAATTGGCTTATAATTTCTGTTTCCTTGCTCGGATCTGCTTCACATTTCACACACGCATTGCTCCAATGGTCCTCTACCGCCCTGTGAAAGATCAACATTCGTCCCGCCCCCGCTAAGCCCAGGGTCAAGGTCACAGACTTGGTGCGTTCGAAACCTTAACGCTCGGGTAAATGGCTTATAATCAAATATGCCTCGTTTTCTTTGGCTGCCAGCGGGGGCATTCGTGTGCCGACAGGCCACATTTCTAGTATATTTTGTCTTCTTTATCGTTAACAGCATGGTTTAACTGCACTTTAGCATGCTAAAGTGCTCTCAAACCATGTTTTTTATGAGAAAATCGAGGAGAAACAGCAGGCGACCAAATTTAATTCGGCATTGTAAGGGCTTATCATCGCATGATGGGGGTGGTGAAGGGGGGATTATGCATACCACAAACATCCTGCACTATGAGGGGGCAGATAATGAACATGTCCCTCAGCTAATATGTCACCAGCCATTGAAATATGGGGATTATGTGCAAAATATTCAGGAATTGGTATTTGCCTTGCACATTTCCCCAGTTTTCAAAATGTGTATGTATGAACATTTCATAATATGTGTTGGGAACCACTGGGCTGAGCTCATCAGACACGGATGGGCAAAGTGTCGTTTTCCTGTTTCATTGTGTTTTTAAGCCCACTTATGAGCATTGTTTATCTTGCATGATTGTGTATATCTCTCAGGCCTGTAGTACGCAGGAATTAATTTAGGGGGGTGCGTTATCGACGGCGCGAAGGGCATCCGCACAGTCTGATCTGGATCTGCACCGTTCGGCATTCCATCATTGAAACACCTGTCATGCTTCTAACAAGCAATATAGATCATTATCAAGTACATGTATGCTATTTCACCAGGATCTACACTGGTAACAAATTCCCATAAGCCCCATTTCTCCAGTCACAGCCATATATATGCACTTCCTCACTAGTCATGTACACCTACTTACAATTACACAGCTATTGAACTGTTTAGTCAGTTTTTGTCGCGCCCGCTTGCGGAAAGCGCGATATAGTCGTCACTTTGGCGTATGTACGTACGTGTCCGGTTAAAGTTTTTGGTTAAGTTTTTTGGTTAAAGTTTTTGGTTAAGTTTTTTGGTTAAAGTTTTTCGTTATATACTATATCTCTGCAACTGCTTTGCTCATTACCTTGAAACTTCACATGGGTGTTTATCATCATCTATATTTTCATTCTACCGCCCTCCCGTGCGGCCCCTGTGCCCAATGTCAAGGTCAAATTACTTTGAAGTTTTTGGTTAAGTTTTTTGGTTAAGTTTTTTTGGTTAAAGTTTTTCGTTATACTATATCTCTGCAACTGCTTTGCCCATTACCTTGAAACTTCACATGGGTGTTTATCATCATCTATATTTTCATTTTACCCCCCTCCCGTGCGGCCCCTGTGCCCAATGTCAAGGTCAAATTACTTTGAAGTTTTTGGTTAAAGTTTTTTGTTATACTATATCTCTGCAACTGCTTTGCCCATTACCTTGAAACTTCACATGGGTGTTTATCATCATCCATATTTTCATTCTACCCCCCACCCGTGCGGCTCCTGTGCCCAATGTCAATGTCAAATTACTTTGAAGTTTTTTGTTAAAGTTTTTGGTTAAAGTTTGTTCATGTACTATATCTCTGCACCTGCTTTGCCCATTACCTTGCAACTTCACATGGTTGTTTATCATCATCTATATTTTATTTTCATTCTACCCCCCTCCCGTGCGGCCCCTGTGCCCAATGTCAAAGTCTAAATACTTTGAATTTTTTTGTTTAAAGTTTTTGTCACGCCCGCTTGCGGAAAGCTCGATATAGTTGGCACTTTAGCGTACGTCCGTCCGTACGTACGTGTGTCCGATTAAAGTTTTTTGGTTAAATTTTTTGTCGCGCCCGCTTGCAGAAAGTGCGATATAGTCGGCACTTTGGCTATTATGGCTGTGATAATGTAATAAATTCAGTATAATAATACTTTTAATCATTAAATATATGCAGTCGTTAGTTCTATATGAAATAATGCTTTTCGGGAAAAATAAATGATTTCTCCCTCAAAGTATACTTTGCTAGATAAGTATACTTTGCAATGTTGGTGAAATAGACTACATAACTCAGTCAGTAGGTGATGAAAGTTTGTATTGTAATTGCAGTGCTGAACGTATGGTGCTCCCCCCATATAGATGAATTCCCATCTGTATATGACCTTGCTGTTGCCCTTACATACACAGTAGCCGCAATCAATCAATCAAGCAATTAATTAAGTAATCAACCAACCAGTCAGTCAATAAATATCTCCGCCACTTACTCATGGCATCGATATGCCAGTCTACTCTGCTTGTACTAACTGTATTTTCACTTTTATTAACCGTTTCAACACCAAGTAACTTAATAGGATGTTCTATGCCAATGTTTCACGCTATTTCATTAATTTTGTTCATTCAAATTATCCCATTCTTCTAAAAGGGTAATCTGTACGACGTTTAAAATTATTAACAAACAGTGGAGATCCTGATGAGACGGCTCGTTACGAGCCGGCTCATCTGGATCTGCACTGTTTGCAAACATTGTCTCTATAGAGGTCTGTGGTGTTGAAAGGGTTAACATTCTGGGGAGGAAAATTATAAATAATTATTTTGTTTCTCCTCGTAAGTATATATTGTGACGGTTCAAATGAATGGTCATTATATATTCTTTCATTGAGAAATAAGAAAAAAAATGAAAAGAAAAATATTTCACAATTTTCAGACACCCAGATGTCTATTCCTAATTTGAATCATGAGTGGACACAATAGAAACTTTCATTGAGAAATAAGAAAAAATCAGAAAGAAAATACCTCAAAATTTTCATACAGCCAGAAGTGTATTCCGAACTTAATATATGCCTAATCAGAAGTGAGTGGTCACAACAGATACTTTCATTGATAAATAAGAAATAAAATCGGAAAGAAAATATTTCGAAATTTTTATACACCCTGAAGTCTGTTCCAAATATATTTTATTTCTCATCAGAAGTATATATTGTGACCACCATTTGAACCGTCTCATCGAGACTAAGTGGTGGTCACAACATATACTTTCATTGAGAAATGAGAGAAAAAATCTGAAAGAAAATATTTTAAAAATTCCATACACCCAGAAGGAAGTGTTTTTCGAATGTAAAGGGTTCATACAGACAATTGTCTTTCGAGTTTAGATCTGTGCATGTGGGTATCTGGTATCTGGTACATGTGAACTGAGATCACCTTGATGTCTGGCCACCACAATGACAGGCAATGTTGCATGAGACTGCACATTCCTGTGCCTACTGTTCTTCTGCCACTCACTTTCAGGAAACACCCTGGACAACAGGCACTATAATTATGTAACAGCATGTAATTTGGTCAAGGTTGACACTGTGCTTCAATTTGTCAACATGCATATACACTGCACCATATACATGCATTCATTTGGTTGCATATACTTCATTTGTTCTCAAGGTGACTGTCATATGATTTACTTTAACTCTTTGCATTCTGGGAAATTTGTGGGCTATAAATAGTTCAAAGCTAGCGGACAAGAATTCGTCATATTTTCTTGTATTTAAATATCATGAATATGTCTTGGAATTTCATTAGAATTGAGTCCTGAGGACTCAATTCTAATGAAATTTCAAGACATATTTACAGAGAGAAATAAAACATATACTCCTAATTCGTTTGGCGGATATTTTCGCCGCTTAAGCATGCAAAGAGTTAATAGCTATTTTGTTGGAAATGAACAGAATTGTGTCCCAGTGTTATTGATAGTTTTGTATGGTTGATCCGAGTGCTTCAGAAGTGTTAGATTGCACCTCGGTGCCTGTTAAAGACTCGGACTGTGATTACCGGTGTAGGCCTGCCTGTTTGACACTCACTTTTTGGCCAGGGATTCCGCAGCATAGACATCCAGTTTTTACGTTATGTTGAATGGTATTTTCTTGAAAGTTCAAGGATTTGTCCTACAAAACAGGGACCCTCGTGATCCCGGGACACGGCAAGTGTCGACCCTTGAAGTCTCCTTCCTATTTCTGTTTGACCTCCTTGGCAGGAAGATCCATCCACATCCCTGTACTCCGTGCACGTGTGGCCGGACGACACTGATGGATGAAGGTCGTTAGTCACATGGTGCAGTGGTGAAGGTCATGGCTCGTGCCGTGCTATCCCAAACGCCATCGGTGACCGACCTGGTTGTCTGCTCCCTGTCTCTGCTAATGTGACGTGTCCCTCTGTTTACAGACAAGCATGTGACCGTGAATAACTAATGGTTCCTGTGCACTGTAATGGTGCACAATCAAGTTGGGAAACTTCTTTTTGGTGTCCAAATTTAAATACCGTAGGTATCTTGTGACGTTTGCGACCAGTGTAGTCCCAGATCAGTCTGATCAGGGCCTACACTGGCCGCCATTCAGTTAATCTAGCAATGATTGTCACATACGTAACCATTTTTTTGGCCGTGTACTTATATAAGTTACAAGGTTATTATGATGATAATGGTCTACATTGACTTTTTTATCAGCCAATGACCCAGATGTAATACAAAATAGATAAATAGGTACAGATGTCTGGCAATCTATTCTTTCAAAAAGTTGGTACAAGTTTCTTCACCATTATACATGTATAACTTTAATATTACTTGACGGATTGTTTCAATATTTGGACACTTGATACATGTGAGCATTTGGAACACACCGATGGCACCATTAACCCTTTCCCTGATAGAAACAACTTTTCACGCCTCTGCAGAAGATGTCTTTTGAAAACATTGTGGGAATAGACAATGTTTTCTACTCTATCAGATAATTTAACCATCATTTGACCCCGCATTTGATTCTTTTATTCAGATGTTTTGGATTTGGAAGAGTCTAAATATCGCAAAACAGGGAAAGGGTTAACATAACCTTGACTTTTTTCCTGTTTAAAGCTTGCACTTTTCTCTGATGGTGATTGTGATGGTTAATTTAGTACACTGGAACCTCTCTAAACCGGACACCTTGGCGACCCCATTTTGCTTAATTTAGACAGGTTTCACTGTAATTTATTTAATTTTTATGTCTGTTCATGATTGAAAATGCTTAATTACACTGGAACGTCTCTAAACCAGACACCGTACATGCCCATGATCGTGTTATGGTCAAATGCCTCGGCAGGCGCGACGGGTCCGCCTGAACCTGTAATCATGACCATACAACCCGCAATTACTCGCGATGAACAACTCTGGGGTGTAATTACACTGATGGGCGTAACATCACTGGCCCGTCAGGTGGCTGACATTTGAAAGTCAGGAGTCAGTTGTATTGGCTGTCAGGTCAACATTATAGCCAATTTTGTTCAAATTTGTAGAGAGTGTTTTATAGTGACTTACCGTGAGACAGTTCAAATGAGCGATTACTATATCTACTTCTGTGCTGAAAAAAACAAACATTTTTAATATTTTCAGTCGAGGGGGGGGGGGGTAATTGTGTATGTTCAGCATGAAAAGGATTCATAAGAAAAACCCATATGACAGGATATAAAGATGAACTTTGATATGCTGCGTACGGGATTCGTGTGATCAGTGTAGATTTTCACATTCCATGGCAGCGTAGTTATTATCAACATATTGAGATTAGTGAGTGTGTTATTTAGTACAGACAGTGTGGTTCATATTCATGTAGGTCGGTCAATAACACTTAGAAAGCCTGATTTTGTCAGACATTGTCCCATATAATTACAATCTCTGGCCACCCTGTAGGGAGATGCAATTTAAATCAGGGCTGAACTTCACTTGTTATGTAAGTTTAATTATGAATGTTCAGATGCAAGAAGTCTGCCTGGCTATTGCACTGCACACCCTCAGTTCTGGTTAATTGAATTGGGCATGTGACATTGAGCCTCAAACCCACACAGTACAGGCCCATGATCATCACCCCTCGCCATGCTACACACCATTACTTCCAGCTCTCCAGATAACCTATTACATTCGGAACTCACCTTTACGGGTGTGGTGTGGTGGTTGGTTTGGTGCATGCGATGGGTAATTTAACGATCGGGATTTATCCTTACCGGAATCCCGACTGTAGACCTGGTTTGACCCTCAGGTACGTCTTTGGCTTTCTTGTATGCGAGAGTTGAATCTGGTTATATCCCTTATAAGAGTAATTCTACCGTTATTACTTTTAGGGGAAGGGGCCAAGTGACTTTAGTGCGGTATGGACCTGTCATGCTGTCAAAGCATGTTTTTGATAGCTTAACTCTTTGCATGCTAGCGGTGAAAATATCCGCCAAACAAATTAGGAGTATATGTTTTATTTCTCTCTGTAAATATGTTTTGACATTTCATTAGAATTGTGTCCTCCGGACACAATTCTAATGAAATTCCAAGACATATTCATGACATTTATAAGGAGAAATAAAAGAAAATATAATGAATTGTCATCTGCTATTTTTTAACTATTTATAGCCCACAAATTTCCCAGCATGCAAAGAGTTAAGGGTGGAACCTGCTTTTACATGACCTGCAACCCCGAACAATATGTTTACTTACTCCCAAGAAAGAAAAAATCAACTTCTTAACCCTTAGACCGCTACTCACAACAATTGTTGTCTGCTGTTGCTTTAAATCTTGCCTTATTTCATGTAAATATTATACATTTGTCCCTGTTTATTTCTCGCTAATGCTAAGTGTCAATGTTTGCCCATGTGCGTCAGTTGTTGATCTCAGATTGTATGTGTATTTTACCATCCATAGTGGGTCTTCTTACACACCTAACGCCCTTAGAAAACAACTTGTGAAATTCAGCCCTGGTCTGAATACACAAAACAGAGCTAAACTAAGACGAAAATCAATTATATTTGCCAATGACAATTGGCTTTATAATGAGGTTGATGTAATTCTGTCCCCACCTGCCAGACAGGCTGTATTTGGGTTCGACTGAGAAAAGGTACCTCGCTACGTGTATGACCAGTGTTGACCCTGATCAGACTGTGCATCCTGCACAGTCTGATCAGGGTCTACACTGATCACGATTTCGTCAATCGGACATTGTTTATACGTTCATTAATCTCTGTGAGGCCTAAATTAAAATATTGTTTGTTTGCCCTTTACCTACCCGACATTGTAGACATGGGCAGATGAATTATTTTATTTTAATTGAGATTGTGACGGTATTACTTTGATTTACAGACGTTTTGACCGAACACAAGATGTTCATGAAAATGAAGAAAAAAAATTGGAAAACGAAATAAAAACTTTTGATCTCGGTGCTAAAAATTTGGGTTGGGCGGTAATGGTCAAAGAAACATAATTTTAATTTAGGCCTTAGTATGTGTACACATGGTCATATGGATCGACAATAGTCACAGATGTTGTAAGGTCACCTTTCTCAGCCTTCTGCCTGTTCGTTGATATGTTTAGGATTATTAAAGTTAAATCCTGGAGTGTGTGCACTGTGACTCATATCTACGTTTCAACAAAGTTGGCTTATATGTGGCTGTGACTGGAGAAATGGTGCTTATGGGTTTTGCGACCAGTGTAGATCCAGATCAGCCTGTGCATCCGCACAGTCTGATCAGGATCTGCACAGTTCGCCATTCCATCAATGAAACACACGTCATGCTTCTAACAAGGAATGTAGATCATTATCGGGCTATACAGGAGTGTGCAATCTGATTAAAGAGCTTCACTTGCTACAAATCCCATAAGCCCCATTTCTCCATTCACAGCCAATTTTGATTTGTGCAGGAACTGTTACAGTATACAATGTGTTTGACAGTTTCATCGGCTATAACAACTGGGTAATTGTGTGAACCATAAAGCCAACAACATACTTCAGAGCTCCAGTTAAGATGCGTAATTTGACCAAATATTCAAGTATTTTTCTTAGTTCTTCACACCAAAAAAGGTAAGTTGGGAGTTCTTTAGAATCGTCTCAATGAGACGATTCTAAAGCACTCCCAACTTGCCATTTTTGGTGAAGAAATAACAAAATTGCCCCCAAAGTTGATCAAATTACGCACCTTAACTGGAGGTCTGATACTTACTGTATTACAGCTTGAATTCATGCCTATATTTAGTCAGCAAATAAGTGTGTTTATGTAGCATACACACCTTCCGTGATATATTCTACCTTACTTCATATGGAAATTTACTTGAATATTAAATTCGTAAGCGCATTATCAGTTGTCAAAATTACATTGTACATTGCAGTTTATTTCATAAGTCTAGCTGATAGGAAGGAGAGGGGGTAGTCAGTGTCAGATAATGTGATTACACAAGACACTTTGGAAATGACAGTTAAGAATAAATATTTAGTGAAAATGACAGTTAACAACCCATACATATTTGATTTGTATGTGGATATATGCACTCCCAACTTTCCATTTTTGATGAAGAAATAACAAAATTTCACCCCAAGTGGGTCAAATTACGCACCTTAATATTAACCCTTTCCCTCATAGAAACGACTTTTCACGCCTCTGCAGAAGATGTCTTTTGAAAACATTGTGGGAAAAGGAGAAATTGCTTGTAACAAGCAATTTCTCCTTTTCCCACAATGTTTTCTACTCTATCAGATAATTGAACCATCATTTGACCCAGCATTTGATTCTTTTATTCAGATGTTTTCGATTTGGAAGAGTCGAAATATCGCAAAACAGGGAAAGGGTTAACTGGAGCTCTGAATATATCTCTGTACCTTCCTCACCAGCTGTTTCTGGGACATAACACACTTTCACTTTCTAGCCAGGGCCCATAATTATGATATGACTAGAAGAGGAGGAATGTGATTTAGGACAGGTCGGGACAATATATCACTGTGTCCTATCAGCGAGACCAGCATGCACCTAGACTTCACATCCCACAAACTCAATCAAGCATGAGATACTTTCATAAGTAGATAACACTAATATTAACCATTAGAAGGCGGGAAACGTAAATTGTCGTCTGCTTTTGTTTCATAATTCCTCTTATTTATCAATAAAAACATAGTTTGACAGCACTTTAGAATCATTTCCATTGGAAATGATTCTAAAGAGCTGTCAAAGCATGTTTTTGATGTAGAAAAATGGAAAACAAACAATAAACAGCAGACGACAATATTTAATTTGTAGGTGTAAGGGTTAATGTGAAACTGAATCCAGTCAACAGATACACATTGTAGACATACCTTCTCAAGTGTCACGGTCATGTGACAGTGGCGGATGTTGTCTTGTTGTTACATACATCGGTTACAGTGTAATAATTCCAGCACAAAAATATTTACACAATTCCCTAACATTTGATTGGCCCGTAGCAAGTCTCTGTCCAAAATTTATATCCCAGTAAACTCCCACGCCAAACTACTTTCCGTAACCGTAAGGCGCAGTTAAAATAATTGTTAAGAAAACGGAAAATAAACATATTTTCTTGATTAATTTATTTCAAATGTTGGAATTATAAGGAATGAATGGCATTTTTTTTTAATTTATCGGGGATATAAACTTGGAAAAGTCGCGGGAATACTGGACGAGGCCTTAAAAAATTACAATTTTCGAAAAAAATAAAAAAAATAATAATTTTTGGGATTTTTTTGGGATTTTTTTTCTCGAAAATTGTAATTTGTTATCGCTTCGTCCAGTATTCCCGCGACTTTTCCAAGTTTATACCCCGATAAATTCCACAAAAAGGCCATTCATTCCTTTATTGTGCCGTGATGTAGATTTATAATATGATACAATTTACACAACCTGTCCAGATGGCTGTATCATTTACATTATCCAGGTTTAACATTTTGTTTTGATATAAAAGTGTGTACATTGATATGTGTACAGGGATCCTCTAGATTATCGGACAAAAATGGCAGTTTTTTTATTATATTTTTCTTAAAACAGCAGCTACATGCATAAACTTTTCACAGAGCAATCATCGGTTCTTGCTTTCTCAACGCATGTAAACTATTTATAGCAAAGTGTGCCATCTTTCTTACTCAAGTAAGATTGCCCCAAAATTAACATCGACAATCAGTTATCCGGACAAATGTATAATCGTCTTATAACTTGTTTTCTCAACATGAAATCAAAATTTTATCGCCTGTAAACCAGTTTAAACAGCGTTGTGTAGTTCGGCAGAAAAAACAATCACCATTCGCTTCTTGGAAAACAACATATTTATAGAATTTATTGTATTTATAGAACAACTCTGAAATGACGTAATGGGCACAACTTGTGGATGGAGTTGAGGAATATTTTCAGCAAATATTACTAAAATGTTTACCTTGGCAATATATTCTTCAAACTGGCATGGAAACAGCAAGCACCTGCATGACTTAGATGTACTTAGATGCAAATTCTGATCAAAGGAATGCTCTTAATTAACAGGTATTTTCATTTGTCCGATAAAATGATTGTCCGGATAATTGGTATGACCCCTGTAGTCAACAACTGTGGATTTATTGCAATTATTTTATTGTCTTATACCTTTATTTCACTCAAAACATGGTGACAAACGTTTCCTAGCCTTGCCTGATAAACTTGGTAACAAAAGACACAAGCTTGATGTTCTCTATGTATTCACAGCGACTACCGTAATAACCCTCAATATTCGGAAACCTCAATATTCGGACACAATCCACGGCCATAGACACCACCACGGCACCCCAGCGCCGTGGCACTATTTCAAGCCATGTCAAGTAGCAAACGTCATTTTGAGAGTCTAAGCCATTCCATCAATCAAACACCCGTCATGCGTTTTAACAAGCAATATAAATCGTTATCAGGCTAAAGGAGTGTGTTATTTGATCAGGAGCTACACTGGTCAGTCATCTCATAAGCCCAACTTCTCCAGTCACAGCCACATATACACTTGTCATACCGCAGATAAGTTTCTCGGCTTTTGATTGGCTAGCTTGCCTGGTCATATATATTATATGACCTGCCGAGGCCGTCGGACATAGAGGACATAGAGGAATTGCGATTCCCCTCCGGCGCCTCGCGTCCAATGAAGACACATTTTGCAAGCGTCTAGCGATTGCGAATTGTATTCCTCACAAAACACAATAAAACCCCGAATTGATCAATAAAAGTAACAAATTGTACACTCAAAACCAGTCTTTATTGTTTATTTTTCCATAAATATTCTTCGCTCATCAAAATATGAGCGATGCCGCCACAAACTGTCCCGTTTAGTGTTTTCAAATCTCAACACACTTGGCTTTGTGACACGGCTATATTTAGGTCACAAACTATGGGTTCCACGCACGAAACGCGGCGTAGCAATGAATGTTTGGGAACCAGTCGCATTCTTCTAGAGGCGCCAAAGGGAGAGCAGATCGATAGAGCAGTGGAATATATTTTAAATTACACGATATAAAAAAACTGTCATAAAGTCGTTTTCGATGGATTTCTTACTCCATATTTACTTTGTTTTCGTTTAATAAAAAAACAAAATGTTCATTTACGCCTTTATATTAAGACTGATGGTAGAAAATCGAATCTCGGATTATTTTTCTTCCTGAAAAAACGCAATGATATGTTTATACGGCCAAATAAAGGATCTGCGGTATGACAAATACGTTATTGCGATTCTACACAGGCTATATATGGTGTAATATTGCCCGTCTGGAGGTATGTTCACCCAAGGCGATGTCTGAAGGTATGTTCACCCTCGGCCCTCGGCTATCGCCTCGGGTGAACATACCTCCAGACGGGCAATATTACACCATATAGCCTGTGTAGAATCACAATAACTTATAATGTTGTCCTCAGCGTTGTATCTGTGTCCTGTGTCAGCTATGTTTAATATCTGCTGTCCTGATTTGAAGACTGTAGGTATATTACTTACATCTGACCTACTTCCACCTTTATTACTGTGTAATGAGTCTATCTATAAAGATAAGGGGGCTAAATGAGGCTACAGAGATTACAACTAATCTACACGATCATACTCTGCTGTGTGGAAACATAGACAATAACACAGACAATGTCATGTATTACCACATATCTTGGGTGGTTTGTATAAGTTATGGTTCACATATTGGATTTTAAGGAAATAAATGCGAGTGAGCGCTAGCGCCTGCAGCATTTAGTTCCTGAAAAATCTGATATGTGAAAAATAACTGACTTATAGTTCAGCCAAGTGTACAATGCAATGTCTCGTCAGAGATTGATTTTCCATTTCCTGTCGAATTGTTAATCATTAAATCTGGTAATAGAATAGAAATAATACACACCTTATTGGGGTTAAATGCTGAAATATGTGAAATAAGTGGAGCATAATACTGTCCAGTGATTGGCTTAGAAAGTAAGGTGAACTATAAAGACATTAGGTGACCAATATCAGTGCAACTTTAACCCTTTTCATGCTGAAGTTCTATCATGGAATAATGTTTTCTTATTCTTATCAAAAGTACAAGTATTTTTTTGTTACCACTTCGATGGTCTAGTAACATAAGGTCGTAACTGCTATGCTAAAGCATAGCAGTTACGACCTTATGTTACTAGACCATCAACTTGGTTTGACCGTTTCTTCCATTTAACTGTTTGCATGCTGGGAAACTTGTGGGCTATAAATATTTCAAATATATCAAATTCATTATATTTTCTTTTATGCTCCCTTCTTTGTTGGTTGTTATTTTCACGCCTTCAAAGAGTTCAATCAATTGATTTCGAAAATCGGTATCTGGCTGAGATTAATGATGCAATCGTCCCAAAATTATTTGAAAATGGCCTGGGTTTTTTTGTCTGAAAAATATGAAAATTTCTTGCAAAAAGTGCAGATCCTGATGAGACGGCTCATTACAAGCCAGCTCATCTGGATCTACACTGTTTACAAACACCACTATAGAGGTCTGTAGTGTTGAAAGGGTTAACCCATAGGACTCAAAAATCCTGTAATTCCTCAAAATAAAATGCATGGACATCATGTTTTTAATGAGGAACATATTAACCCTTAGTCCGCTACACACAACAATTGTCGTCTGCTGTTATATCTTGCATAATTTCTCAATAAAAACATGTTTTGCTGTCAAAGCATGTTGTAAATTATTCTAAAGTGCTGTCAAAGCATGTTTTTGATGATAACAATGGAAAATAGAAAATAAACCGCAGACAACAACAAATTAAGATAGCGGTGTCAGGGTTGAAAGAAGAGCAAACAATACAATACAGGCGCGGATCCAGGATTTCGGGTTAGTGGGGGGCGTAACTATTTTGCAATACTTGACTATATTATCGAACGAGTTAAGCTCGTTCGATAATATAGTCAAGTATTGCAAAATAGTCGAGATAGCACTTAGGAGAGTCCGGGGGCATTCCCACCTGGAAAATTTTGCAAATCTACATCGCATTTCCTGCGTTCTGGCGCATCTTGGAGCAAAAATATTGACACTGTCACAGTATGTTTAGACATTTTTTTGGATTGAAAACGTTTAAATTTTGAAACAATAAGAAAACGACCGAAAAATGCATGGAATACATGGCACTTGGCATGAAACGTGCCTTGTAACTTGTAAAAAATCTTTACTTGGCGAATTTTAGGGGGGGCGTGCGCCGGGTCCACCCCCCCCCCCCCTGAATACGCCCATGCAATATAATTAGGTGGCCGGATTAGCTCAGTAGGTAGATTTTATAGGTTCGATTCCCACCTCGACCCACTGCGTGTCCTTGGGCAACTTCGTGCTAGCCTAGTCCAATCGGATGGGGACTTAAATAGTCGGTCCCGACATGCATAGTCATCGAGCCAGTGCCGTCATTAAATCAAAGCATTTACAGAATTTAATTCAGTGTTGTATTAAGAGTTAACAGAATTATAAGGTGCCAATCAGATAACATTTCTGTCTAAATTAATTCTACACAAATTAATATCACAAAGGCTGGTACCTATGAACAAAGAATTATACATACTGATTATGTAGTTGATACTGTATGACAATTACATTCCTATCTTTGCGATAAAATTGAAAATATTGACACATTCGAATTGGGTGGTTCCTATTTGCATGCTCGGTCTGTGTAGAACATTGAAGATATACGAGGCTTACATAGCAGAACATGTCCACCATTGTTTCGTTGGTTCTGGTGCTTGGCCGCTTTGTCTACAATCTTTGGGTGGCTCTATCTCGTTACACATTCTTTTACTGAACGTTATGTAATGTCAAACTAGTACACCTCCGCTTGCTTTAACTCTTTGCATGCTAGCGGCGAAAATATCCGCCAAACGAATTAGGAGTATATGTTTTATTTCTCTTTGTAAATATGTCTTGAAATTTCATTAGAATTGAGTCCTCAGGACTCAATTCTAATGAAATTCCAAGACATACCGGTATTCATGATATTTACGGGGAGAAAATATGATGAATTATTGTCCGTTAAGTTTTGAACTATTTATATCCCACAAGTTTCCCAGCATGCAAAGAGTTAATCTTGCCGATATTCGTGAATTGTATTTCAAAATACTTGAATATTGTGCTTAAAATCAAGCAGCTTGATTGAATGAGCCTGAGCTACAGCTCAGCCTCAGCCTCAGCGAATCAAACTGCTTGATGGCAAGTTCAGATTGCCAATATGTGTCCAGCAATGTTAACATCTGGGCAACTTTAATGTAGGCGGTTATGTACAGGCCATAGGTACGGCTGTGCTCTAGAATATTGGTGCATCACATGAAATACACTTAAAAACATATTTTCACTATTTTGCTCATTCCCTCTAAAAACTTCATGTTGTGACTCTCAAGTATCAGTTGGATAGGGGTTGGAAAAATGGTCACATAGTGGTGTTACTTTTTTGTGGGCAGGGGTACTAGCTCCGTGAACTTCTAACCCATTGCATGTGGAATACAACAATGGGTAAAAATAATAATATTTTTTTTTGCAAATTTTCTGATTTCTGCTCAAAAGTATATGTTGTCACCCCTCATTGTCGAGACGGTTCAAATGAGTGGTTACAACATATACCGTACTTCCGTGCATAAATAAGGGAAATAATTATATATTTTTCAGTGAAAATAATATTTGTCCTATGCATGTACAGGTAATGTGTTAACATGGGCATACTTTGCAATTGTTAATGGAAAGAGTTCTCACTCCATCAATACAAGAAACCGAACCAATGAACCCTAGTCTGATGTTAAATTCATCAGACATCTTCATAGTACTTATCATTTGCATTTCATTTCTTTAGTTGAAGTTACACAATCAACCACAAAAATGTGGCCAACATACCAAACCGTTATATAACACTGTTTAAGCACACAACTTTTGATGTTGACCAGTGACCATGCAGTTGACCACAGCAATGTGGACAAAATACCAATAGCTTATGCAACAACTTATGATGTTGACCACGACAATGTTCATGGAATACCATCTAGTTCTCAATGCATTGTCATTCACAATTTTCTTCTAGTGGAGTGAACACCAGACTATGGAAATGGTCACCACTTTCTTGTCACATTCAAGCAATTAATTAGCTCTTTGTATGCTGGGTAACTTGTGTGCTATAAATAATTCAAAAATACCGAACAACATTTCATTATATTTCCTTTTCTTTCTCCCTGTAAATGTCTCAATGCAATTGCAACACATGTTTACAGAGAGAAATGAAAAAAAATACTGTTATGTTCACCACTAGCATTCAACAAGTTAGTTTATCTGTAGCCGATTTCACCAACATTGCAAAGTATACTTTTCTAACAAAGTATACTTTGAGGGAGTAATCATTTATTTTTCCTGAAATGCATTATTTCATATAGAACTAACGACTGCATATATTTGATGATTAAAAGTATGCAGAATTATTATACTGAATTTATTACATTATCACAGCCAAATTGGCTGTGATAATGTAATAAATTCAGTATAATAAAAATTAATAAATTTATCCTAAAATTGAAAATTTCTCCCTCAAAGTATACTTTGCTAGGAAAGTATACTTTGCAATGTTGGTGAAATAGGCTACTGTTCTGAGTCATACTGTCCGTTACCTACCTTGTGATAGACCAATTGCGACCATTATACAAGCTTACAGGTGCATGTGATTGGTGCGAAGTATGATTTACTACATTATAATTGCCTTTCATAAGGCTTTTTAAACTAAATCCTCATTACATGCAAGTTTGAGTTGCACAAGTATGTTAATGTTTGCTTGTGTAATGGTTTTACACTTGATCTTCAACAGATCACCTTGTATTGTATATATTGGCACAGTCAGGCTATGTGTAAATGTAAATGCTTGTTTTTATCGACGGCTCTGGCTCGATGGCCTTGCATTGTCGTCTCCAAGAAGGAGAAAGGAAAGAGGTGGATACAGAGGTAACAGGCCCCAGGGGCCTAGCTCTTATTGGAATAGCCCCCTCTGGTTCTTTAGCGTGCCCAGACTCTCCTTCAAATCTGATACACGGGACCGCCTTTTAAAGTCCCCATCCGAAAGGGCTAGTAGAGCAGGAAATACAAAGTATCTCAGAAATACTGACGCCCTCGCCGAGAATCGAACCCGGGTCGCCAGCATGGCAGTCCGACGGTTTTACCCCTCGGCCACGGTCTGCTCTTCAGGCTATGTGCCAATTCCCACCCTTAAAATATCAGCCAAATGAAAACTATGTATAGGCACAGGAGAATTATGCAAAATTAAATTGCAAATGCCTCGTTTAAACACATTACACAACATCATAATTTGACCATTTATGGACTTGTATGTCCAGGTATGGAAGGTTGGAGAGCCAGTTCCCACCCTTAACTCATCTCAGTCTAAGGATGCAATTATTTTTATGGAATAAATCCCATTATTTTGTTTATTTCTCAATAAATGTATATGTTGTTACCACTCATTTGAACCGTCTCATCGAGACGGTTCAAATGAGTGGTAACAACATATACTTTCGAGATGAAATAAAGAAAATAGCGATTTCATAATACTATAATTATATTCCGTCTGTAATGGGTTAAATATGCTAACTATCCATGTATTGATAAAAGCGGCACATCAACATTGCCCACAAATGTGCTGGCTCATCTGGATCTACCATGTTTGCAGATATTGAATTTACAACATTTGAAAAGGTCAATTACCAGACTGAACAGATATAAAACTGGTGCTATGCTTGTTATATTTAAATGACAGAAGTCACATTTTCATGTAGTAAATACCACTAATAAATAGCCCAATTAGTGAACTTGTGTTAATAAAGTTCTGTCAAACACTTCATCCTTTGAAGTCATAATTTGAAAATCATGATTCTTCAACATTGTACCAGAAATATATTGTGCATGTATTGGATGGGAATTCATTCACACGGTAACACATGTGGACAAGGCAGGGGACGTAACTCCAGTCACCAACATTCTACACTCTGAGGTAACACTACTCGGCATACATTTGGATTTCCGTCACCGAACTGATAATGACGCCAGGGCAACTTCTGCCAGTGTAGCTCCGTATTCAACTTGGGCAAGAGTAAAGTACATGTAATTCACAGATTCTCATCGTCACCCATCACAAAAATATATTTCAAGATTACCTGTTTATTTGTTTATAGTAATACAATGTAGTAGTACATGTAATATATTTTTCAAAAATATAGAATTTATTTTATGTTTACACTTACTGCCTTTGAGACAACATTTTTTGTTTTCTGTGTTCTAAGCGTTAGCCCTTTCAACGCCACAGGCCTGTATAGTAGTATTGGCAAAAAGTGTAGATCCAGATGAGACGGCTCATGACGAGCCGTCTCATCAGGATCTGCACGTTTTGCAAGTACTTTTCATAAAAGGACTAGTCTGAAAATCATATATTTTGTGACCACTGAATTGGCTACAAAATTAACATATCAAAATCCATTCCAGTTACTTAGGGGTGAAAGCGTTAAGAATATAACCCTTCATTGGGCGTGTTCAGTAATGGTAGTTCTTGGCCTGAATGGTGACCACCCTTAAGAATCAAAGTGCACATATGTCTCTCAGCTTATCTGGGATTATGCTTTTTCAACTGTAGAGGAAATCTATTAGGCTGGATTTCACTTTGAACTTAACACAAATCAAGATTGTATCACAAAGTATTTGTCAGTTTCAAAACAACTTCAAATTATTATGCAATTATGCGATAAGTAATCACAGCAATTCAGATTTATGTCTACACAGCTTTGCTGTACGAAATTTGGTGCATAAAATAATCTTTGGCTTTTATGTGTTTTATTGGCACCAGATGATAAGAGAATGCAGATTGTTTCATCTAGGACTTGCAACATACTTAATTTCTTCACAGGAAAATAAGGAAATCAGCAACCAGGATACTTGGGAATTTGAAATGTCCTGAAATAGTAGAACATCTCTAAACCAGACACCCTGGGGGTGAATTCCTCGCTGAGCCTTGGAATTCCTACCCGCCTTGCCTAATAAACTTTAAATCGAAATACATTAGCATGGTGTTCTTTAGAGATCACAGGCTGGATGGCCAGTCGTGTTGTCATTTTGCTCGCATACAAGATGAGTGAAACGGAATAGCAGGTGATCAATAGCCTATTTCACCAACATTGCAAAGTATACTTTTCTAGCAAAGTATACTTTGAGGGAGAAATTTTCAATTTTAGGATAAATTTATTAATTTTTATTATACTGAATTTATTACATTTTGGCTGTGATAATGTAATAAATTCAGTATAATAATTCTGCATAGTTTTAATCATCAAATATATGCAGTGATTAGTTCTATATGAAATAATGCATTTCGGGAAAAATAAATGATTACTCCCTCGAAGTAGACTGCTAGATAAGTATACTTTGCAATTTTGATGAAATCGGCTGCAGGTGACATTCTCATTTCAGCCCACTCCAGTACAGCTAGGCAGCTGAACACTTAACCCATTTCATGCTGAGGATACTCTGATTTTTGTTGAAAAAATCTCATTATTTTGTTCATTCATCGATAAAGGTATATGTTGTTACCATTCATTTGAACCGTCTCGTTGAGACGGTTCAAATGAGTGGTAACAACATATACTTTCAAAAGGATATAAAGAAAATAGGGATATTTTTCTCTCAAAAGGTTCATACTACTAAAAGTGTATCCCGTCTGTAATTGGGTTAACATGCCATTGAGATAATATGGTAGACAAGACATAGTGGGACACACTGTAGAAGGTCACCAGTAAAATGTACTACAGATGTATTGAGAATTCATGAGCATTTTACCAGCAGCTGGCCAAATTCATTCAGATTGCCCATACAGGGGAAAGTATGTAACCTAAGGTGTATTTTCATTCACTCTTGTTACCCTCCTGTTTATGAAATAAAAAGAAGGCTCATTCTTAAATATTGATTTTAATATAAAAAAAAATTGGGCAGGTTTCGTGAAACAGACAATATCTACTTTTCCAACTTTCCATCGTAGAAGTGAGTGTATATTTAGAATGTTATATGTGTGGTGTGTGAACTGACACTATTATCAATGGAATGCTGGGAGCCACCATCCACTCAGACTCTATAACCTGGGTAATTAGTAAGATATGGTGTTTTAATTTTGTTTGGCAATCCAGCTGATGATGTGACTGGTTTACTGCCTCAGGAGATTTAAGAGGCAAGGCACACACATGCTGCCAACCACTAACAGGTGTAATTAAACATGCAATAGCAGCAAAAACCGCCTCTTGACTTGAATTTTTCAAGAAAAAAAAGTTTATGTTCCGATGTGTTTGGCACCGGCTGTGCATACTTAGTGTAGCTGATCTGGATCGAACAGAACTGGCTATAAACGCCAGACAAGGTGTTTGCTTTGGTATTGATAGGTCTGTGATCGTATAGAGAATGCTGAAAGGTACGAATATGTCCGCACGATCGAAAATGTCTGCGGACATATTCGGGAGGGTCTCGGGTACGAATATGTCCGTCCGCAGGAAACGAGTACTCGGGGAGGGTCTAAGGTACGAATATGTCCACACCCTTAGACCCTCCCGAATACGTCCGCGGACATTTTCGTTCGTGCGGACATATTCGTACCTTTCAAATGCCAGTCTAGTAGTAGTTGTTCTGTTGTGCATAGCTCTCTGATTCAAGGGAACGATTTGACGGATTGGGCTCTTTTTGTGTTGAAAACAGTAGGAAGATTTATTAAATTTTAAGTAACATTGATATTTTTAGGTGGGAAAATGTTAATCTGGACGAGTGGTAATTTGAAGAGACAGTGCGGCATAAACATGAAAACATATAGAGGAATATATGAGTTGAAATCCAATCTGAACGGTGGTTATTATTTTGAGGAAACTAAATATAACACCTCCCTACCTCTTCCGCCTCTCCTCATGTTGGTCTACAACGTAAACCTGGGCAACATTGTCTGCACCCCTAAATAACTGGAATGGATTAGTGTATGTAAATTTTCGAACCAATCATATTGTCATAACATAATTTTCAGACTAGTCAATTTATGAAACGGAGGTGGGTTTTTTTCTTCTAAAAATATGAAAATTACTTGCAAACAGTGCAGATCCTGATGAGACGGCTCGTCACGAGCCGGCTCATCTGGATCTACACTGTTTGTAAACACCACTATAGAGGGCTGTTACATGTTGAAAGGGTTAATACTTCAAATGTTTGCTACTAACAACATGTCATTATGCAATCAATGGTATTGTATATAGATATTAGAAACAAAATTGCTACCTCGTGACGATATCTCTCCACTACGATAACCATATTGTAAGCAACTCTTGTAGCTAATAGATATCGATGATTTGGTTTCATTTCTTACATGTATACAGACATCCTGCATTGATGAACTGATGCAACCAAGCCCAAATGATCAAAGGGTTGCAATTTTAACTGATTTAGATGACAGACCCTGATAGGGGTTTTTGATAAAACCCATATCATGATCTGTTATCTGAATCAGTTAAACTGTTTATGTAATGAGTATCTACTGTAATGTTTACAGCTGTGGTGTATCAATGGCGTTATGTGGGCTGTGACTGGAGAAATGGGGCTTATGGGGATTTGTGACCAGTGTATCTCCGGATCAAATAGCACACCCCTGTAGCCTGATAACGATCTATATTGCTTGTCAGAAGCATGACTGGTGTTTCATTGATTGACTCGCGAACAGTGCAGATCCTGATCAGACTGCTGATGCACAGGCTGATCTGGATCTACAATGGTCGCACAATCAAAAAGCCCCATTTTTCCAGTCAAAGCCACATATGAGATGTTATCTCCCCCACCCTAGGGCATACCATGTCTATATGGAAGGCATATTGTACATGTCCTACAATGGGCTGGTCTGTCTAGTTTAATTACACACCATTATTTCTTATTATCCAATCAAGCATAGCTGTTGTTTACATACCCATAAAGGTATATCGGTCATGCCAGCCAGACGGTTATTAATTAAACGGCTATGGATTGTGTTTGCTGACGAATTAAATTAAATGATTGTGCAACGAGGTGTTGGCTTTGCTCTTGTGTTAGGAAATAACTGTAGAAATTGGCTGTCGATCCAGAAAGACATACCGGTATGTGGCTGTGACTGGAGAAATGGGGCTTATGGGTTTTGCGACCAGTGTTGATCCAGCCCCATTTTTACCACCGATCCCTTAATTGTTAAGGTTGATTAAGACTGAGCACCTGACACGTTATTTTGTGGTCAGTGGAAGAAGGGAGATAACTCCCTGATGGAGTTAGCCCCATTTTTACACTGACCCATTCAATTGTCAAGAAATTGTTACACTGATCAATTCAAATGAATTATTGTCGAGATTGTTTTTCTTTTTCAGTAATTTTACGAAAGCTGAACACCTGACACATTATTGTGTAAAACAGTGGTTCATTTGTCGTGAATTGTAGACCTTGTGTACCGGTAAGCTGAATTGTTTTCACATGTAGCATAGCAATCAGATGAGTTGTCAGCCCTTGTTTATTGACTTGTTTATTGAGGGCAATCGATCTAGATTGGAGATGTCTGTAATGGTTATTAATTTCACTGGGCCATAAATCACAGTGTCCTGATCAGGCTCAATACCTGGTGTTCTGTGGACATATACCTCAACCCTTACACCCCTAAGTAACTGGAATGGATTTTGATGTGTTAATTTTGCAATCATTGCAATGCAATCATCACAAAATGATTTCAGCCTACCGTATGTGTTATTGCTCTCAAAAACATGAAAATGACTTCCAAAAAGTGCAGATCCTGATAAGACGGCTCGTCACGAGCCGGCTCATCTGGATCTACACTATTTGCTAATACCATCATTGTAACATGCCTGTGGTGTTGAAAGCGTTAATTATTTTCCGAATTAGCATTATAATTGCATAAAACACAGAAATTTGAATTTTTGAGATGACTTGTGTGACAATAAAAGATTTTAACTGGAAATATAGGAGGTGTGGGGGGGGGGTGCTATTAGAGAGGGAGCTATTATTAGAATAAATACGGTATGTGAATAGCTAGAAACTATTTTCTGAGGTTGAAAGTTGGGAGTGTGGGCGTTGTAGTGGGGTTAGGGTAGTGGGAACAGGGTATTGGGTCAAGTGTGGGAATATATCCTGAAATCAGGATTTGACGTTCCTGATAATTGCAGAAAAATACTAATGTTTGAACATGGGAAGCACACTTAAAGTGATTTTTACGGATTTGTGGGTGCAAAAATATGATTGTTTAGCCAATTTAAGGCTTTGGCATTTGGAACAGTCCCTACCCATATGGGTGTTCAGGCATTTGTACACCAGTCACATAAGCACCCGGCCTTATATGACCTTAGCTGTTGATAAGCTGTTAAACACCAATAGACAAACAAACTAAACCAGTCAGATAAATTGTGCATGTAAAACACACAGTAGTTGTAGACATTTAACCGTAACAGCTGACGGTATTGATGTATTGCCAATTTACAATCAGATCAACATGGTTGCCAAATAGCTTACATTCTTCATCATTAGATATCTGCATCCTGTGTCATCGACGTCATCCATCATTGACATTTAGCCAATTGTTATACATACATGTGGCCTTAAATGGAATGGGCCCGTTAAATGTCACCTAATTTCATTTTTTGTATATATTAGCTGAAATATGGCTGTGGCTGGAGATATGGGGCTTATGGGTTATGCGACCAGTGCAGCCCCTGATCAGCCTGCGCATCCGCGCAGTCTGATCAGGACCTGCACTGTTCACCATTCACTTCTAACTTGCACATGTAATTTTGATCCTCAAGGTTCAGGAGTATGCCCAATTTCTCCAGTCACAACCACAAATTTGTAAGTTGTCAGACTTTGAATTTTAACTTTTATCAAAGTCTGATAGGGTGGGGGGAGGGGGTGTGCATTTGTGTGCCGATAGTTCACATTTTCATGGTTTTATTTAACACTTACACCGCTATCTTAATTTTTTGTCGTCTGCTGTTTATGTTCTGTTTTCCATTTTTATCATCAAAATTTGCTTTGACAGCACTTCAGAATCATTTCCATTGGAAATGATTCTGAAGTGCTGTCAAAACATGTTTTTTTTTAGAAATAAGGCAAGATATAAAAGCAACAGCAGACGACAATTGTTATGTGTAGCTGTCTAAGGGTTAACTTTTATCAAAGTCTGATAGGGTGGGGGGAGGGGGTGTGCCTTTGTGTGCGGATAGTTCACATTTTCATGTTTGTATTTATTAAAGAATAACGATGAAATGTGTTGTTAATATGATGAGATTGGTAATTCCAGAGCTGGGTTCATTTACAAGTTGTCATTTTCTCGATAACTAGGAAAGTGTTCGTACATTACTGCCTACATTACTGCGGTTGCTGTAATGTATTCGCTCTGTTGAAGCAATTAGAAGTTAATGAATTCAAAACAAATGGATGGATATGGAACAAATTATTATCCTTGAGAAAGAATATGAGATTGCACTGGAAGTGATTATGAAATAGAATAACAAGCAAACATTACGGGAAGAAAACAAAACGTGCGCTTCAGATTTGTACAGAATTCCAGATATGTTTTGTATTTGTAGAGTATTTTGCTCCCTGATTTCAAAGTCAATGCAACATTTATTTTTTGCAACTTGGTTACTAAAGTTATCACATCTGTTTCAGACTTATTCAAACTGTTTTGTTTTTCTTTCTCCCAAGTTAAATAAGTGAATTGTTAGAGCGTTTTTAATCTCATTTTGAAAGGCACTGAATATTTTCAAGTTAAGAGTATTTGTATTCCCACTTTTGAAAATAATGCCTACTCAGCTAAAATAAATGCATAAAAATAGAAATGTGGCTTTAACGGGGAAAATGGGGTCTAATGGGAGTTGTGACCAGTGCAGCCAGTGTAACCAGTGATCATGCTTTATATTGATTGTTAGAAGTATGACAGGTGTTTCATTGATGGAATGGTGAACAGTGAATATCCTGATCAGACTGGGGAGATGGCATCTGGCTGTGACTGGAAAATGGGGCGTATTTGTTGTGCGACCAGTGTAGATCCAGATCAGCCTGTGCATCCGCACAGTCTGATCAGGATCTGCACTGTTCGCCATTCAATCAGTGAAACACAGACAAGCAATATAGTTCGTTATCAGGCTACAGGGGTGTGCTATTTGATCTGGATCTACACTGGTCGCAAAACCCTTAACCTTTCAACACCAAGTAACTTAATAGGATGTTCCATGCCAATGTTTCACGCTATTTCATAAATTTTGTTCATTCAAATTATCCCATTCTTCTAAAAGGGTAATCTGTACGACGTTTACAATTATTAACAAACAGTGGAGATCCTGATGAGATGGCTCGTTACGAGCCGGCTCATCTGGATCTGCACTGTTTGCAAACATTGTCTCCATAGAGGTATGTGGTGTTGAAAGGGTTAAGCCCTATTTCTCCAGTCACAGCCACAAATATGTGCCTTATCTGGGTCTCTTCCTGTAGACTGGTGTACAATATTAATGTTTCTTCCTAGAATATATTGCAGTCATCTGCCTCTTGAATAGCAGATGGTGCTTGTAGATGTCTGCTTTGTATAATCCAAACAACATATATAGTTTGACGGTTGACAAAGGGACCTTACAGCCTTTGCGACCAGCATAGCCCCAAATCCGACTGATCAGGGCTTATTGTATGCACCATTTTGTCACTGCCATCAGCAAAATATAAGATTCGAATACTGAAGAATAGGAAGGAAAGAACAGGACTAAGTTCTGCGACTGTTGCTAACTCTGTGAGGTCTCTTTTATCAGCTGGCTGATCTGGATCTGCACTCTGGTCACAAATCCCATAAGCCCCATTTCTCCAATCAGCCATATATTCATCCAGCCTGCAGACTGATCTGGTGCCTGGCAGTGCACAACATGGAAAATGCTCTGGCGCTATCTGGCAAACCATGTGGACCATCTGATGAAAGTGGCCTTTCGACAAGTGCAATGAATGCAAATCCATGCTACATACTTCATGTATTGCTACAGACTGCAGGGGGCCGTTTCACTAAACATCGTACGACTAAAATGTTCGTAAGTGCAAAAGTATAATAGTCTGTAAATTTCACATTAACAACGTTGTCTTGTAAACAATTATTGGATTTACATTTATTGAGCATAGGCTGCATATGCAGCCTATGCTCAATAAATGTAAATCCATCAAGTGAAATTTCCAGACGATCATAAATTTGCATCTACGAACATTTTAGTCGTAAGAAGTTTAGTGAAATGGGCCCCAGGTGTACATAATGATCTACAACTACTATGGCTGCAATTGTGTTTTCCGTCCCTTTCATCAAAAGACACCAAAACGGGACAGTGGTGATATGTGGATCATGTGCATTTTGAAACATCATTCTCTGTTCATGCTTATCGGATAGACTGTGTAGCTACACAAACTGATCTGTGCCTACACTGGTTACAAACATCCTATAATATTAACATTTGTTAACCCTTACAATGCTGAATTAAATTGTGTCGTCTTCTGTCTATCTATTTTTTATTTTTCATTTTTGTCATCAAAAACATGCTTTGACAGCACTTTAGAATCATTTCCAATGGAAATGATTCTAAAATGCGGCCAAACCATCTTTTATTGACAGAAAAGATAAAATATTAAACAACAGCAGCACAACATTTCCCCCCCCCCCACCCCAGCATTCTAAGGGTATTTAGTGGCACATAATAAAAGCTAATTCTGAATGCAAACTAATTCTTGCTAGTAAACTGAAATCCGAGGGGGAAATTGTTCTCTAATATCTCCGGCCTTGTCAATCAAATAACACTCCTCTGCATTGCATTCAAAATTGGCCCCAAACAGCACATTCAGATTGCAACAACTTATCAGTGTTTAGCTCTTTGCATGCTAGCGGTGAAAATATCCACCAAACAAATTAGGACTAGGTATATGTTTTATTTCTCTCTGTAAATATGTCTTGGAATTTCATTAGAATTGAGTCCTCAGGACTCAATTCTAATGAAATTCCAAGACATATTCATGATATTTACAAGGAGAAATAAAAGAAACTAGAGCAGCTGAAGCTGCATCAACGGTTTGAGGCTTGATGTACTGACAAACGGACACTGGCAAAGTGATTAGAAGACATTGACGATGACGAAAACATATGAAACTCAAAAAAATTGATATCGGCCCATTCTGAAAATTGCGTTATTCTCGTCTCACAGTCGATACGAATCTGCATACAAAATTTGAAGTCGATCCGACAAGCGGTTTGGGCTGTAGTGCCGACGGCTGAATAAAAAGAAAAAAAAATTGATGCAATTCCAATGAAATTGAAAAAATAAAGTTTTGTATTTTCAGATTCCGCTGGGGAAAAAATAAAATCGCCACTTCAAAAAAAAGAAAAGAAATAACCAAAAGGATAAAAATAAACAATTGGCGATAAAAAATTACAATTTTTTTCTTTTTTTTTCGAAATAATAATTTTGTATCGCCAATTGTTTATTTTTATCGCCAATTGCGAAAGTGGCGATCGCCAGCGGAATCCCTGCCCCTATATGGGGATAAACATTTGAAAATATTTTCCCTCTAGTCTTTTAATTTCTCCATAAAAGTATAATTACGAGTGTCATCCAATATATAGTGAAAATGGCTCAGTATTGTTTGTTTGGAATGTACTATCGTGGCTGTGTATCCATAAACCTACACTGTAACCTTCTGTCTGTTTAACCCTTAAAAGGCGGGAACCGAAAACTCGTCTGCTGTTGTAACTTATTTTGTATTTTCTCTAAATAAAAACATGGTTTGGCTGCATTTTAGAATCATTTCCATTGGAAATGGTTCTAAAGTGGTGTCAAACCTTGTTTTTGATAAGAAAAATGGAAAATAAAAAATAAACAGCAGACGACAAATTTTAATTCAGCACTGTAAGGGTTAATAATAGATTTGCACATATTCAGAAACGTTTCTATACTGGTTGCTAGGCAACCGGAGGGGACACATCAACCTCCCATCGCCACGGCATAGGCATAATTAAGAAATCGGCTGGAAAAATGTTTGAAATTTATCTTCCTACTTATAACGCGCAGGGTGACTTCTGGATTAAAAATGTGGCTGAAAAAGTGTGCGCAATACACTGCGAAATACGATAAGCAATCATGTTGAGATGGTTCCAGTAGTCGTAACATACCGGTATACTTTGGTAAATTATCTAGGTTTTCTTTCAATGCATTAACATCTTCAAAGTGTTAACTGATGTAACAGACCATGGACAAATTATCTTAGTCTTAGACATACCGGTAATTACTTTATTCATTTGTTGCAAATATTTAAATGTACCGTTATGTTTCGGGTGGACAAATAGTTCGGTATTTAGAGATCACTTTCCGTTGTCGATTTACTGCTCTGATCAATTCTATGAATAGGTCTACAGTCGATCGAACATACCTAATAACCTTTTCAATGTCGATAACAATGGTAGTCTGCATAATCATAATGCATATACCGGTACATGGTTCACGGGTATTTAAATAATTAGCCCTATATATAAGAATGATGGAAACAAAAATTGTCATCTGCTGTTTTATTTTTGTCTTTTTCTAATAATAATACATAGTTTGACATTGGAAATGATTCTATAGTTCTGTCGAACTATATTTTTGCTAAGAAAAATTAATAATACCGTAGTAAATAAAACAACAAAATTTAATTCATCATTGTGAGGTTTTATTTACCATAATACTCATGAAAAACATGCTTTGACAATACTTTAGAATCATTTCCAATGGAAATGATTCTAAAGTGCTGTCAAACCATGTTTTTATTGAGACAGAAGGCAAAATATGAAACAATAGCAGACGACATATCTTCAGTTCCCGCCTTTTTTTAGGGTTAAACACTTTCTGAGATGAAATCATACGCATCAAAATCATTTTGCCGCTTAATAAAAAATGTGCAGATGTAGAAAAAACAACTTGCCTTACCACAAGACCACCATGACCTTATATAGAGACAATATTGTTTGTTATTTGATTAGATCTGTAAGTGTAAAGTTACAAACCGCTACTCGTCTGTGTAAGGACAAAGAGCCATGCTTGTATTGCGTGATCGTCGTTCGTGCCATCTACAAAACGTACAACTGAATCATTTCCTCGGCCATTGTCGGTATGGTTTCCCATTGACGGTCGGTGACAAAAGATGACAACATTATTAGGGGTTCCTGTTTTGTGTCAGTCTTCATAGGATATCTCATTCAATTAAATAGGGCAGTGAACGGAGCTCATTTAAACAAAACTGGGATAATTTGGCGGGCGACTCGTTGACTCACATTGTGTTCGTCACGATTGAAATGTGGCCGATTGGTCTGATTCATCGCGGATAATTGTGGACAATTTAATTAAATTTTGTCGTCGGCCGATTATTTTTTATTTTCCATTTTTATCAACAAAAACATAGTTTGGCAGCACTTTTCCATTGGAAATGATTGTAAAGTGCTGTCAAACTATGCTTTTACTGAACAAAAATGCGAACTATGAAACAACAGCAGACAACAATTTTTGTTCCCGTGTTTAAAGGATTAACTGCTTGCTCCAATTAATTACGCTGGCAAATTGAGATTGCATGTTGTTCATATTACTCACTTCTGGTCTTCTGTATAGGATTACGTTTTGGTAGTGGGTGGGTGATTCAGGCCTTGGTGCTCTGGATTTGATATGGTCTCTCTAATATGGTAAGCATAGTGGGTGGAAGCTATAAAATAGATGCTTTAACCCTTACTATGCTGAATTAAATTTTGTCGTCAGCTGGAAATGTTTTATTTTCAATATTTCTCGATAAAAACCTGTTTTGGCAGCGCATGAGAATAGTCTCCACTGGAGACGATTCTCATGTGCTGTCAAAACAGGTTTTTTGTTAATAATTAAGGCAAAAAATTTAAACCAGCGGACGACAATTTTCGTCTCCCGCGTAGTAAGGGTTAATTATGCTCCATGGATTTTGGTTGAAATTCCTTGCATCTATGTGTAATAATGGTTTGTACTTGCAAGTCTTTTCTGTCAACATTACATAGAAATTTGGCTGTCAGCGATTGTCTTTATTATTAATAATTGTAGTTTTAATCCTTTCACCCTAACCCACAAGTTGTACAACCAATGTTTGCAATGTTTGAATATGAGGAGGCTCGTGACGATTTGTCTCATCTGAATCTACATGTTAAAAATATTATTATTATGTACACCAAAATGTTTGATGTACATATAGTCACCACCCTGTCTGTCTGAGATTTGCATTAACCCTTGCACCGCTATCTTATTTTTTTATAGTCTGCGGTTTAGTTTACATTTTTATTATCAAAAACATGCTTTGACAGCACTTTAGATTAATTTACAAGTGGGTGGCAGGTGGGAGAATGTGATGGGTAATTTAACGATCGGGGTTCATCCTTACCGGAATTCCGACTGGAGACCTGGTTTGGCCCTCACATACGTCTTTGGCATTTTGTATGTGACAGTTGAATCTGGTTATAACCATTATGTGAGTATTATGATTATTTGTAATCCTATTTGAGGGGAAGGGGCCAAGTGACTTTGGTGTGTGGCACCAGGTCAGGTTATTCTAATTTCAGGGCTGACTATATTTTATCTCGATGTAAATATTCCGTTCTGATTTTGGGATTTTCCCCCCAATTCAGCAGGTTAAAATGGGATTGAAACCCATTTGCCCTTAGCTGTTGATAGGCCGTTAAACACCAATAAACAAACAAAAAATTTACAACATGCTTTGACAGCACTTCAGAATCATTTCCATTGGAAATGATTCTGAAATGCTGTCAAATCATGTTTTTATTGAGAAATAAGGCAAGATATAATATAAAAGCAACAGCAGACGACAATTGTTGTGTGTAGCGGTCTAATGGTTAAAGTTTTCTGCTACCTTGTTTACAAAGCTACCTTTTCGGAATAATCAAATTAGCCCATGGCCAATACTTGAGTTGGGAAGAGTTAAAGTCTTTGAATGCTGGGAAACTTGTGTGCTATAAATAGTTAAAAAATATCAGACGACAATTCACTATATTTTCTTTTATTTCTCCATTTAAATATCATGAATATGTCTTGGAATTTCATTATAATTCCAAGAAATCTACTCTTAATTTGTTGGCTGTTATTTTTATCGCTAGGAGGCAAAGAGTTCATTTGTGAATACAACCCATTTCTGTGTACTTTCCACAGCGGATGTCAGCGAAGGCGCTGTATGACAACGTTGCCGAGAGCCCGGATGAGATCGCGTTCCGTCGTGGCGATGTCCTCACGATTCTGGAGCAGGACACCGCGGGACTCGACGGTTGGTGTCTCTGCTCTCTCCGCGGCAAACAGGGCATCGCCCCCTGCAACCGCCTCAAGGTCATGACGGGCATGGTGGCGAACCATGTGCTATCGCACATGGCGGATTTCACCGGGAACAACGCGCAACAGGGGAATACAGACTGGCGACGCAGCTGGGATGGCACGGCCAATAAGGTATACCCTGAACACACAATCTATGTATTACTCCGATAATCATTTGGAGGATGGAAGGCAGAGCTCCAGTTAAGGTGCGTAATTTGACCAACTTGGGGTGAATTTTTTTATTTCTCGATCAAAAATGGCAAGTTGGGAGTGCTTTAGAATCGTCTCATTGAGACGATTCTAAAGCACTCCCAACTTGCTATTTTTGATGGAGAAATAAGAAATTTACCTCCAAATTACGCACCTTAACTGGAGCTCTGATGGAAGGGTACGCTTATAAAATAATATTTAAAATATTTCATGCGTGATACTGATTCACCTCTATCACATTTTAACAATATAGTGTTTGGACTGTGTATACGTGTGTCTGTCCGTCCATGTGTCCGGCACATTAAGAAGTTCGCCGGTGTTTCGAAATTCTGTTATAACTTCTATATCCCTTGAATGATTACATAAATATTTCAACACAGTATACCTGTGGACAAATGCCACACATCCATCCTGCCGTTAATATGACCTTGACAACTTTGAACTTTTTCCCACATTAAGAAGTTTGCCGTAGTTTCTCAGTTCTGTCATAACTTCTATATTCCTTGAAGGATTACTTAAATATTTCAACACAGCATACTTGTGGACAAATGCCACACATCCATGCTGCCCTTAATATGACATTGACCTTTTGAACTTCACAACTTCACATTAAGAAGTTCGCCGGAGTTTCTAAATTCTGTCTTAACTTCTATATATCCCTTGGTGGATTAAATACATCATACTTGAGGACAAATGCCACACAGCCATGCTGCATATGCAGCCTATGCTCAATAAATGTAAATCCAATAATTAATGTGAAATTTACAGACTATCATAATTTTGCATTTACGAAAATTTTAGTCGTACAAAGTTTAATGAAACGAGTCCCTGATCGATTGATGCTGGTTCACAGTATTCCATTCCATACACTTGATCAGTGGAAATTGTTCCGGTGCTGCGATAAAACCAGAGATGTTACAAAAGAAATTGAAAACACTCTCTTTGTTATTGTATGTGTGGTTATTTTTAGCAGTACAAGGTGTCATGTTATTGTAACGTCGTGTTTACATTGCCTATGGGGATGTTCCAACACTTCATCAACTTGTTATTGGCCTTTGTTTGCCTGTCGATGCTCCATCGGTTGTCAAATTGGACGTAAACATACTTCACTGGCCAGTCGTGGACCCGAAGACATGGGTCTCTGATTATCAAACTTTCTGATTATTTGTACTCCAATCTCATGCTCAAAATCTGGATGTTTGATTGGTCGAGACTGAGATTTGCAGTCTTGTCCAATCAAACTACCAGATTTCGGGTAGATTTTGACGATGTTCTCGGCAAGTTTTATAATATCTGATCTTGATTTTCCCATCCATCTTGGGTCAGTGACACCAAAACATGTTATAGTAGGTGGTTACCTGGCATTATGCTTATATATAGGTCACTGACACCTCTGGTAGCTGTATAAAAATCGTCAATTAGAGACGAAATGGTTTTAATTGGATGTTATGAAACCTTATATGTGGTTGTAAATGAAGAAATGGGTCTTATGGCATTTGCAACCAGTGTAGGCCCAGATCAGACTGCGCATCCGCGCAGTCTGATCAGGGCCTGCACTGTTTGCCGTTCAGTCCATGTAACACCCACCATGCTTCGAAAAAACAGTTTAGATCCTTATCAGTCTGCTAGAGGGCGTTACCAGATCAGGAGCTATAATTCTCTGATCTTATGAAACCTTGAATGATTGTACTTTGTATCCTTTGCATAAAGGACTGTCCACCTGGTGTATAATTAGTCAGTTACCTGGTCCGGTAAATAGAGAATACCTGGGCCCGGTTGCTCAAAGCTTCTGTTAGCTTAACAGACTGTTAAATCCTTAGCATTGCTAAGGATTTAACAGTCTGTTAAGCTAACAGAGGTTTTGAGCAACCGGGCCCAGGCTAGCGTCTTTTGACATCAAGTTTATCAGGCAAGGCTCGGAAACGCGTAGGAATTACGAGGCTCACCGAGGAATTCCTACCGTTTCAGAGCCGAGCTGGATAAACTTGATATCAAAAGACACTAGCCTGGTATTCTATTTATCAGGTAACGTTTTATGCTCGAAAATGTCCACATATGACGTCGTTATCTATGGACAGAACGCAGACTTGTTTACGTTGCGTCATTACACTGACGTCATTCGGTAACGTCACGTGATGTCATCCGACCAATGGAATGTCAGTTTTCTCTTCATTGTAACCCGGATATTTGTATCGAATCAATGCCTGATACAACAATGTTATCAGTCGGTACGTATTCAGCCAATACAGGGCAGGTTACCTGATAAAGTAGAGATACACTGTAGGAATGTTCACTGTGGAAATGTACACCATGGAAACTCATAAACTGGAAACGTACACTGTAGCCCGGTATCTGTTGCCGGGTGCACGCCCGTGTCAGTTTCAGCCTATTATCCTGCCTGGTGTCTGTGTTGGTGTAAGAGCTGGAACATGGGTTACTGGGTGGGTACTGCTGTAGATATTCCCCCACACCTGCCACTGCAAGGTCCATTGTAGTGGTGTCAAGCAGCAATGTAATGAAACTCTTGTGAGAAAATGCCATACACTGGCATGGGCGGATTCAGGGGGGGGGGGGGGGCGGACGGCCCGTGCGCGCCCCCCCTAATTTCGCCGAGTAAAGATTTTTTACAAGTTACAAGGCACGTTCCATGTTACAAGGCACGTTTCAATGCCCCCGGACCCCCCTAGCGCTATCCCTAGCTCTTTCGATAATATAGTCAAGTATTGCAAAATAGTTACGCCCCCCCAACCCGAAATCCTGGATCCGCTCCTGACTGGGGTATGAGACTTGTAAAAAGGACCTTGCAACTTTTACGACCATGGAAGGTGTTCCAGCCAATTCCCACCCTTAAATATAAGCCGAATGAATGAATGAAATTTACGACCAATGTTTTTCCTGTTCACCATGGAAAGCCATGGATTTTTTTATTGATGTTAGTAACACTACTTCAGCCCTTTCAACACCACAGGCCTGTATAGTGGTATTGGCAAAAACGTGTAGATCCAGATGAGCCGGCTCATGACGAGCCATCTCACTTTTTGCAAGTAATTTTAATATTTTTGAGAACTTAAATATACCCCCTTTTCATAAATGGACGAGTCTGAAAATCATTTTGTGACTATTGGACTGGTTGCAAAATTAACATATCAAAATCCGTTCCAGTTACTTAGGGGTGAAAGGGTTAGTAACTGAATTGCGAACAGCATAGGCTGTGGAAGATGGTCACAAATGTTACCAGATCCTTTTGGTCAGTCAGGGTCATTTTGTTGTTCACATTGGAGATATGGTTAGTGCATGTTTGGGCCTAGAATATCTGCCAGATCATCTGACATCATCACTTTATGAGGTTTAATTACATAAAGACCTGAGGCCTTATTAACCCTTTCCCTGTTCTGCGATATTTCGACTCATCCAAATCCAAAACATCTGAATAAAAGAATCAAATGCTGGGTCAAATGATGGTTAAATTATCTGATAGAGTAGAAAACATTGTGGGAAAAGGAGAAATTGCTTGTTACAAGCAATTTCTCCTTTTCCCACAATGTTTTCAAAAGACATCTTCTGCAGAGGCGTGAAAAGTCGTCTCTATCAGGGAAAGGGTTAAGTACAATACCATACATTGATTTTTCAAGAAATTCTATGGAAATAATTTAAATCCAAGGAAACGTAGCTTAGATTAATATTATAATAACGTTATCCAACCGCTCTATATGTATTTGGCATGCTGTGAATAAAATGATGCAAGCGGCAATTCAATCGGGCCTCAACAAATTCTTAATTTTCCATTTGATCAGATTGGAACTCAACTACCACTAATCCAATCCTATATATTTTAATGTTAATGCTGCATTATTCCTTCAAATTAGCACTTGTCCAGATCCAAAATTCTCTAGTCAATGCGAGCGGATGAGTGGATTTGTCGAGGCCTTACAATCGGACAATAACAATTTCAATATTTTCTATGTGTTTATCAAAATATTTGTAAAAGTAATATGTGCAATAGTAGCTAACCTCTGCACGTATAGCAAAACATAATTCATAGCAACTTCTCTCCATGCTGTCTTACAGAAGCATGAATATTGCTATAATGGTGCCAATTGTAGAGGACAAATGTGAAAGTTAGAATTGGGCCATATTCCTTGGCGTTTTGATACTTGAACCTGGTAGTGTGAATATGAATTGTTTGGATAATGGATTAGCCCATTTCATGCTGAATTTACGCATATTTTTCTTTGAGAATTTTTTTTCTTCATATTTCTCACCAAAAATATATGTTGTTACTACTCTGTTGAACCGTCTCGGTTCAGTTAGAAATAAATAAAATAGCGAAAAAATGTTGGCAAATTTGTATACAGGTGAAATAGTAGCCGTCATGACATGGGTTAATTAACTACCAACAAGGTGGTCAGGCAATCCAGCAGTATTCAAGATAATATCAGGTATCACAACACCTGTGGTAGTGACATGGTGTATATGGTACAAGCCATGTGAGTTTGTACCATACCTAAGAAGATGTGCGATTTTTCAATGTTTTTGTTTTTTAAAAAACTATGTTATTTTCTGTAAAGTTGTTGCTCCGGTCATTTCATCAACTTTTGACATCATTTATGGAAAATACCATAAATATTTGTTATGAGATATCACACGCCTTCTTAGGTACATTATCACATGGCTTGTTGCGTATTATATATGCACCTCCGGGTGTAAATTTCCATTAGGAATTATAATGATCACCTGGTCATTTACCTGCTGGTAGGTACCTGTGGACATGTGCCTGTTTATGTGACTTGCCATAAGAAAAGGGGCTTATTGACTCTTGCCCAGTGTAGCTCAAAATCTACTAGAATACTTATGCAGTCCGATATACATTTCATTAGATGCATCATAAAGGTTGTCCCAAGTTAATACAGAGCTCCAGTTAAGGTGCGTAATTTGGAGGTAAATTTCCTATTTCTCCATCAAAAATGGCAAGTTGTGAGTGCTTTAGAATCGTCTCAATGAGACGATTCTAAAGGACTCCCAACTTGCCATTTTTGATGAAGAAATAACAAAATTTCACCCCAAGATGGTCAAATTACGCACCTTAACTGGAGCTCTGTAATAGCGAACAGATTAGGCCCTGATCAGGATCAGACTGCACGGATGCGCATGCTGATCTGGGGCAACACTGGTCGCAAAGTCGGTAAGCCCCCTTTAGTCGTGATGAGTCAGTCGTACATGATCACACTTGTCACAGACATAATTGTAAATTAATTCTGTTCATGCACTTTATTCCTGTACAAAGTTGACATGGTGTCGTATATTGTTGCCTCAAGTGTTGATACATTCAGAGACATAATATAGGAGATATGATGAAGTAATTAACGCGAAATCTAAGCCCCTTAAATATAAGCCGTGTGTTCCTAACTTAAAATCTACTATATATCGGAAGTATTCATAATATAAACTTTTTTATTACTTTCATCCCATTCAATATATCTTTCTATGACTGTGTAATTGTTTTAAAACTTAATCCTTTCTACACTAGATACCTTGTTCCTAATATTTTTAAACAGTGTAGATCATGATGAGCCGGCTAGTAACGAGCCGTCTCATCAAGATCTGCACCATTTGTGGATATTTTTTAATTTTGCAAAATGACCCCCATTTCTACATCATGGAACAGTCTGAAATGTAACATGAAGTAATCCATGTCACTTACTTAGGGATGAAAGGGTTGAACTTTAGTGCACTTCGTCTGTTTCCAGTTGATTTAATATATGGAAATCTTTCAGAATATCCTATGTGTTCAATGCCTTTGATACCTTACAGGCCATTCAGGTATTAGTCCTACCACTTCACAGGTAGCCAGTCAGGTACACTGTCTTCTCCCTGCCTCCTAATTGCCATTCAATTGGTGAATAATTGGTTGATGAGTTCACCAGCTGGGACAGCAGACTTGGCTGTGTTTGTAAACTCATCAATACCAGCCCCCTCCCTCCTTGTCCAGCCATGACAGTGACCGTTATAGGTCAGGGCTACTCTACTTCACACACCACTTGACCACTTGACCAACCCATCAGTTAGAGTACCTGCTGTGTTTACCAGGTTGGATGGTTGTTATATAGACCAGGTGTGTGTTAATAGTTACCCCAGTGTAACCAAAAACAAAGGTATGAGCCATGTATGTTTTCTTTTCAATTGGTATGCCAAGGTGTATGATCACGTGGTACTAGCAACAACAACAAGTACCGATTCAAAGTACGTATTCTTTTATAGTGTCCTTATTACGTAACGGATTTTGATGAAATATGGCGCATCAAACGCGTCTTGTTAAGCTGCATTTGGTAGTCTCTGTATTTTCGCCCAAACTTCTGTAGTTTTTGCGAAGAATCGATTTCCGTGTCTCTGACACGGAAATCGATTCTTCACAAAAACGACATAAGTCTGTGTCAAACTCCCTAGACCACCAAATGCAGCTCATGAAGACGTGTTTGCTGTTCCATATTTCACCGTTGCATATTAAGAAAAATATCAAATAATACTTACTTTGGAGTGGGCGACATTGTTGTTGTTGTAACCACATGATCATGCCCCTTTTATGCTTCTTGCATACAAAAATCACTTCACAATATTTTCTGAAATGGTTTGCGCATTACTAGTATCATTTCATGAAAAATTTAGATGTTGTGAAAGAAACATATTTGTAAAATATGAGAGTTGGCCTTCTATTAGAATACATTGGTTGAATAAGCAACCAGTGGGTGCCAAAGCTTGCTGAACTATTTAATATTTGAAACTGGTTCTACCCAGTCGCTCTTACAACAATACCAATAAAACAATAACCCACCCAGCTACTGACCAAGAGTGAAATACAGTATTTCAATTTGGATATTCCGTATTAAACCTAAATATTTGGACACAATTTATTGTGGGAAACACATATACATATATGGTTTCCCACAATGAAGAGTGCCAATAGTTATGGTTAGTATCATTGGGTTCGTATCATTGTACTTATTTATCAGAATAACAATGTATTTGGATACGCTTTGTTTTGGGAAACCCAAATTGTGTCCAAATATTTTGGGTTATTACGGTAATAGTACACACATATATTTGATTACCCCATGATAACAATATGCACTGCAGTGTGATTGACTACCCCAGAATGGTGGCTGGGAAACTGACTAAACAAACAAGATCTGTCATTACTGGGAGCCATGCTTGCCAGTGCAGAGACATATTGCTGGTGCACAATCATTGTGGTTGCACCACTGCATGCCCTGTGGGAATGATGTCATTTTCCAAGAAGGCCATTCATTCTTATCCTGAGTGTGGTATGCTTGGTAAAGAATTGGACTTCAATAGAGAAGGTTAGTTTAAACAATATTGTATTCACATTTTGACAAAGATACATGTAATAACGTATATACAATCACGACAATGTGGTACAATTTGTGAGAAGGATTCAGTGGTAAGCGCAAGGTTATGGATTCGGCATGAAAAATACTTTCTTAGTACATTGTACATTTAGTCTAGTCTATGAATAACCCATGGGTACCACTTAGACAAAATGGAACATATATATGTTTTTAACTGATGTACATCTATTGTGTATAGTTACTGTATGCTAGCAGTTTGAATGAAATTTCCATCCCATTGAGATGAGTCTTGAGACTGAGATTCCATACATATATGACCTCGGCTGTTCATCTCTTTTATCATTCTTTTCCCATACACAACCAGGATCATGCATGTCGTTACTATAAATATCTGCACATAATTCATAACTGCACAAGATATAATTTTGAGCTATGCCGATATAATGCAGTGCAGATGCTTCCAACACAAGCAAGTTGTGTTTACAGCAATAGTCCTTTGTGTTACATTTGGGTCAAATTGTGTCTGCCTATGTAACCCTTGATACCGATGTGGATGTTATTGTCAGTTCGGTGTTTACCTTCCCAGCAGCGGGAATGTTACACGTGCACAGTAAATGAAGTATGTAATCGCCTCGTAATGTTGGCTGCAGGAGCCGTTGGAAATATCCAGGAGATTGCTACAGCAGGTGGAAAACAGATTGCCTAGAGCCGAGGAATTGTGCCGCTGCCGTATTTGTTGAAAAAAAAAGATTTTTATGATGAAAAAAAAACTACTGATAAATACATCTTCTTTCTCCACACCGACCAATATATCATCTCTCTCCAAGAACAATAAGACTTCTGGTAATGGATTTCAGAATGAGCACAATTGTTGTACAACTCATGGCAGCAGTCCCAATGTTCATCAAACTCAGGTATTTCTGGGTTTCTAATTATCTCCCGATTATGCGATTCAGTACGACAAAAAATGGTTTATTTTGTTCGCGACCAGGGTGGCTCTAGATCAGACTGCGCAGATGCGCAGATGTGCAGATGCGCAGATGCGCAGTTTCGCAGATGCGCAGTCTGATCAGGGGCTACACTGTTCGCCACTGAGTTTCTGAAACAATACTGATATCTAACAAAATATTTACACATCTGTATCGGGATGTAAGAATGTGCTACTTGCCCAGAGGCACAGTCTGATCAGGGCCGACACTGTTCTCTGTGGAGTTTATGAAACATTTCTTATGACTCGAACAAAATATTTAGATCCATTTTGAGTTGCGCTCATTATTTGACCATGACCTTCTCTGGCCAAAGGAATGGGGTGTGGCCTAGAGGTTAGAGTACTGGACGTCAATATCATGGGTTCAAACCCCACCCTAGGCATGAAAAGTTCAACCCATTCACTTTCCCTGGCCAAAAGGCCAATAAGCCTCTTTTTATCATGGTAGGTTATATAAACTCGTAATTGGCATGGACAGGAGCGGACAATTGCTGCTGACGGACCATTACATATTATCTCTCTGTTTGCTCATCAACATGCTTTTAAGGATCCGAGGAATAAGGTCTTAATCCTTAGTGCGAGGAAACGAAAATCATCGTCTACTGTTATTTTATATTTGGTCTTTTTCCTCAATAAAACATGGTTTGGCAGCACTGGAAATGATTCTAAAGTGCTGTCAAATTATATTCTTTTTTTTTAGAAAAATGGCAGTGAAAAGGTAAACAACAGACAACAACATTTAATTCAGCATTGCAAGGGTTCAGCATTGCTGGAACAATCAGGTCACACAATCAAGCTTGCCTTTATAATTGTGTGGTAGTCATCATGCTGTTGGAGACATAGATTACGGTATCTGTTGCTGATCAATCTCTGTTTAGTGTAGACCATGACCAGGCATTGACTCACAAATATTGCTGACCTGTAGCCGATTTCACCAAAATTGCAAAATATACTTTCTAGCAAAGTATACTTTGAGGGAGTAATCATTTATTTTTCCCGAAATGCATTATTTCATATCGAACTAACGACAGCATATATTTGATGATTAAACGTATGCAGACTTATTATACTGAATTTATTACATTATCACAGCCAAAATGGCTGTGATAATGTAATAAATTCAGTATAATAAAAATTAATAAATTTATCCTAAAATTGAAAATTTCTCCCTCAAAGTATACTTTGCAATGTTGGTGAAATCGGCTACTGGTGCTACTCCGGACACAAATGCTATCAGAGATACGTTACCCATTGAGCCACTGGGTTGGGATGTTAGCTTTATGGCTGATGTTTCTGTAATTGGTGTCCATGTAGTGGCAGCTGATCCTTCCACGGCTATCTGCCATTATGACTTCACCATTTCCTGCCGCTAGTTTTTTTTTTTGGTAACAGGTGAAAGATGGTTAATAATACCATCAAGGTGATCATGAGCTGCTGAATGTAATGGAGTTGTGATTCATCCATTCCGGCCTAGCCTGGCGCCAAGCTCATGTTGATATGCGGTATCTTCACTCGGGCTCTTGAACATGTAGATACAGTCTACACTTGCCTACTCAAAGACCAGTTAATTCATTCGGGTTCTGGAACAAGTAGTTACAGTCTACTCTCGTTTAATCAAAGACCAGTTAACAAACATTTGAGGTATTATATAGGAAATTGTGTACTTGGGACCAAGAATTTACTTTTTAGAGTTATCAGTAGTTTGACTTACGTAAGTTTGAGATAACGAGTGTAGACTGTACAGTTTTATTGCTTAACTCTGTCACTCCTTAGTAATTGGAATGGAAACATTCCATTTTAATTTTCAGATCATTCTAGTCATCAGAAAAAGGTGAAACAGGAGGAAACCAGAAAACCCACAGAAAACCCACTCGTCCAATTCGGCAACCACCATACCATCTCAAAATCATTACTACTGGTCAGAGCTTCAGTTAAGGTGCGTAATTTGACCAACTTGGGGTGAAATTTTGTTATTTCTTAATCAAAAATGGCAAGTTGGGAGTCCTTTAGAATCGTCTCGTTGAGACGATTCTAAAGCACTCCCAACTTGCCATTTTTGATGGAGAAATAAGAAATTTACCTCCAAGTTACACACCTTAACTGGAGCTCTGCTACTGGTAAATGCAGCGTCATGAGAGTTTATATTATTTCCACACGATGATAGATGATATTTATTTATGTGATGTCTTGGTTTGCAGTAGACGGATATCGGCAAAAACAGGGCAAATTGATAGGTGCATTACCAAATTCATGGGGATGTACTAGTCTACTCTGGCGGTCCTGGTTCGATCCTCGGCACTGGAGTTTGTGAAATACAATTGTATATCCAGCTCAACCAGCTGGATCCACCCAGGTGTGCCATATAGAGGCTTGGTCAGTGGTATTCAAGCCCTAAGAACCAATTGGGACCCTTACATCGAGCAACAAACAAACAAACAAACCATCGACCAGCAGCCAGTCTGCATCAAGCCAAAGAACAGGATGGACAAGGCTGTGAGATATGTATATAGATGTATATACAGTGGTGTATATAGATGTATAAACTGCGGCACTTATCTGGTGGCAGCTGGCATCCAGGTGCTCTGGAAGATATCAGCCTATAAATACTTTATCCTCACCTCCATCAGCGTGACCCAGATTTCACAGGAAATCACAGCTGATTACCTTGCCCATTTGAAAACCACAGACCAGAACATTGGTGTATGGGGCTGTGACTGGGGAAATAAGGCTTATGTTGTGGGTTTTGCAACCATGGCGTGTACCGGTAGATCCAGTAGCATATTTACCAAAATTGCAAAGTATTCTTTTCTTGCCAAGTACACTTTGAGGGAGAAATTTTCAATTTAAGGATAAATTTATTATTTTTTATTATACTGAATTTATTACATTATCACAGCCATTTTGGCTGTGATAATGTAATAAATTCAGTATAATAATTCTGCATCCTTTTAATCATCAAATATATGCAGTCGTTAGTTCTATACTGAGCAAAACTAGAAACGTCCCTCCATGTATAAGGAAAGATTCATCAAAAACCAAAAGGGTTACTTTTAAAAATCAAAATGGAAAAACAAGTTCATTAATTTCTGTATCAAAGCCAATAAATTGCATTTGGATATCTTGTTAAATATTCGAGAGATAACCGGCCAAGGACGGTAGGGGTCAAAATCAAAAATAACAAAAACTCAGAAATGTGTTACTTAATGTTTAGAGATGGAATTTCAATAAGTAATGTGGCAAATTCAGTAAATCTCGTTAGTACCGAGTGTGGCCACCATTTGCATGAATGCATGCAATGATCCTACGCCGCATCGACGTGACGTAACGCAATACCAGTGCGTTGGGCAATTTCCTCCATTCCCGTTGTAACGCCCGTGTAAGATCGCGAACATTGTCAATCTGATGGTTAGCTCGTGCTTTGCGGCCCAGCTCATCCCATATGTGCTCAATGGGATTGAGATCCGGGGAGACCGCGGGCCATGGCATGACGTCGACGTTGTTTTGCTGTAAGTATTGAGTGGTGACCCTGGCTACGTGAGGGCGGGCATTGTCGTGCATCAATGTCACACCAGGACCATGCTGACGGATAAATGGTAAGGCATGTGCATTTAGCACATCTCCAACATAACGTTGTGCATTGATGTTGCCCTGTACAACAACCAAATCTGTCTTCCGGTTTCCCATGATCCCACCCCAGACCATTACGCTCCCTCCCCCAAACCTGTTCTTCTCAACAATGCAACAATCGGTGAATCTTTCATTTTTACTCCTGTATACCCGTAAAATCTTCCGTCAGCATGACTAACTGTGAACCGAGATTCATCGGTGAACAAAACTCGGTTCCAGTCAGCCCTTCTCCAGTTCAGATGACGTCGCGCCCATAACAGTCTGGCAGCACGGTGACGTTGGGTCATTATCTGACCAGTGTACGGGCGGCGTGCCCGGATTGGTTGGGCGTTACGACGTAACCGGGTTTGCGAATGGTCTGCCCTGAGACACCGTATCGCCTAGCAGTGACTGTGGCTGCCAATCGACGTTGACGTAAGTGCGTCAACGTAATGTAATGATCGGCTCTAGCCGTCGTTACACGAGGCCTACCAGGTCGCTGCCGGTCGTGAACAGCCCCAGTCTGCTGGTACCGGGCTGCAAGACGATCAATCGTCTTCCGACAGCAACCAAACCGAGGCGCGACCGCCCTGGCGGCCATCCCACCCGCAAGCATCCCAATTGCCTGATTTCGCTCGTTTTCGGAAAGCCGTGGCATATCGAAAACAGTGAAAAATTAAAAAAGTTTTTTAATTTTCCGAATAGCCCCTATCGCATGAATGGTACGACATGAACTGAATCACCTTATCGATGACAAGTATAGCGTGCACGTGCAAAAAGTGGAAATCAACGTTCCGGTCACTGGCCGCTATGTAAACCGTGTGTATCGGCTAAACTCTACACGATCGTATTCTGAACATCGCCACGGTTTAAAATACATGTACTTTGAACATGTGGTACATACATAGACAGAGCTACACCGGCTATAAAACAGGGACGTTTCTAGTTTTGTTGAGTATATTTGAAATAATGCGTTTCGGGAAAAATAAATTATTACTCCGTCAAGGTGTACTTTGCTAGATAAGTATACTTTGCAATGTTGGTGAATCAGCTACAGATCACTAACACTGCGTGCGAGCATCAACATGGACGTTGTTGGAAACTACAGTGAAATATTTACTTGAATCGGAACCACGTCATACAAAATAAAGTAGTGATTATTACGTTTCCGCCCCAAAGTATCTAGATTGTAATTTTACATGTATAGATCCACAACGGTACCAAGGGTTATATAGGAGTCCTTGTGGTTTTCTAATTATGATTAGCTACATTATATGTCATATATCATATATTCTACTTAGTATTTTCCATTCTGTGTCAAATGCCAGAAGAGGTGAAACTGGCTGATGGCTGGAACACACAAAGATGACCGAGCTGGCCACTCTATGCGCCGAATAGGATACAGTAACGAGGCAGTGTTCACATATATGTTATACGTATATTACATCACATTTATGAAGCAATTATCTTTGTATCAATGTATACTCGGGTATAGAATGGGTCCGTAACATTTCGAATATGAGAACTGATTATGTGCTCTGATAAAAGTTGTATTGACATGGTCCCATATTTTGGCCAAATTACAAACTTAACACCACTTCCTGGGATTGCTAGCTGCGATGGTTCAAGCACTTGGATGCAGTTAACTTTCAGATTCCTAGACATTCAAACATCGATTACGTGTAATATATGGTACATTACTCTGTTATTCGGTGCAGTATTGTCGTTCTTTCAATTTGCCAGATGACGGGAATTATATTGATTGCAGTACACTTATTTCTTTCTCTGTGTAAGACCTGGTACGGATGTTGCATTAGTCTCCACTGGAGACGATTCTCATTTGCTTCCAAAACAGGTTCTTTGTTACGAATTAAGGTAAAGATGAAAAACAGCAGACGACAATTTTAGTCTCCTGCGTAATGAGGGTTAATGTCTGACAAGACTGTCAACCGGTTAATAGTATTTATCATGTAACAAGCTTTGTATTGACCGAATATGTACTGACTGATAACATAATGTCGTATCAGGCATTTACCTGATATGAATATCCGGGTTACAGCGAATTGAAAACTAACGTTTCATTGGTCGAACGGTATCACATGACGTCAGTGGAATGATGTCACAGAAACAAGTTGGTGTTCTTTTCTACAAAACTCAGGCCATTATTGCTTATATTGTAACCTAAAATGTTATCTGATAAATAGAATAGCATGCTAGTAGCTTTTGATATCAAGTTTATCACGCTCGGCTCGGAAACGGTAGGACCTCCTTGGCGAGTCTAGGAATTCCTACGCTTTTCCTAACCTTGCCCGATATACTTGACACTAGCCTGGTATTCTCCACATACAAGGTTCAGAAAATACTGTTTGTAGCTCCTGGGGCCGTTTCACTAAACTTCTTGCGACTAAAATGTTCTTAAGTGCAAATTTGGAATCGGCTGGAAATTTCAATTGATGGATTTACATTTATTGATCATAGGCTGCATATGCAGCCTATGCTCAATAAATGTAAATCCAATAATTGTTTACAAGAAAACATTGTTAATGTGAAATTTACAGACTATCATAAGTTTGCACTTACGAACATTTTTATTCGTAAGAAGTTTAGTGAAACGGCCCCCCTGTCTCCTGTTTGGCTCAGTAGGGTCGAGAAAAGAGATATAAATACAGTAAGCCTGTAATAAAAGCAATCGACCATGATTCCAGTTCCCTTTGTAGTTTATCTTTGTAAGCCTTGCAGGTCAGCCATTTCATTCTCAGTTTAAATATATGTGTCTGGAGTTCGGCATGTTATCGGTAGTAGCAACTATAAATATATTGCTTCACACTCAGTAGTAGTTTGAGAGTTGAGTTATGACCTCCCTACTGTCACTCCTTGGTCTGCAGGTATTCAAAGCATGAGCTCGAATTAGGACCATTAACCCATTCTTTCCAAATACACCTTTATGGGTATGAAATTTATTAAATATTTTATTTTTGTGACTAGGTCTCAAATCCAAGGGGACAATTTCATGGTTTGGGTCCCTATCGCCTTGTATGTGAATGGGTAATTCTAATATGTGGCTGCGACTGGAGAAAAGGGGCATATGAGTTGTGTGTAGCTCGTGATCAAATAGCACACTCCTATAACCTGATAGCTATATATATTGCTTGTTAGAAGCATGACAGGTATTTCATTGATTGAATTGTGAACAGTGCAGATCCTGGTCAGACTGTGCGGATGGTCGCAAAACCCATAGGCCCCAATTCTCAAGTCATTTGAAAACTGAAAGAAACATTTTTATAGTACGAAGTACATGTACATGTATAGTGAAACGGGGCCCATGTTTTGAGGAATTCGTTGGGACCTTGTCCTGAAGAAATTGTTTCGTCTACAGTATCAGCAGGTAGTTACTAATGGTCTACAGTATCAGCAGGTAGTTACTAATGGTCTACAGTATCAGCAGGTAGTTACTAATGGTCTACAGTATCAGCAGGTAGTTACTAATGGTCTACAGTATCAGCAGGTAGTTACTAATGGTCTACAGTATCAGCAGGTAGTTACTAATGGTCTACAGTATAGCAGGTTAGTTACCTAATGTCTACGTATCAAGAAGGTATTACAAGGTCTACAGTAAAAACAAGCGGTATTTACTAAATGGTCTAGTATCACAGGTTATTACTAATGCTTACTATCCTGTCACACTTGTTGTGTGATCATTGAAGGGGTTAGTAGAAGAAGGGGGCTAACTCCATGCGGAGTTAGCCCCCTTCTTCTACTAACCCCTTCTATGGCGATCTGATGCCGCATTATTGGATATGTGCAAGTTGCCTACAATCATAACTCAATGTTACACTTTCATTAGTACATGTCTCACGAACATTGCGTCTGGCTTCCATTTCTTTGAAATTTATCACACGGACCTCTCACAAGGTGCATTAATGGTAATTAATGAACAAAATAAATGGCTGTTGCGTTATTATCTCGATATGCAGAACATGTGGTGTTTTCAAAGTGCATAGAGTCCAAACTATTAAACAAACCAAATGTTTTGCATTCCTCGACACCAGAAAATGCAAACACCACCGGAATTACAAGCAATCCCCATTGATCTTGTTACACTTGTATTTCTGTTGACTCTGTTGACTCAGTGGATAGAGCATTGGACTTTAATACCGAAGTTTCTGGGTTCAATCCCCACCCTAAGTCATGAACAAATATTTTCCTAGTATTTCTATCCCTCAGATCATTTGGATGAGTCTTAAAACAGATCTCTGTATGACCTTAGCTGTTGCTGGGACATTAAACACATTCACTTCCAACTTCAATCCCGAAGTTTGTGTGTTAAATCCACACCCTTAGGCCACGAATAAAACATAGTATATCCATTCCACTGGTCTTTCGGATGAGACTTGAAACCAAGGCCCCGTCTATATTTGACCTTATAGCTGTTACTGTGATGTTATATCCCTTAACTTTTACTTATTTTCAAGCATACAATACAATGTGTAAGTAATTATTGGTGACCTGTAGTCGATTTCACCAACATTGCAAAGTATACTTTTCTAGCAAAGTATACTTTGAGGGAGTAATCATTTATTTTTCCTGATATGCATTATTTCGTATAGAACTAACGACTGCATATATTTGATGATTAAAAGTTTGCAGACTTATTATACTGAATTTATTACATTATCACAGCCAAAATGGCTGTGATAATGTAATAAATTCAGTATAATAAAAATTAATAAATTTATCCTAAAATTGAAAATTTCTCCCTCAAAGTATACTTTGCTAGAAAAGTATACTTTGCAATGTTGGTGAAATAGGCTACTGAAATGATATTGTCATGTATCTCAATTATTGGGGCAGTGATGTTACATGCAACATGCTTCATATGTTGTTGACAGGAAGATCTCTGCAATTTATGACATGAAAACATTACATTAACCAATCTGCCATGTTTCTGGTAAACATATTTACTGATACATAAAACGCAGTTGCAATGCAAATATTTTGCAAGGGAATTTCACAAATCTCTGCTATAATAAAATGACAAATGTGTACGAGGTAGCGTGTCACATGACTTCATCATTCTTGGATGCCTGCGTAGCTGCAGACATGCAGCAACAGTGCGGATCGTTGGCCCCAATAACGTGCGTAAATATTGGTTTATTTGGCACTAATTATATTGCCAGCAATTCATTACTCGTCAATTCCACGTAGCCGGATACTGCACCGCATGCCAGTATGTAGCCAATACAGCACTGTATGTTATAGAGTACAGAAAATCATGTTATAATATTGAACAGTGTTTTAGAAATGTATTTCTTCAAAGTGCACCAGCTTTTTACCATTTCATCCCTAAGTAACTGGAATGGGTTTTGATATGTTAATTTTGCAGCCAATCCAATCGTCAAAAAATGATTTTCAGACTAGTCCATTTATGAGAAAGGGGGTGTTTTTGTTCTCAAAAATATGAAAATTACTTGGCAAACAGCGCAGATCCTGATGAGACGGCTCGTCACGAGCCGGCTCATCTGGATCTACACTGTTTGCCAATACATGTACAACTATACACGCCTGTGGTGTTGAAAGGATTAATCCTTCCATTACGATGATTATACAGATAACGGTGTTGTATATTTGTGTACAATAGATATATGAGTTGTGTGGATCCATAAAGCGGGTCAGGTTCAGTGGGAACCTGGACCCCATGTCACCAGTGCAATCCATCAATGTCGGATACACGGCTGACAAAAGGGGTTTTAGAAGTTTGCGGCCAGCATACACCCAGATCAACCTACGCATGGACACAGTCTGATCAGAGCCTATGCTGTTCGCCATTCAGTCTTGTAAGTTGCCTGACTATCACCATCAACATATATGATTTAATAAGAACCGGGTCCGTAACTCATTACATTCGGAATACAATTTTTATGGGTATTAAATTTTTGAAATTTGTTATATTTATTATTTCTCAATAATATATGTGTTGTGACCACATAATAATAAAGAAAATATTTAGGATTTCCCACAAACAAAATTGTGTATGAAATTTGTTGAAAACATACACCAGTGCCCTGTGTCGTGTGATCTTCCCATTCTGGTCATTGGACAATAAACCTGGCATTCTGGGAGAAATGGTGACAGCAGCCAGGCATGGATAAATGGTCCATTCACTGGGAAAAGGGACCTAAGATCATTTCTGACCAGCGTAGATCCTGATCACGGTCCTCTCTTACAGTCATCAGACTGATCAAATGCTGTTATTCAAGGATATGAACGAGTCTCCTGGACATCCAATACAGGCCAGTTGATCACATTAGCAACTGTCTTTGTTTTCCTTTCCATTTCCTTACTGTAATGGGAAACCAAGCCTCTATTGGACCGCGAAAACAAGCCTTTATTACACTCAGATGAGCATCTGCCATTAAGTTAACGTGGAAGACAATTTCTATGATCATTTTCAACGGTGATAATTGCCCTATATAGCGGGTTACGAGATTTGTATGTTCATGTTCTTATTGTACCAGTTTAGCAATGAAGTATTTGACCTTGAGTGTTGCATAGTCTGAGGTCGTCACCAGTTCTATTTTAATTATATACATCACTCCTGTTTGAATGCTGTATACTTGTTCCATGACCTTAGCTGTTGCTGGAATGTTAAACGCATTTACTTTTTTTATTTTTTTACCTTGAGTATTACGTTGTCATCCATAGTCTGAGGTCAAGGTCACCAGTGCTATTTAAATTACCTACATTATTCCTGCTTGAAGGTATCCTTAATTTCATGATAGTTACCAATTTATGTCGAAAGACACAGACTGAAACCTGTTATTGTTGGCATAGTGGTCTTTCGGATGAGACTTGAAACCAAGGTCCGTCTCTATATGACCTTAGCTGTTGCAGGGACGTTAAACCATTTCACTTTCGTTGACATTATGCTCTAAATAACAAACAAGATAGGATATTATTTTCATTTATGGAACTGTAGGAGATGAATCTAATGTGGCATCCATACCAGTAGAAATAAGTGCATCACAATCAGTATAGTAATATATGATCTGCCAGCCAGAAACAAGGGACATTACATTGTTTGCGACCAGCGTAGGCCCAGATGAGCCTGCATATACATGCAGTCTAATCAGGACCAGTATATAACCATGTACATATGTAAGATAATTTGATAGTAGTGAGTATTGATCAGTAAGCTAATTGCCGCAGCCAGCGCCACATGAAATGGACATCGGAGACGACCAATGAGTATTGTGACCAACAATCATCAAGGTCCCGGCTGGACATTGGTCTCCATCCTGACTGGACATTGGTCCCAGCTGCCCGGCGTCAGTTAGTGATTTACCGATTACAGGCCGATTATCATGTCCACTGTGGGTCTCCTATTGCTTGTTTGTCTTCATTCTTAATTAAGGATTGTCACATTGGACATTGCCAAGCTGAATTCTGGCTGTGACTGTTGAAATGGGGCTTATTGGTTTTGCGACCAGTGTAGATCCAGATCAGCCTGTGCATCCGCACAGTCTGATCAGGATCTGCACTGTTCGCCATTACATCAATGAAACACCAGTCATGCCTGTAACAAGCAATAAAGATCGCTATCAGGCTACTGTCGTGTGCTATTTGATCAAGAGTTACACTGGTCACAAATCCCATAAGCCTCATGTCTCCACTGACAGCTGTAATGATGGTTCCTCACATTGGACATTGTCAAGCTGAATTAAACGGCTGTTGACCAGGCCGATGATTCCTGGCATGGGGAATATGATAAACGAGATGGACAGTCTACTGGGGAGCCGATAAATTAATCTGGGTCTTGTGGAGAACACAGGACCCAGATGGCCGGCATATCGCCACTTGTGTAAGTGATTGTCCGTGATTACTGACACTCTCCACTGGCCCTTTATTGGATCCCCACTGTTGTTTTTCTGCAGTCGGCTGTTAGTAAACACTGTATCGGATGTTGTCGATCAAATCTAGCGTAAGTACAATGATGTTCCTTTTCCATAGCGCTTGTCAAATTTAGCATAAGTCTCACAAACAGAAGTACAATGATGGTCCATCTCCATAGTCGCTTCAATGTGAAATTCAGCATAACTCGCACAAACAGAAGTACAATCATGTTCCATTTCGATAGTAGCTTGTCAAATTCAGCACAAGTCGCACAAACAGAAGTACAATCATGGTCCATTTCCATTTAGCATAAAATTTATTTTAGCACAAAATGTTGTTACATTGAGAGACTCCACTGGGCACTATGTACCGGGTATTGCCTTTCAGATCACAGGTGAGACATGTGACATAAAAAAAGGAAAACTGTAGTCTGCTGTTGTTTCATATTTTGTATTTATTCTCAATAAAACATGGTTTGTCTGCACTTTGAAATCATTTAAGCCAAACTATGTTTTTTGTTGATCAAACTGGAAATTGAAATAAACAGCAGCAGCCCTCGACAAATCCATTTGTCCGCGAGTATTGTTCAGTGAATTTTCGATCTGGCCGAGTGATAATTTGATGAGACAGTACTGCATAAACATTAAAACATATCTAAATGTATGGGTTGAAATACAATCTAGGCAAGTGGAAAATTAAGAACTTTTAGAGGCTGAGAAGATGACAAAATTTAATTCAGCATTGTGACAGTTAAATGTATCTTCACCCTCACTACGCGGGAGACGGAAATTGTCGTCTGCTGTTTTTAATTTTTACCTTAATTCTTAACAAAAAAACGTTTTTTGACAGCACATGAGAATCGTCTCCAGTGGAGACGATTCTCATGTGCTGACAAAACAGGTTTTTATCGAGAATTATTGAAAATATAACATTTCCAGCTGCCGACAAAATTTAATTTATCGTAGTAAGGGTTAAACACTGACCAGATTGTCATTCTCTGGCTGTCACTAAGACAATAAAGTAACCTGTGTTTTCGCAGGCCTGTCCCATATCATTGCATGTTTGATGGTCATCAACATCTGGTTATTGTCTGTTTATCAATAATTGTAACACGGACCGGTCATCTTATTGTCCATCCATTGTACTCCATCGTATATTGATTGTGCCTGCGGAGATTATGATTCAATTAGTGACATCAGTAATTGGAGGACAACTCACTATTGTAGCCTACTGCAGGGAGGGGCGTCCACCTGTAAAACTGAGGTCATCAAAGACGGCCAGGTTTGTGTCATTGTGATCGTGGTCAATGGCCACTCGGTCACTGCTATCATCACTTCTTGCATTTCGTCGCCATTGTCCAGTAAATTACATGTTCTGGGGCCCCGTTTCACTAAACTTGGTACGACTAAAATTTTCGGAAGTACAAACTTATGATAGTCTGCAAGTTTCACATTAACCATGTTTTTTTGTAAACCATTGTTGGATTTACATTTATTGAGCATAGGCTGCATATGCAGCCTATGCTCAATAAATGTAAATCCATCAATTGAAATTTCCAGACGATCCTAAATTTCAACTTATGATCATTTTAGTCGTACGAAGTTTAGTGAAACGGTACCCTGCTCTCTCCGAATTGTTATTATGCGCTAGTCAATAGGTGGGATGGGATATCGCATTACGTGCATACGTACGTCAGTAACACTGATCTGTCATATATTAATTAACAGCTTAACCTCTTCACTGATTTTAATAATATTTGACCGCAGTTTGTATCTAGGGATGTTGCTCTGTTTTGCATACAACCCACGTCTGAACACCCAAGGTCAAGGTCACTGAGGACTTATTTTCATTTGATAGTGAGGGGTATTAGCTTCGTGATAAGGATCCTCTTGTTTCTATTTGATTTTGGATGTTGCAAACGGGTTGTATGGTGTGTCTAACAATTTAACCCTGCACATTCCAGGTAGTTGTATTGCAGATTTTGTAATTACAAGTCTCAGTTCTGACAGCAGGCATATCATTATTACAGTTTATTGTATAAAATTATAATACACAGTGTAATTACACTGTAGCCTAAAGACCACGACAGAGAACATGCTGGGTGATCAATAAGGCTTCAGCATATAGTCATTTTGCTGTGATCGTGCAAAAAATAAAATATAGTTTTTGTGTTGATTTAATATGATACTTGTCGACTGATTTTGTAAGAAACTCGGTACAGCCTCGTTTCATATGAAATTGTTCAATGAGTTTGCTAAATATCATATTAACCCTTACAGCTACTCACAACAATTGTTGTCTGCTGTTGCTTTTATATCTTGCCTTATTTCTCAATAAAAACATGTTTTGACAGCACTTCAGAATCATTTCCAATGGAAATGATTCTGAAGTGCTGTCAAAGCATGTTGTAAATTATTCTGAAATGCTGTCGAAGCATGTTTTTGATGATAACAATGGAAAATAGAAAATAAACAGCAGACGGCAAAAACATTAAGATAGCGGTGTAAGGGTTAAATTATCACTCATGGAAGGTCATCTAAATGCAAAACTATACTTTATTTGGAGCAAATTGCATTGTAATGTAGTTAATTATAAATATGTTATGTTTGGAGTTCATTGCCTCCCGGATTCCAGACGGCTGGTCTGCACACATCCCTGCCTTTGTGCATGACTGACTGAATGAAGTCCATGTAGTTGTACCATGTAATCAACTCTATTTGTGGCTGTGATGAAGAAATGGGGCTTATGGCATTTCTGACCAGTCTAGCTCCTGATCTGCTAGCACACACCCGCAATCTGATAATGTTGGTTATGAGCATGGCACAGGGGTGGGGAATTTTCAGGATTCGTGTATATCCTGAAATCAGGATTTGAGGTTCCTGATATTTGCAGAAAAATACTAAATTAAATGTTTCAACATGGGAAGCACACTTTTACGCATTTGTGGGTGTAAGCATACGTTTGTTTAGCCATTTTCAGGATTTGGCATCTGAAACTGTTCCCAACCCTGTGGCCGATGTTTCACTGACGGATTAGCGAACAGTGCAGGCCCTGATCAGACTGCGCGGATGCGCAGTCTGATCTGGGACTGCACTGGTCGCAAATGCCATAGGCCAAATTTCTCTACGCACATCCACAGTTAACTACGCACATCCACATCCACTAATAACATTAGACTATTGGTGACACTGTTTTGCCCCTTGGCCATCGCCGATGATTGACTACTTCGATCTGTCTTAAACATTGATTAAAAACTTCAGGGGCCAAGGAAGCTATTGAGGAAGTTGGTTTAATTTCCGATTTGCGTAAATCGTTGTTTTTTGACCGAGGGATGTGGCCCTTTTATACTGCTAGGGTGATTGTAATTTGATTGAGGGACCCTGATAAAGTCATATTGTTTGTTGGAAAATTAGAAAGCAGCCATCTACTACGATTTAGGCGGCCCAGTTTGGAGTTTTTGAAATGTTTTTTTTGGTGGCATGGGTTTGATCTAGGTGCTGGAGTTTGTGAAATGGTTTGTACCGTATATTGTATTTATAGAAACTGGTTCTACCCAGGAGGGCAATCATTTCTCGATGAGACGGTTCAAATGGTGGTCACAACATATACTTTTGTGGAGAAATAAGATAAATATTCATTTGTTTCCATCAGAAAATTGGTATATCTTCTTTTAGCATGTGAAGGGTTAGAGTGATAGCCATTCTGGGATAATCTCCACTTTATCATTGCAGTGATAGGGAAAGATGACATTGACCTCTACTCCGGGATCATCTAATGAGGGGTCAACAGGAGATAGGAATCTGTATCAAGTTGCTGACAGTAATCTGCATATCACTGACAATTATCCCTGTCGCCCCTCAGTATCTGGCATGGACTCTCATGATGATTTTAACCCTTTCCCTGTTTTGCGATATTTCGACTCATCCAAATCCAAAACATCTGAATAAAAGAATCAAATGCTGGGTCAAATGATGGTTAAATTATCTGATAGAGTAGAAAACATTGTAGGAAAAGGAGAAATTGCTTGTTACAAGCAATTTCTCCTTTTCCCACAATGTTTTCAAAAGACATCTTCTGCAGAGGCGTGAAAAGTCGTCTCTATCAGGGAAAGGGTTAACCCTTAGCCTGCTGATCGCGAAAACTGTCGTCTGCTGTTGCTTTATATTTTGCTCTGTTTCTCAATAAAAACATGGTTTGACAGCACTTTAGAATCATTTCCAATGGAAATGATTCTAAAATGCTGTCAAACCATGTTTTTGACGAGAAAAATCGAAAATAAAACATAAACAGCAGACGACAACATTTCATTCAGCAGGCTAAAGGTTAAGGCAATTCCAGGAATCAGAAAAGAGGCATCAAATTTTGTATATAAGTAACCAGAATATAACCAGAAAGAAAATATTTCTCAAAAATGTGTACTTATATGTAGGTAGTGTCCATTATTTAATGTTCTTTGCAAATTTGTTTGAAATATTAATCACCATATACAACATACTTTCTTCGGTGAGAAATACAACGTATAGAATTTAACTAAGTTTTGAAATATTCATATGCTAGCATAAAATTCATCTACAATGTATATAGTAATTTTGTTGTGTTTGAACAGACCTAAAATTTCCGATCAACCAATCAAATGCAAACCATGTTTTTTTTTAGAAATAAGGCAAAATATAAAAGGAACAACAGACAACAATTTTTGTGAGTAGTGGTCTATGGGTTAAGACTTTATTTTTTAAAAAGTATTGAAACTTTATACACCTTGTAGATCATTACAAGCCAGTTCATTTGGATCTACATGTACACTGTAAATATTGACATACAATGGCCATTAAACTGTTATCACTATTTTCGGTATTATCAAGAATTATAATCTTTATACACTGTGAATGTACATTAAATTCCCATTTATCGCCCAGGTGGTAGAGTTTGTCCAAACATGACCCCTGTACACCCGATTTCCAGATATCAAGTCGGTTGACATGGACCAGGGGTCAATATTGAGTAGACTGACCCCAGGAGGTCAGAGCCGAGTCTGGGAGACCAGTGGTAGATTGGTATGCTTTATAAACATGTAGATAATCAAGTCTGAAAACTAAACAAATCGTACATGTAAGATTACGTTCCAGGGGGCCGTTCGACTAAACTTTGTATGACTAAAATGTTTGTAAGTGCAAAATGATGATAGTTTGTAAATTTCACATTAACAATGTTTTCTTGTAAACAATTATTGGATTTACATTTATTGAGCATAGGCTGCATATGCAGCCTATGCTCAATACATGTAAATCCATCAATTGAAATTTCCAGACGCCTAAATTTGCACTTATGAACATTTTAGTCGTACAAAGTTTAGTGAAATGGGCCGCAGGTACTTTGGGGTGGAAAAGTAATAATCAACACTTTATTGTCTTCCTTTGTATGATGTGGTTCGATTGGAGTAAATATGTCACTGTTGTCTCCAATAGTATCCCTCTTGATGGAGTCATTCGGTGCTTGCCCGCAGTGTTATTGACTCCAGTAAAACTTGGGTAAATATTCTCGAGTGGTCCATTTATGGAACCCCTTTGTGTCAATTATCATCTTAAACAGGAAATTAGCGGGATAATCTCTCGGAAAAATCTCTCCAAACTAGGAAACAAAGAAGCTAAAGAGGGATATGATAGCAGCTTTCACTGAATCAATACAGACCAGCTGATAAGGCTTTAGCAACAAACAAAAGGTCTTTTCAACTGCCGGATGATGAAGGGGTTGGTGCTGAAGAATTGGACATTTCCCATTCTTGGAACAGCAGGGTGTGAAGGCTGCCACACGTCTACAGTAATATCCCCAAATATTGGGACACAATTTGTTTTGGGAAACCCGTTGAAAGACAGACCAACTGATAAGGCTTTAGCAACAAACAAAAGGTCTATTCAGCTGAGTGATGATGAGGGGGTTGGTGCAGAAGAATTAGACATTTCCCATTCTTGGAACAGCAGGGTGTGAAGGCTGCCACAGGTCTACAGTAATATCCCCAAATATTGGGACACAATTTGTTTTGGCAAACCCCTTTGAAAGGGGTTTCCCAAAACAAATTGTATCCCAATACATCGTTATTGGGAAAACAAGAAAGCACCACCATGCTAACCTGAAAAGTTCACTATTAGTCATGCGAAGACAATATTTAGTATCTAAAAAACTTGAATTCATGTAGTCATGTACATTCCAGATCAGACTGCACATACATGCTGTTTTGTGCGACTGTGCATACTAACCCGAGTATATGCTGTTTATAATTAGTATATACTGCATTTTCACAGCCACTGTATCAAGTTCTAGGCGAAATATTTCTGTGCTGCTGTTAGCGTTATCACTAAACACGTGGGATTGTTTACAATGTCGGATCATGAACTCAGCTCTATGCATGAATTACATATGTAACAGCTACGCTCCGCCCGGCAAGTTTGAATCAGTTGTCAGTTGAGTACATTGTATTACTTCAAAAGCACATTTACATTTGTTTTCTTAAATCCAAATTTTTCTAAGCCTTCCAAAGTTATATTATCTATGTCTGTGTGAAATAGTGTAATTATTTGTTCAGTGGTATTTCTAAAATAACTGAAAATGTGTCCCTGAAGTGAAGCATGCATAAAATTATCAAAAAGCCTGCCCAACGCCATCTGGTGGCTTTTATATCCCAGTTGGGCCTTTAAATACATACTGGTATAAAGAGTGGTAAATACTTCAATTAATAACTTTGTCTGATTATTTAGGGTTATTACGGTAGTATGTTATTAGGGCCCTTGAGGTCAGCAGTGCACACCCACTCCAGTCTCTAGCCTTGGACTTGCAAGTGGGATTGTGTTTGATAAAAGGAAACTCGTGGTTTTGTTGAGGGCAATCAATTGTTTACTATGATGCGTTCAGACATTCAGCTACTTTCAGACTGACAGTCTAGCAATAAAGTCAGTAATTGGGGTTTTAAATTAGATCATTATATTTGAATATCTATATTAGGATACCCGAGTTATATGCGAGTATATCAGACCTCCTTGTTTCAGTGTAGCTGGGTAGTATGTAGCTGGGTGGTGTGTTTGTTGTGCGAGATCTGGGTGACTTTGATTCAGGGCAGCGGGTTATTCGGGTGACATAATGTCTAATGTCAGCTACCAAAGCCGTGTAACCTGACATTGTATTATTGCCAGCTATTGTGTTGTCACTATTGCCGGCGTCCATGAGATTATATGCCTAGTATTTGCCAAAAAATATATCTGAATTTTCAAAAATGTTGGTACGGCAAATGCAGATTTTATTTTCAAATTGTATCAACATAGGATCAGTCTGATCAGGGCCTACACTGTTTACTATTGAATTGGGGCAGCTTTCCTTTTGCTTCTAATGAAAATGTGCACTCCATATTAGGTTGCATGAGAGGACTAGATGATCAGAGCTACCCTGGTCAAAAACGCAAGCTCCTTTTTCTTGTGTCACATATAGCCCTGGCAATAAGGTATATATTATCTCAGAGGTTCTACTCGGAGGTGTGACACCATTGTACTCTGGTGTGTCAGTTTAGCATTAATATGCCTAAAACATTTAGCTTCCATTGAGAGAATTAGTATTTCCACATTTATCTGCCGTGATGGGTGACAGGGGGTGTAGTCCATTGGCTGATAAACGACCTGGCTTGTGTAACCCTGGGCGAGGTCAGACCAATCTCCGTAGATGGTTAAACAGACTTGTGCAACAAGCATAAATCATAATTATTTCATGTATATTCTTTATCATTGAATATACCGCCTGGAATGGTGAGTGAGAAATGCATTTTGTTTGTAATTCTATCTGGCTGACTTTCTGTTTGTGCTAGAAATGTAGCGCCATTTTCACCCATTAAACTAACACGTTAGTTTCTGAATATGCAAATTGTGAATATTCTTGTCTATTTTTTTGTCGCGCCTGCTTGCGGACAGCGCGTTGAAGTATTTCGGTGTACTATCAAAGCCTCGGCGGGCGCAACATGCGGACCACGGCCATTTAGTCTCATTTCTCATCAAAATTATATACATGTATTGTGACCACTCATATGAACCATCCCTAAATATTTTTCTGCAATTTTTCTCATTTCTCACCCAATGTATATGTTGTTACCACTCAGTTGAACCGTCTCGACGAGACGGTTTAACTGAGTGGTAACAACATACACTTTGGGTCAGAAATAAGAAATATTATTAGATTTTTCCAGTAAAAAACTGTTTATCATCGCCATGCAATTGGTTAATGGTGTTATTGGCACTGATTGGATCAGCCAGTTGGTTTGTTCAGGTGCCTAGTGTTTAATTACCTTTAATTACAGTAGTCTGGGAGGCAGATTGATAGATCAAAGGAGTTAAAACTAAACATCACTGGAATTCTTTAAATGAGTGAGGACTTTATGGTGATAAGCTTTGGCAGTGAAATGGATGCACATTGGAGTGCCATCAATTCAGTATGTACCCTTGTTAAAGGTACATGCCCACTCTGAGTAGGCACAAAAAGTTCTTTATAGGAATTAAATAAGTGTATAATTGTGTCACTATTCCACCAGTTCTAACAATTACAAGTGCCCGCTATACAGATACAGTCGAGCACCAGTATCTCGAAGTCGAAGGGAGATCGGATTTTAGTCGAGATAGGACTAGGTTCGAGATACCGAAGTGACATGGTCAAATATGTACGCAAAAAATATCAAATCATGTTACGTACCATCACGTCACGAGTAAACAATAAAGGAATAATGAAACAAAGCATGTGTTGCTTTTATTATTTTATATACCAATTAATTGACAAACAACAATATGAACATTACATACATTATATACATGTATTCAATCGACAATATGTCACTCACTAACAAGGAAATAAAGTTGTGTTTACATAATGAGTAACATATAATACAAGAAACAGAAAAGTACATGTTTTAAACGAAACGAAATTGGCACCGTCACTCGCAGTCAGGTCTCGTGAAGAAGTCCTTGATCGTCCCTTGCTTCGTACACCGGCGTCTATACAGCTGTGTGCAGAATACCGTAGACTTTGACAGGGCGTTAAGAATGTCATGTGGCACGTCGTGATATGCTTAATGAATCGTGTCAAACACTCAAACAAATCGAGGTGGACCAATTAAGCAAATAACCCGGAGCAGGTGTGAATTTATTTAGTTTCGTTTGATAATAGGTTTTGAAAATTAGTGTTAACCAAATTGATCTTGGCAGCCAGGCGCTTAGGTGATTTACTCAAGCGTTTATTTGATCGAGATAACGAAGTGATTTTTAACGTATTTTTATACGAAGGGGACAGAATGAACTGTCGAGATAGAGAACATGTTTGAGATTATGGCATGTTCGAGATTGCCGAGGGAATTTACATTAAACAAATAAGGATATAATTCAGGACTTTAGCGAATCATCGAGATAGGGGATACCTTCGAGATACTGACGTTCGAGGTACTGGTGCTCGACTGTATAATCATTTAGTAATATTTATTTCACTGATGGTGACTCGCGATGGTATCGGGTTATTTTCATATGCAAATGAGGCATGTTATTTTTTAATTATTTATACTAATAAAATGCGTCACTGAAAAAATAATATTTTCGACTGATTATAAAGTATGATCATTGCAAATCAAAAAATAAATACAGTGAATAAATAGTAATGTCCGTAAACATTTTAAGGAAACACGGTTATCGCCCCTGATATCAGTGTGGAAATAAAATGTATAATAATGCCAATCAATACTTGGGGTAATGGTGTATAACGGGCACTCGTAAGTTTTAGAACTGGTGGAATAGTGACACAATTATACACTTATTTAATTCCTATAAAGAACAGTTTGTGCCTACTGTGTGTGTTGACACTGTGTTGCAATTGGGCATTGACCGGTCACACAAGACAGTAGATATTCTGGTCGTCTGGAGGGATGGGCCGTGGCCTAGGGGATATGGCATTGGACTTCAATATGTGGTTCACTACTGCTACCATTTTCCACCTACAGTAGGGTAAATATTCTGAACAACCCCACCAAAAATCGGTTGTTATTTTAGATTTGCACTTACAAACTTCTTAATCGTACAAAGTTTAGTAACAGGTGTGTAATGGTCCTGGGGTCATATTTACCGACATTTCATAATAATCAGTGGGGGTACATCTGTATCAGGGATACTGCATACATAACTGTCTTATACATACATTATATCATAGTGAGATATGTCGAGGTGAGATCTTATCTGACCTGGTTATATACACAGTGATAAAACAGGAGCCAAATGGACATGAACTTTACACTGTTGAAAGCTCATGTGTTTTTTGTAACCATGGAGATTGTGCTGGTTACGGCATATAAGGTCATGGACAGCTGTTGTTGAGCGCTCTTCTTGTTTAAACATTGCACCTGCATGTGTACACAAGAACGCCGTGCATGGTGATGTCAATACCTGAGGGTACTTGGTGTCTGAGCATGCTGGGATGTCTCGCACCTGGATTAGATTATTGTGTTGGTGGAATGAAGACGCAGTGATATTTTATAATTCGAGTGCAATATGTATTTTGTCATATTGTAGATATCTGCAGCTTCATCTGCTGTTTCAGTTTTATTTTCAATTGTTCTCATAAACAACATGGTTTGACAGTACTTAGAAAATATCCACCTACTACTTTTGTGAAATACCATATATCCCTCAATGCTGGGGGTATTGCCATGAATGAATATGCAAGCCAAATGCATCATCCATATGTAATCCGCAGCCCGAGTGGTATATGAAATTTTCTATGGCATTTTTGAGGGTGTGACATTCCATATAAATGATGAATATATATAATCCTCCACCTACTGGTGTACCATGCTGACTTTTTCATTTGACCTTTGTAAATTTGTCAATATTATCTTTTGTCGTATTTGAAATTAGCATTTAAATGTTAACCCACCGCTCAGACCATATATGGCCTTGCCATAAATATTCGTAGATAAACAACTATCACGCCGACATGGAGTGCACAGTCAACAGTGTACTGCCAATAATATTCAGTGACATGCGTGCATTATGTGTGCAGTCAACACTATCACACAGCTGTTGCATAACTTGTTTGATTTCTATGAAATTCTGATGACATCTAACAGTAATTTGTGTAATATCGCGTACCATGAATAATCAAGAACATTTTAACCCTTAGCCTGCTGATCGCGTAAACTGTCGTCTGCTGTTGCTTTATTTTTTGCCCTGTTTCTCAATAAAAACATGGTTTGACAGCACTTTAGAATCATTTCCAATGGAAATGATTTTAAAGTGCTGTCAAACCATGTTTTTGATGAGAAAAATTGAAAATAAAACATAAACAGCAGACGATAACAATTCATTCAGCAGGCTAAGGGTTAATCTTGGAAACATATATACTGTATAAATGTATGGTTTTCGGCAACAACGAGTGTCCAATATTTATTGTCACAATGGTTGTACTAAGCTAGTTTTATCACAATATCAGTGTTCATGTATTTGGATGTAATTGGTTTTGTTCCAAAAACAAATGGTGCCCGAATACATATGCAGCATATGCTCAATAAATGTAAATCCAATAATTGTTTCCAAGAAAACATTGTTAATATGAAATTTAGAAACTATCATAATTTTGAACTTACAAATATTTTAGCCGTACAAAGCTTAGTGAAACGGCCCCCAGGACCATGTTAGGTTCTCCTATCATCAAGCACGTAACTCTTCCTACGCTGTTGACGGAAATTGCCGTCTGCTGTTTTTCATTTTTGCTTTAATTCTTAACAAAAAACTGGTTTTAACAGCACATGAGAATCGTCTCCACTGGAGACGATTCTCATGTGCTGTCAAAACCAGGTTTTTGTCGAGAAATATTGAAAATAAAACATTTGCAGCAGACGACAACATTTAATTCAGTGTAGTAAGGGTTAAATATTATACCATTTTTTATTGGCCCTAAATAACACTCCTCTGTTAATCCTTAGACCGCTACACACAACAATTGTCGTCTGCTGTTGCTTTTATATCTTGCCTTATTTCTCAATAAAAACATGGTTTGACAGCACTTCAGAATCATTTCCATAAAGTGCTGTCAAATCATGTTGTAAATTATTCTAAAGTGCTGTCAAAGCATGTTTTTGATGATAAAAATGGAAAATAGAAAATAAACATCAGATGACAAAATAAAAATTAGCGGTGTAAAGGTTAATGGGCTGTTACTTCATTCCATTAGAATGTTGGTCACACAAATCAAATTGAAGGCAATTCTAGTAATACCTGTATGTGTAATACACATACTTCATCAGCATATAATAAAACTATGATGATTCAGTTAATATATTCATAGTACATTGAAGTGAAATTTGAGCTCTATTGAGTATCTATTAAATACAACATACAACTATTTACTGTAGGAATGAATGGCCTTCTTGTGGAATTTATCGGGGTATAAACTTGGAAAAGTTGCCGGAATACTGGACGAGGCCAGTATTTTTGATTTTTTTTCGAAAATTGTTATTTTTTATTGCTTCGTCCAGTATTCACGCGACTTTTCCAAGTTTATATCCCCAATAAATTCAACAAAAAGGCCATTCATTCCTTATAATTCCAGCATTTGAAATAAATTCATCAAGAAAATGTGTTTATTTTCCGTTTATTTTAACTGCGCCTCACGGTTACGCGGAAAGTAGTTCGGCATGGGAGTTTACTGGGATATAAATTTTGGACAGACTTGCTACGGGCCAATCAAATGTTAGGGAATTGTGTAAATATTTTTGTGCTGGAATTACCAGTATGTATGAAGGCTGACATGATTATCTAGCCAGATTATTAGTCCATCCCTGTTACTACTCATATTTGTATATGTACTTCAGGGCTCCAGATATGGAATTAGTAATTGAGTATTGTCACTCCATCATTTCTGAAGCAATTGGGTATTTCAAAATTGTAATTGGGTAAAATAAAATCACACTACTGTTTACACATCAACAAACCGCAATTATTGAATAGTTTGCTTCAAAATGAAAATATATCTTGGCATTTCATTAGAATTGTCTCTTTGGAGACAATTCTAATGAAATACCAAGATGCGTTTTCATGGAAAATAAGAAAAATATGCTGTATTTGTGGTCTGTTTATTGTTTTTTGCAGCATGATAAAGGTACCACAAAATTTGTATTGCTTTTTGATACTCGCTACTTCTGATTTCAATTGGGTTTTTTGCAATTTTAATTGGGTATTTAAGCAAATACGCAACTTATCTGGAGCCCTGGTACTTGTATGATACAAGCTGTAAGTGCGGTTTCCTGTCACACTTGCCCAATATGTAAAGGTACATGCTCACTCAGTAGGCACAAAATGTTTTTTATATCCAAGATATCATCCGAGACATTTTCTGGCAAAATAAACATTAATTCACCATTACCCCACATATTGATTGACATTATTATGCATTTTATATCAGACTTAAATTTCCGCACTGATATCAGGAGCGATAACCATGTTTCCTTAAAAAAATTAACGGACATTAATACTATTTATACTTTAATTGTGTGTGCAATAAATTATAGTTTATAATCTGTCAAAAATATTATTTTTTCAGGTGATGCATTTCATAAGTATAAATAAGTAAGAAATATCATGCCTCATTTGCACATGAAAATAGCCTGATACCATCGCGAGTCACTATCAGTAAAATAAATATTACTAAATGATTATATAGAGAATAGTAGGTTAGTGCCGTGAATGGGAAAAAATATCCGGCAAGGCTCAATAATTTCTTTATTTCTCATCAAAAGTATATGTTGTGACCACTCATTTGAACCGTCTCGCCGACATATATTTTGGTTCAGAAATAAGGAAAATAGATAGAGAATAGTATGTTAGTGCCGTGAATGGGAAAAAATATCTGGCAAGGTTCAGGAAACGGGATGGGCGAGGCTCTGCCGAGCACATCCCGTTTCCGTGTCGCGCCAGATATTTTTTCCCATTCACGGCACTAACCTACTATTCTATTTATCCCGTCAACACCTACAAATGGCTGTTAAATGCAAAAATTGTATTGACTGGATATCAAAAATGTTTCACGGCACCGTGTTTCACGGCACATACATGTACGCACTGTGTTGACGGGATAAATCTGTATAGTGGGCACTCGTAATTTTTAGAACTGGTAGAATAGTGACACAATTATACGCGTATTTAATTCCTATAATTAAAGCACATTTTGTGCATACATACTGAGTAGGCATGTACCTTTAATCTCTGTGGGTGTAAGCTATTTAGGGACATGCATTACACCTTCGCTTACATTCTACACACTTAGGTCTTGTCTCGTTTTAGATGTTGATCGTGACAGGTAGAAATGTCTGAGCCACAGGTTGAAGTAACGGACCGAGGTCTATAAATACATATGGAGTCTATATGGAGGGAGTAAAAAAAATTGTTTAGCTTTTTTATTTTCTTCATTTATTGATGCTTTTAGGCATATTTAATGTATTTATAGACCTCAGTCAGTTACTTCAACCTGTGGTCTGAGCCTAGGTGTTTTAGTCTGTTATCTCCTCTATTAGTCATAAATATACCTGAATCTGTTCTTGTGAAACTTTCTGTGCATGTTCTGAATTTGTGCTGAAAATCAGGCTATTTGATTGGCTCGGTCTCGACCAATCCAATTTCCTGATTTTGAGCGTAGAACTGTATACAAGTTCATAATGTCTATCAGCAGACAATGTATTGTGAAAACCTTACCTGTCCATTTACTTGTCTCAAGGTCAAGGACCCTGGGGTTAATCCTTTCAATGATAAAGACCATACAGCCAACATTTGCAAACACTGTAAATCCAGAGGAGCCAGCTCGTAGCGAGCCATCTCATCAGACTCTGCATTTTTTGCATTATTTAAATACTTATTTTATTATTATTAATCAAATAGTCGAAAATTGTCACTGAACTGACCATATTATATATTTATGGGAGAAATTAACACATTTTATGTCTGTATAGGTTAGACACCACCAAATAGTTTTACTATATAATTTAACCGAATGCCATCCAATAAGGCCAGTCTCTCCTACTTTCACTATTCGTATGGATGTTGTGGGACCCACTTGTACATGACCTGCAGCCAGTCTGTACTGGTTCTGCATGAACTAAACAATAGGTTCACTTACTCCTAAGAAAGAAAAATCCAACCTTGTCATATCCTCCAATATTGTGTACATTTGTTGGCCACGGAAACTCCGTGTACATCAAGTGACCAACAGGTTCAGTGTTTTCTTTTAAATGCTACAAATATGTTGAAAACTGGTGTTAAAGGCACCCCAAAATGTTCCTCAAGTGAAACTGGGTAGTAATGGATCAAGATTTGCAAGCAAACGGTGTCTGTGACCTCAAAACACCCGCACTATTTTTTTATACCGGACTACTTTTGCATACACCCTGGGCGGTTTCGCACCATTTGGTGTCTTCTAACCTATATATATGGTCAATGGTGGCTTTCTATTGGTCATTAGTAGCTGTATGGTTCCAATTTCTTCTCGACTGAGTTCTAATAAAAGTACTGTACTGGTTAGCTGAGCTAAATGGATGTCTTTTATCTGCCTTTTATATTGCCTGTATTCTTATCTAGGCGGATACAGAAAATATAAAAGACGAATGAAATAGTAAAAGGCATCCGTTTAGCCGAAAGTATCTCAACTACATACTGGTGCAATCCAGTCAAAGGTTTGTTGAATCAAGATTTCAATTTACATAAACCTCCATTTAGTCAATCAATCAATCAATCTGGTGACATGTTTACCTGTGCGTCTAGGTACGTCACAGGTATGTTACACACGGCCGATTATTAATTAGCAAATTACCTGTGCGTGCCAGGGGGCGGTGTTGGCAGGTCGTACAGGTGGAATCACGCCTAGATGTAGAAGGTTGGATAAGACAACCAGACTAGCAGCGTACATAGGTGGTGTAGAGGGGGGAAGGGGGGTGGGTCATAGTATGACCATCCACGACGTAATCTCTCATTATCTTGGTGATGCTACTAGAGCAATTTCATGTACATGGAAGTCACAGTCAGTCTATGGTTGGACAATTCCCTTCATTGAAAAAGTTTTTTTTTATTCCAAATTCGTAGAAAATAATGACAAACACTGCAGATCCTGATGAGACGGCTCATTATGAGCCGTCTCATCAGGATTTACAGTGTTTGCAAATGTTGGTTTTATCGTCTGTGGGGTTGAATGGGTTAACATATACCTTGTTGTGCGGTTCTTTCTTTGGGCTTCTGTTAGACAGCTGACTACATGGATTAAGTTCCTTTCTTCATGATATCAGTTTCAATATGGCCAAATGTACGTCAAAACAAGAAACATTCATTCATTTATTCACCGCGAGCTGAAGCTGTAAATGTATACATGGTACAGGTGTTCACTTTCAAATACTGTACATGCGCGGAAACAATTTGATAATTGTTGAGGAATTTATTACTTGTAAGTACATGAATAATTCCAATTTTATAAATAATATTTTTATTGTGAAATATGGAATACGTCTACAGTGTAACAGCTCTAGTGTAAACAGGGCTCCAGATAAGCTGTGTGTCTAAAGAGTAGTGTACCCCCTGATTTCAAATTAAATGCATATATTATTTTTACAAATGGATTATCGATTTTATTCAGTATTAAATAGGGAACAAATGATAAAAAAAACATATAAATTTCAACAATCACTTATTGTATTGTGTATCATTACTTATTCACTTATTTTTCTGTAATAATTAAGTTGAACATTTATGTAGTCGAGCTGCAAAAAGCAAACATAATTTGCTTTTTGCAGCTCAAGTATGTACATTTTCAATGTGCATATTTTCATATTTCTGTGAGTATTTTGCACTCCCACTTTTGATAATTACACATGTAATGCATATTCAGCTAAAATAAATATGTTAAATACGCCAATATGCACCTTATCTGGAGCTCTGTGTAAATGAAAATCTCACTGTGCTCAATTTTGTTGGGTTCATTTTTCTCCAATGATAATGTCTGTTGATGATTCAAAACCACAAAACATTGTCTTGTTTGTATACCTGAATTACAGTGGAACTTCTCTAAACCAGACACCCTGGGTGTGACTAGACAAATTCTTAATTTTTCGACTCATCCAGATTAGATTTCAACTCGTACATTCGTATCTGTTTTAACCCTTACAACATCACATGCCTGTATTGGCAAAAAGTGTAGATCCAGATGAGCCGACTCGTGACATCAAACTGTCTCGTGATATCAAAATCCATTTCAGTTAGTTAGGGGTGAACCATGCGGGAACTGAAAATAGTCGTCTGCTGTTAATTCATATTTTGTCTTTTCTCTCAGTAAAAACATGGTTTGGCAGCATTTTCATTGGAAATGATTCTAAAGTGCTGCCAAACCAAGTTTTTGATGAGAAAAATGGAAAATTAAAAAATATTCAGCAGGCGACACAAATTAATTCAGCATTGTAAGGGTTAATGTTTACTTCACACTGTCTCTACAAATTACCTCTCGTCCAGATCGAAAATTAACTCACCGATACGAGTGGATTTGTTGAGGCCTGACGTGACATTCCCAGGGTGCTTACTGGTTCAGAGAGGTTGACTGAGGAATATGTGGTTTGAAATTTGTATAAAAAGGTTCAAAGATTATACACATACATGTACTCTAGGTTGATTTTTAAATCAGTCGCCAAAATTAACTGTTAGCATTAAAAAAAACACTACTACTTTACATTGGCTTCAATATTCTTTTCAAATAATTTCTTAAATGTTTAATAGAGATAATGGCCATTTCTGAAATATTAGTACCGGGTAGGCAGTAGCGCCAACCTTGCATATACCGGTACTCATTAACCCTTAGACCGCTACACAAGTAGTAAGATTATTACTTTTGGGAAGGGCCAAGTGATTCTGGTGTGGTGAGGACCTGGCATCAGATCAGGATTATTCTGATTTCAGGGCTGAATATATAGTTTTGTTATTGTAAATATTCAGTTCTGATTTTCGGATTTTCCCCCCATTTGTACTTGAACTTGTACATGTACTTGTACAGGTAATATATGGGATTTAGTACTAAACCCATTGACCCGGCCTTAAATGACCTTAGCTGTTGATAGGCCATGCTGTGCCAAATCCACGACTGTCCAACCCCGCTGATCCCAAGGTCAAGGTCAAATACTTAGTCTCTTACAAAACTTAACAACAGAGAAATATATTATAATTTCTATTTCCTTCATTTAAAATGCTTAATATTTCACACATGCATTCCTGTAAGGCTCTACTACCATGCTGCGCCAAATCCACGACAGTCCAATCCCCGCTGATCCCAAGGTCAAGGTCAAATACTTAGTCTCTTTACAAAACTGAACATCAGGGCCCGGTTGTTCAAAACACCAGTTAGCTTAACGGACTGTTAAATCCTTAACGGACTGTTAAATCCTTAACGGACTGTTAAATCCTTAACGGACTGTTAAGTCCTGTTAAATCCAAACAGAGATTTTAACCATTCAGTTAAGGATTTAACAGTCCGTTAAGCTAACAGATGTTTTGAACAACCGGGCCCAGAGAAATATGTTATAACTTCTATTTACTTACATATTTAGGGGCACATGGGCTGACGCGGGGGGGGGGGGGTATTCCATAAGCCTCGCTTACTGACAAATCTAGTTTCCAATGTCCGCAATGTTGAGTGTATCTGTTACTTATTCTGATTCTCACTTGCAGATAATCTTTCTATCCCATTGCCTATCTCCATCTTCTTTGTTGGCTGCGGGCTATATATAGCAGGTGTTTATATAAAGGTCTGATGTTTTGCCAGAGTTGATATGATAAGACTGTTGCTGCTCTTCACCTAGATAATTGATACAGATTCCGGACTGTATCCCAATTACCTCACTGACTCCTACACAACTATGTCTAGAGATACCGTAATTATTCTGTTCGTCCATTCGTCCGTCCATAAGATTTGCATTAGTCGGGGGGTATCCGTGAGCCTCTGCTCACTTGCTCTAGTCTGAATTAGTTTTGGCATTATAATTGCATAGCTTTGAATTTTGAGATGGCTACTATATGAAAATAAATGATTTTGACGCGAAATATAGGAGGGTGGCTACGAGTAGAGAGCGGGCTACTAAATACGGTAGTCTAACCCAGTTCATTCGGAAAACATATTTTCAGGGACATTTTTTTTTTGTAATATTTTATTTTTGTCATTTCTCAATGAAAGTATATGTTGTGACCACTCATTTGAACCATCTCGACGAGACGGTTCAAATGGTTGTCACAACATATACTTCTAAGGACGTATAATGAAAATATTTAGGATTTTCCACAAACAAAATGACGTGTCCTCGGCATGAAATGGGCTCAAATATGCTTAGGACTATGGTATATACAATTGCAGCAGTATACCAGGGCCTGTGATTATAAAACTTCCGAGTAAGTTCTTGAAACTTGTACTCAAAATCACGCAGTTGGATTGGTCGAGACTGAGCACAGCCCAGCTTCAACAAATCAAACTACCTGATTTACTAGCATTTTCCATTTTCTTCCGATACCAATGTAAGGCATTAAAATAACTGTTTTATATGACCCCAAACCAAGTAAGTTCTCACCATTGCTGTACCCACCCTATTTCATCAAATTCACTTGTGTGGTTTAGAGACTTTTTTTTGCTAAAATAAACTACAATTTATGCCATTACATCGCGTAGAATACAAGATAAGCCTAATAAATTTAATTAAAATATATGAGATCTGCACCTGCCATTTGCATCATTTTGTATGCACTTAAATATCTTATCATAAAACATGCATATTAAATTATATTTCTTGATAACGTATCATCCCACAGAGTCATTTTGTCTGTAACTTCTTGTATTCCTTCTTGCTGTACAAGGTCGGATTTCTATGGAGCCCCGCAGGGGACATAGAATTATTGTTTTTATTAATTAATTCGAGGGAACAAATTATTATGTCTAGGGAACAAATTGTTAAATTGAATGAACAAATTGTCGTTTTGTGGGAACGAATTGTTAATTCGAGGGAACAAATTGTTATATCGTGGGAACGAATTGTTAATTTGAGGAAACAAATTGTTAAATGGAGGGAACAAATTGTTATTTCGTGGGAACGAATTAATAAAAAGAAATCCATGTCCCCTGCAGAGGGCTCCGTAGATTTCCGACTGCCAGTCAGCCTCATATCTGGCTGTGACTGGAGAAATGTGGCTTATGGGTTGTGTGACCAGTGTAGCTCCTGCTCAAATATCACACTCCCATAGACAGATAACGATCTATATTTCTTGTTAGAGGTATGATATGTGTTTCTTTGATGGAAAAGTGAACAGTGCAGATCCTGATCAGCCTGTGCGGATGCACAGGCTGATCTGGATCTACACTGGTCGCAAAACCCATAAGCCCCATTTCTCCAGTCACAGCCACATATCATTGTGTAATCTCTCAGAGTGATTTTCATCTTGACTGAATTTCAAAACAGCTGTGAGATGAGAAGTTATGACTCATTGGAGCTCGCCCCACGGAACCTGGACCACAGGGATACTGTGATAAACTGATAACTTTTGTGGAACATGTTACACACCGATATCTTGTCTCCGGGATTTATATCACCGTATGTCTACTGGGGATCCTCTGCACTGTTTATAGAAAAGTTAACCCTTACAATATAGTGGCGTAGCCAGGTTCTTGCTGAGGGCGTCGAATTGTGGATTCAGTTTAGAATGGGGTACGGGGAGCATCCTTCTCCTGAAAACAAAATTGATTTCTACATTCAATTCTCTCGATTATACTTTATAGCGATCGATCTTATTAACCCTTTCAACACTGCATGCCTGCATAGTGGTATTGGCAATAAGTAGATCCAGATGAGCTGGCTCGTGCACTTAATTTCCATATTTTAAAGAAACTTTAGAATGGGGTACGGGGAGCATCCTTCTCCTGAAAACAAAATTGATTTCTACATTCAATTCTCTCGATTATACTTTATAGCGATCGATCTTATTAACCCTTTCAACACTGCATGCCTGCATAGTGGTATTGGCAATAAGTAGATCCAGATGAGCTGGCTCGTGCACTTAATTTCCATATTTTAAAGAACAAAAACATCCCCTTTTCATAAATAGACCAGTCTGAAAATCATTTTGTGACGATTGGCTTGGTTGCAAAATTAACGTATCAAAATCTATTCCAGTTACTTATGGGTGAAAGCTATAATTTTCACAAATACTGTAGTCGTTTCCTTTAGAAAAAATGTAAGTTATAAAATTATAGGGGGTGCGTTTGCACGCCTTGCACCCCCTTGAAACGCTGCTGCAATCCTGAATTGATGCCTCTTTCAATATGGTTAATATGCAGGACCTTGTGCCAAATTAAATATTTATTCTTAAAAAGCGACACATTTTTGGACGTTGATCTAATTTGTGCAGCCTGTGAATATTATGTAACACCTGATCAGAGGCTACGCTGTTCTCCATTGAGTCACTGGGGTAGCTTTATGATCAACAAAACAATTAGACCGTTCTGTCACTGTGTGACATTGCAAGATGATCAGGAGGATACAGGACCAAGCAATCATTGTTGCAAATGCTGTAACATATGACACCAAAGCAGCAACAATGATTGTTACCTAATAATTAGACATGAAAACATGTGTGACCTGTCATGACAAAAAGGGGCTTATCGTGTCTGTAGGTCAGTCCACAAAACTAGTAATTTCAGGACTAACAGTGTTTGGTGTTTGGTTTGGTAAATGCATGATGCTTCTGTCAAAAACCTTTGATTTGTATCAGGTTGCATGAGTCGGCTAACATATTAGCCCTTACACCGCTATCTGCTGTTTATTTTCTATTTTCCATTATTATCATCATAAACATGCTTTGACAGCATTTTAGGATACTTTACAACATGCTTTGACAGCACTTCAGAATCATTTCCATTGGAAATGATTTGACAGCACTTCAGAATCATTTCCAAAGTGCTGTCAAACCACGTTTTTATTGAGAAATAAGGCAAGATATAAGAGCAACAGCAAACGACAATTGTTGTGTGTAGTGGTTTAAGGGTTAGGGGCCTTTTTCACTGAACTGGGTACAATTGAAAAGAAAAGCTAAAAAGTTACAGCCATTTTGCTCTGGAAACCGATTGTTTTATTGACATCAGTGATTGTAAATAATGTGTAGAATTGTTTGCAAATAATTAGTGGATTTATTCACTAGTGTTGAACTGCAATAAAGCAATAAAATATTATTAAAGTTAACGGATCCAAATCAATATACCGGTAAACTCCTTTTGGTCTCCCGTTGTAACATTTTGGCGCTCATTTCCAGACAAACCGTTTTATGATGTCAAGTTTCTGACAGTTTAGCAACTGCAGTGTCTTCTAGACAACTGGTAATGACATTATATGTGGATTTGATGCGAGAGATGGGGCTTTGGGCATTTGCAACCAGCGTAGACACATTGACACATTTATGCAGTCTGATCAGGGTCTGCACTGTTTGCTAAGTAGTCGGTATGCTGTTTCTAACAAATGGAATAGATCCTGCCCTTAGAATGTGGGAAACGAAAATTGCCGTCGGCTGTTGTTTTATGTTTCGTCTTCTTTCTCAATAAAAACATGGTTTGCCAGTACTTTAGAATCATTTCCATCATGTTTTTGATGAGAAAATAGAAAATATATAGCGACATCAGGTGACTGAAAGCCCAATATCTCCAGTCACAGTGACAATTATTAGGTGTGAGTTATTTACAATGATCCAAGTCTCTAGGGTGTTGATGGATTACCATATTCCAGCAGACTTTATTTCAGACTCTGTGATAATAGCATTTTTGTGGCCGTGGTTATGGCTTGGCGTGGTTACGGCTTGGCGCTAAACAATAACTGTGTTTCCATCTGTATAATGTTGGGTGGAAGTTGGTTCACTGTATGTCAGCCTTGTAGGGTTTGCTATAAGTGATACATGTACGGTAATTATATTCCCTGAAAAAATGTTCGGGGCACAATAGTCACCACCATATCCATCTGTCTGTCCGAGATTTGCTTTAAAGTTTTCGGCTACCCAGTATCTGTTACCATAAGTCGGATTGGCTACAAACATTGTATACTTATTTACTTATACTTATCTATTGACCATCCTGTGTGCAAGGTCAAGGTCAAAATGACTTAGACATTTTTGGCGTCAGTCTTTAACTCTTACTGATTTCTTGTTAGCCCAAGTTCATATTGAATAACCTTTCACTATATGACCTTGGCTGTTGCTGGGACGTTAACCCATATGGTGTGGCCTGTATACACTTACTGTTGTATGATACTTATAAGAATATTTTCTCGCCATTTCCTCTATCTTCTCAAATTATGTGTTGTTACCACTCATTTGAACCGTGTCAACGAGACGGTTCAGATGAGTGGTAACAAGATATACTTTTATGTAGAAATAAACAAAATAATCAGATTTTGTCAATAAAAAATGTTCTAGCCATAGATTTCAATGGGTTATACCCGTTCACTGTTCCATGTCCAATAATGTATGACCTTTAGTTTACCCAGAATGCCTGGCCACCACTGTGTTGACATAGTTGCCATGGTTAGGTGTTGATATGGAAGGCACATTTATCATTAATGCTGATTTCCTGGTCAAATTCCCTGTCGGTGACCCACAGATGACCAGATTGCGTGCCTATGGTTATGGTCAGGTGTCACGGTAACATCTGGTCAGTTGTGATTGTCCGGACACATTGTCATACTTTCATAGGCAAGGTTTGCAGTGGCATGTCCCTGTTTTATGTAGACCGTAATAACCCTAAATATCTGTGTTCATCAACATTGCAGAGTATACTTATCTAGCAAAGTATACTTTGAGAGAGAAATTTTCAATTTAAGGATAAATTTATTACTTTTTATTATACTGAATTTATTACTTTATCACAGCCATTTTAGGCTGTGATAATGTAATAAATTCAGTATAATAATTCTGCACACTTTCAATCATCAAATATATGCAGTGGTTAGTTCTATATGAAATAATGCATTTTGGGGAAAATAACTGATTACTCCCTCAAAGTGTACTTTGCTAGATAAGTATGCTTTGCAATGTTGGTGAAATAGGCTACAGGACACATTATATTCTGGTTTCTCTTAACAAAGAGTGTCCCAATATTTAGTGTTAGTATGGCTCTACTGATTTACTACAACACAATGTATTGGATACAATTTGTTTTATAGGGGTTTCCCAATGCAATTGGTGTCCCAATATGTAGGGTTGTTACATTAGCGCATGCCTGCTGTTGGAAGCAGTCACCAGGGTAAACGGTGATTGCGAGAAGCCTATAAACATTGTTACAGCAATAGATAATTTTGTGTCTTGGGGTATTGGGGACGTCCCAGGGTGTCTGGTTTGGAGATGTTCCACTGTTAATTCATGTATATTAGCATGTCCAGGCAATTTTGCATATTGTCATCAAATCAAAAATAAATTCTTTCGTATGTATCAGAGCTCCAGTTAAGGTGCGTAATTTGGAAGTAAATTTCTTATTTCTCCATAAAAAATGGCAAGTTGGGAGTGCTTTAGAATCGTCTCAATGAGACGATTCTAAAGGACTCCCAACTTGCCATTTTTGATGAAGAAATAACAAAATTTCACCCCAAGTTGGTGAAATTACGCACCTTGACTGGAGCTCTGTGTATTGGTTCCAGTGATGTCCATCTAAATTGGATAAGTCAGTGTTTGTTTTGTTGGGGGTTCCACTGTATGTTATAGCCCACGGATGAGGTGGGGTGTATTGCAAGTCGCCTATTAATATTACCTGTTGTTACTGTGCCGAGCATGTGAGATATTCTGCTTACAACCTCTGAGGATACCAGGCCTCGACAAATTCTTAATTTTCCACTCGTCCAGATTGGATTTCAAGTGATATATTCCTATATATTTTAATGTTTATGTCGTCACATGGTCTCTTCGAAATACCACTCGTCCAGATCGAAAATTCACTTGGTAATATGAGCGGACGAGTGGATTTGTCGAGGCCTGAACATAGAGCTAGGGTCTACCATTCTGTGATGTCCAATAGACACAGAGTAATCTGTCCATCCTGCCACCGCTGACATTTAAGTTAATAAGCCAATTTTGTGAGAAAACAAGAAACCAGTTTCCGGAATGCGGTGTTTTTATCGTGGACATTCGTCATTGTAATGTTGCCATGGTCAACTGACCGCCAGTTGAGAAAAGGAACTACAGCGATGGCAATAATAATTGTAGAGCCTCTCACTGCATGTTCATACATCAGATTGGAATCTCATTGTTTTGCCAATGGCACTAAGTCTGCTTCAGTTCCTGAATGGCGAACAGTGAAGCCCCTGATCAGACTGCGCAGTCTGATCTGGGGCTTCGCTGGTCGCAAGCACCATCCTTTTTATCAACCTGACATCCAAATTTACACACGTAGTCACGTACCAATTTCCCAGCTTCCCAGCCTCAGTCAATAATATGAGGTCCTGGAAGCCAGCCACTGGCAGATTCTGTTACATTAACAATTTCCTTCTATTGTTCTTTATGGATTTACAGTCGGTAACCTCTAGTGTAAACATAGTCAGCCAGCTAGCTATCTAGTCCTGCTGTCTGCCACGGGGCAGATGCATTGTGAAGCTAACTGTAGGGATTTAGCATGTTAATGGGCGGAGATCAAAGAGCGGATAATTCTGTCTGATCCCCTAGAGGATTTTGGCTGCACTTGGCCCTGTCATTTTGTGGTGTTCACCGTTGGATCTCCGGATAGAGGATATTGGTAGGGTGAGGTGAATATTAGCCCTTAGAATGCGGGGAAACAAAAATTGTCGTCTGCTGTTGTTTTATATTTCTTCTTCTTTCTCAATAAAAAAGTGCCTTGACAGCACTTTAGAATCATTTCCAATGGAATTGATTCTAAAGTGCTGTCAAACCAAGTTTTTTTGCGAGAAAATTTTAAAATGAACAGCAGACAAAATTTAATTCCTCATTGTAATGGTTATGGATTGATTGGCAATCTCTGGTGCTGGGAGGATTTCTGACGATTATGAGAGGCTGGACAGATGAGCAGTTAGGGGTGAATTATCTGAATGATAATAAGCAATTTGTCGCCTAAATTCATAACCAGACTATTTAATTCGCAATTATTCATGATATGTTCGAGCCTTGGTGAAGTGATCCTGACTATGAAAGTTAATTAGTGTGAAGTTGGTTGTCTCTCCAATCTATGGATCATTTGGTTTAATGTTGGAGAGGTGTCCTCCGGACTAATTGTTTTGGAGTTTTATTTGAAGTCCTTCGAGTGAAAACATCTCTTTGTTTTACCATATTTGTGGTCAGTGGGATATAACTGGAGGTGATACATTCTTCAGATATTGCCGTTGATGTCATTTGGTTATTCTTGTATAACAATAAATGCACTATTACAGAGCTCCAGCTAAGGTGCGTAATTTGGAGGTAAATTTCTTATTTCTCCATCAAAAATGGCAAGTTGGGAGTGCTTTAGAATCGTCTTAATGAGATGATTCTAAAGGACTCCCAACTTGCCATTTTTGATGAAGAAATAACAAAATTTCACCCCAAGTTGGTCAAATTACGCACCTTAACTGGAGCTCTGAATTATGTTGGAATACATGATTGGAAATTATTTTCAACACATTCATGTACATGAAGACTATTTCAAGTACCTGTCACCAAATACATATAGTCAGAATTAAATTGATATTACTGGGCCCCATGTATTGACAGATGATGGACCCTAGTATAATTGTGCCTATATGTGGCTGTGACTGGAGAAACCAATGTAGATCCAGTACAGCCTGTGCATCCGCACAGTCTGATCGTGATCTGCACTGTTCGCCATTTCACCAATGCAACGCCCGTAATGCCTCTAACAAGAAATACGATTATTATTAGGCTACAGGAGTGTGCTATTTGATCATGAGCTACACTGGTCACACATCCAATAAGCTCCATTTCTCCAGTCACAGCCACATAGTATTTACCATTATATAATGTTCCCTTTGTTCTGTGTTTTCTAGGTTGTGACGCCGCAGCGACAAGGTGACATGTCTTTGTACAACCAGCCACGCCCCTCCCAACCTGACTATGATGTGCCACAGAACCGCCACCCACGCCCCATAAATGGTGGGCTGTACAACACGATGGGTAGCAATAAATCATCACGGGAGGACCTTGACAATACGACCAGCCTGGACCAGTCGCTGTACAGCACACCGCCACAGAGCCGCAGCTTACTGTCTGCCGACTCCAGCATGTACGACACGCCTCCCTCACACATCCACCTCGACCCCTACGACATTCAGTCGGGGTCTGTTCGCACGAGCCTCGCATCAAAGTTCTCCGATGAGTCACAGATGAGTTTCTCTAGTGGATTCACAAAGTCCAACCCGTCCAGTATGTGCGACTCGGCTCGCTCCAGTATGGACATTTCCCCCATGGACATGTACGATGTTCCCCCCACTCAACTGGAGCGGGCACTTCGGTCGGGACACGCTGTGCAGTCATCAAAAGACTCGGGACTCGACATGTACGATTCGCCTCCGAAACTAAAATCTCCATGCTCGCCAACTGAGGATTATGATGTGCCAAAACTTTCATCGATTGACTGTAAAAGACAAATGAACAATTGCCGGGCGACCCACTCCGAACCTTCGTCACCGGGGTCGCTTCTCGAGGATTATGATATACCAAAGAGTGCCATTTCTGTGAATCAAGGTGAACTATTAAATGTGTCGACAGTTAAATCAGAACCGGTGTCACCTGGATTTGAGGAATATGACGTGCCTAAAAATAACTCACCGAGTGTGCCTTCAGATAAACTATCAGAATTATCTAGCAAATGTATACCAAAACGACACAAATCAAACTCGCTTGGCTCATTACTAGAAGATTATGACATACCAAGAAGTGAGCTTAGTAACAAACTTTCAAAAGATAATTCGTGTACAAATCGATCCTTAGACAATTTGCTGGCACAGAAGTCAAATACATTACACAATGAGTCAATAGGAGGCTTATCAATGTCACAATGTTCAGATGATGAGAACTCCTATGACGAGACAGATGCTGCTCCTCCCAGTCCGCCGGATGCTCGACCGGAGTTGAAAAAACAAGAACATGCCATTGATGATCTCTATGATATACCTAAAAACAATGCTCCAGTGAAAAATATGACAAAGGAGTTTTCTGAGCTGTCTGTTAAGAAGCCAGAGGTACCGGTACTTGGTGTTTATGATATCCCACCACAGGTGACCCGGGACTCGATTATCTCCTCGAGATCTGATTCCTCCGACGGGTCGGACCAGCGGATGTCGTTGTGCAGTCTCGACTCGGGCGCTGACTTCCTTATTTATGATGAACTGCCGTTAGATCGAGATGCAGCTAATGATCTCATTATAAAGCTTCAACAAGATGTTCAAAAAGCAATAAACAGGTTCTCTGGGTTCATTCACAGCTCCTGGAGAAAGAAGGATAATATTGAACTGAAATTATATGATATCAAACAATCCTGTGTTGGTATGGAAAGTGCTCTAACTGAATTTGTGGAGTTTGGTCAAGGTACATTGGCTAACTCTGCTAAGATGTCGGAAAGGAAATTGATAAACAAGTTATCTAAATATCTAATTCCATTGCAGCAAGCCCTTCAGCAGATACGCATCAATATCAAACATCTTGATGATGCAGATTGGAAAATAACCAAAGTTATTTCCCAGGATTCACCAAAACGCGATGACCTTGGACGGATTGTTTCTGTATCTAAAGACCTGCTAGCAGATGTGAAAAAACTTGCTTCATTTATTCAAGGTAACTCATCACTATTGTTCAAGCGTGCTAAAGACTTTAACCGAGGCTCGAGACATAGTGCAAGTTTGCAATCGACCCCCGAGTCTGGCAAGCCGCCCATCAGTCGGAAACCTGCGTTACCATCGAAACTGCAGATAGCACCGACGGTACAGACTCGACCACTCCCAGCCCCACCACCGACCGAGCGACCGTTACCGCCAACACCAACGGACAAGAAACCCCCAGATGTAAAGCGGCTGTCAGGAGAGATAAAGCGCAACTCCGGTGACTACAAACACTGGTCTGGGGAGTTCCAGGTGCGCAGGCTGTCCACTGGCTCCCGGTCCACCCCGGAGAAGGACGGAGCTGGGTACAAGCTCGAGGATCTCGCACAGGAGAACGACTACGTCCAACTGGAGGACGATGACACTGGCGAACAGGAGAAACAAACACATGTGGAGAAAAAGACATCAGAACTTGCTAGTGAAAGTAGAGAAAAGTCTGTGTCACGTGAAAATATTTTGGAAACTGTTAACGAGTGTGTTGTTAAGGAAAACATTGAGAATGATAAAAGAACTACAGATAATAGTGGGGAATCCATTAAAGTTAATGAAGTGCTGGTACGTGAGAAGGACACAGTGGGTAAGGATGAAGCTGAAGACGATAAGTCTCTGGTAAATAAGGAGGCCGATAGCGAGATACCAGAAAGGGACGTAACTCCCCCACGGGAAGTACTAGGACCCAGTGACAGGCAGGTGTTAACATATTATTCAGGACAGTTGGAGACACATTCAACGTTACTACGAAACTCAATCGACGCATTCTTCAGTTGCATTGAGAACAATCAAGCTCCAAAAGTGTTCATTTCGCACAGTAAGTTTGTTGTGGTGTCTGCTCACAAACTAGTGTACATAGGAGACACACTACACAACAACGTAAAAGCACACGGTAGTGCGGAGCAAGATCATGGAGAGTGCCAACTACCTGTGTGACTGCCTGAAGCAGACTGTGACAGCGACAAAGTCCGCGGCGCTGCAGTATCCGTCGGTGCCCGCTGTACAGGAGATGGTGGATCGCGTGGTGAATGTGTCCCATGCCACACACCAGATGAGACATCTCGTGGCGCAGGCTCTCGAGTTGTAACACCCACCTGTTATGTAACTTAGTTCGTGCTGCATCACAATATGGCCCTGTACCTTATATCTGTTCCACATTTTTCGGCCGACAAACTTTTGGCTATTGAACACATTAAATCTACAAAATATTTAAATGTAATATCTTTTTCATCAATAACAATATAGTCACTCTCACAAGCGTTTTTTATTTGATGAAATTCCATCAAATATTGATTTAACATAGGGCAAAAAGGAGCTGGGGAGTGTTCAGCAGGGTCGAAAAAATTATATATTTTAGAAAGCGGCTTCAAAACCTGGTTAGAATGTTTGGAGATGATGTAACTAAATTTTGAAAATCGGTCCACAAATTCCAAAAATATTTTTAAAAATTTAGTTTTAGCCCCCATATTAAATTTCCACTGCAAAATTATTTTTTTTCGCAATAAAATCAATATTTGATGGAATTTCTTGTAATAAAATCTTTTGGGGAGGGTGACTTTTTATTATTGATATTAAAAAAATACTTACATTTAAATATTTTTTAGATTTAATGTGTTTGTGTTTAATGTGTTTAATTGTAAAAGTTTATCGGCAGCAACATGTGGAACAGACAGTAGATATGCCAAATTTGTGCTCCTGGACAAATACTGTATAAAATCATGTGGAAGCAATATTTAGTGCTATAATGTAACATTTACATGTATGCATAGTTTATATTTTTGTACGACTGTCGATGTAAAAATATAATGTGAAATAACAAAGTTGCTTTATTCAGTAGCATGATATATATGCCAATTGCTTCAGTTTATTGTTTAAAGACTATTTTTCCTTTGCAATATATGTTGTTACCACTCATTTGAACCGTCTCTATGAGACGGTTCAAATGGTGGTCACAGCATATATTCTTATGGAAGAACAAGAAAAATATTTAGAAATTTCCTCCAGAAATATACTGTATCCTCAGCATGCAGTGGGCTAATGCATACACATACACTCTGCATTGTACTTGTGTGAAAGTCTATGAATATTGTGTGTTGTAGTAATTTCATTTGGGCCTAAAATGTGTTGTGGTGCAGGCAACCAGGGGCCCGTTTCACTAAACTTCGTACGACAAAAATGTTTGTAAGTGCAAAATTATGACAGTCTTTAAATTTCACATTAACAATGTTTTCTTGTAAATAATTATTGGATTTACATTCATTGAGCATAGGCTGCATATGCAGCCTATGCTCAATAAATGTAAATCCATCAATTGAAATTTCCAGACAATCCTAAATTTGCACTTACAAACCTTTTAGTCATACAAAGTTTAGTGAAATGGCCCCCAGACCTTTAACTATGAACTTGCTGCCGATTACCTTTATTGATTATTTTCCCCCACAGTTTTCAACAGTACCGTAATGTGTAGATTCCTTAATTTTCCATAATTGTTACATCAAGTTTTCAAGCAGGAATTTGACATGTGTATTGCTTGTTAGAAGCATGACGGGTGTTTTATTGATGGAATGCCAAACTGTGCAGCCACTGGTCGCAAAACTCATAAGCCCCATTTCTCCAGTCACAGCCACATATATATTACATATCCTGGACCGGTGCCCACACCACAAGACTTTGGGCCTTGTCAGTTTGGATTTACATGTATCAGAAAGTAATTGTGTTTAAAGGTCACATCAAGAGAACGCTGTCATTTTATGACCTTTTCCTGTTAATGAGGCCAATAAATAATGGCTACTTATAAACGCCAATTCCGCAAGAATTGTTTCTATTTTTGTGTGTTTTTGTTAGAGAATGACAACAGATGACAAACTGTATAAACACTAAGCTTTACACTTACTACATTAATGCTACTTATCACAAAGTATGTGCTAGAGGCCTGTGCTGTCTAGAAGATATTATAGGAATGAATGGCCTTTTTGTGGAATTTATCGGGGTATAAACTTGGAAAAGTCGCGGGAATACTGGACGAAGGCCGGAAGGCCTCGTCCAGTATTCTCGCTACTTTTCCAAGTTTATATCCCCGATAAATTCAACAAAAGAATCCATTCATTCCTTATAATTCCAGCATTTGAAATAAATGCATCAAGAAAATGTGTTTATTTTCCGTTTTATTAAGAATTATTGTAACTGCGCCTCACGGTTACGGAAAGTAGTTCGGCATGGGAGTTTACTGGGATATAAATTTTGGACAGAGACTTGCTACGGGCCAATCAAATGTTAGGGAATTGTGTAAATATTTTCGTGTTGGAATTATTAACCCTTTGAACGAGGTGGGGAAATTGTCGTCTGCTGTTCTGTAATATTTTGTCTATTCGCAATAAAAACATGGTTTGGCAGCACTTTTGAATCATTTCCACTGGAAATGATTATTCAAAAGTGCTGCCAAACCATGTTTTTGATAAGTAAAATGGAAAAGAAAACACAAACAGTAGACTACAAGAAATAATTTATCAGTGAAAGGGTTAAATGTGGCACCTGGCTGAGAAAAGGGCCATTACAAGAAGCAAGAATTGTAGATGTTGGCCCTCGTCAGCGTTTTCAATAGGCTTCACTGGTCAACATGACCAATGAAGACTAATTAAGTGAAAACACACAATTTTAACATCATTAGCACATTAACCTTCTGCTGCAAATTCCTAGAATAGAGCCTACATTTCAAATGTCAAATTTCCCGAAAGGGTCATTATTGAACACTATACCGGTACTCTTGCATATTTATTTACTCTTAATTGTTTTACCAACTTTAATAGTTCTTAAATGGTGAACACCATAGACCTTGATCATGCGGGCTATAACAAAACCTTGCTGTAACAAAATCTGGGGCTAATGCTTGCCGCAAATGTTGTAACGTCCCTTTTCTCAGTCAATGGGAAATCCCCAAAAATCCCCAAAAATAACATGGAAGTGTCTATGTCACTGATTTACTGGTAGGTGTGAAAGGTGACTTATTACACATTCATGTATTGCCATTGGATATGTATGTTGATAGTAATCTGTGTTTGCACGTGTATATAATGTACATGCAATATACTCCATGTATACAAACAGATGTTCTAGCTACATAATGGTGTCACATGTCCAGTAGCCTATTTCACCAACATTGCAAAGCATACTTTTCTAGAAAAGTATACTTTGAGGGAGAAATTTTCAATTTTAGGATAAATTTATTAATTTTTATTATACTGAATTGATTACATTATCACAGCCATTATGGCTGTGATAATGTAATAAATTCTTTATAATAATTCTGCATACTTTTAATCTTGAAATACATGCATTTGTTAGTTCTTTTGAAATAATGCATTTCAGGAAAAATAAATGATTACTCCCTCAAAGTATACTTTGCTATTTTGATGAAATCGGCTACATGACAGTTTACACGGTCACCAGGACAACAACCCACTCAGTTATTGACGCGATGGTGATATGTACATTCCCATAATTATATGAATAAAATTAGTTCTAAAACAAAACAAAAAGGCGAATATTAATATGGGCCATTAGTGACATTTTTTTCTTTTTCCGGCATACATTGTAGTTTTATTTCTCTGTTTTCTGTATTGTTTCCAAACCTCTAATCGAGAATGACATGGCTCAGAATCCTGTGATATTTAGTCCGATCCCATTTGTATACGACTGTATCTTAGCAACAATGTTAATCAAATTGTAAACAATATGCAAAGGAAATATATTTAAACCAAACATATAATTATGGTAATTGTACACATTTTACTGTCCCTGCAATGTGTCTTTGAACTTATTATTTATTTTGATGAGATTGTTCAAATGATGATCTCAACATATTTTTCCGCGAAGAAACAATTTCTTTTAATTTTCTGTGAGGAAAATGTTGTATCCTCGACATGTAAAAACTTGTGAAATCCCCAAATGTGGCTGTGACTGCAGAAATTGGGCTTATGTGTTTTGCGACTAGTGTAGATCCAGATCAGACTGTGCATCCGCAGTCTGATCAGGATCTGCACTGGTTGCCATTCCATCAATGAAACAGCCGTCGTGCTTCTAACAAGCAATATAGATCGATATCAGGCTACAGGAGTGTGCTCATTTGACCAGGAGCTACAATGGTCACAAATCCCATAAGCCCCATTTCTCCAGTCGCAGCCAGAAATATGCAGTTCTGTTGACACAGTATGTGTACAGGATACAGGATTTATTACCAGACTGATACTCCCATTACGTGCGCTCACACCTGATGGTGGTTGTTTACCATTGTGCATATGTGGCTGTGACTGGAGGAATGGGGTTTATGTGATTTGTGACCAGTGTAGCTGCTGATCAAGTAACATACTTCTGTAGGCCTGATAACGATCTATATTGCTTGTTAGAAGGACGGGGGTTTCATTGATGGACTGGCAACCAGTGTAGATCCAGATCAGACTGCGCGGATGCGCAGGCTGATCTGGATCTACACTGGTCGCAAATGTCATAAGCCTATTTCTCCAGTCACAGCCACATGTGAGACGAGCCATGTGATTTTGTACCTAAGAAGATGTGCAATGTTTCAAGAGAAATATTAACAAAAACTGTGATAGTTGCTGTAAATGATGTCGAAAGTGGACAAAATTATCATAGCAAATGCAGAATTCTCTTCCGCATTTGCCATGTAAATTTCGTCCACTTCTAATGTCATTTATGGAAGATATCAGAGTTTCTGTAAATATATTTCGTGAAAAATGGCACATCTTCTGAAGTACAAAATCACACGGATCGTCTCATATGGGCTGTTTGCTGATAGAAAGGACTGTGTGGCATTTGCAACCATTGTAGATACAGACCGATTGCATCTTTTCACATTCAAGTTAGGAGCTAACCAACTGCATATATTTGATGATTAAAAGTATGCAGAATTATTATACTGAATTTATTACATTATCACAGCCAAAATGGCTGTGATAATGTAATAAATTCAGTATAATAAAAATTAATAAATTTATCCTTAAATTGAAAATTTCTCCTTCGAAGTATACTTTGCTAGATATACTTTGCCATGTTGGTGAAATAGGCTACAGATCATGATGAGATTGTGCACGATAGTCTGGATCTACGCTATTGGCAAATGGGTGAAGCTTGCTTTAGTCCAAAGGCCCATTGCAATAATCACTGTATTCTATTAATATATATATATTGTGTAATATATATATAGCAGCATTGTCAAATTACACAAGTCATTGAATCCGCAACGCTGTTTAGGTAAATATGATTGATGTAACCAGAAATTAATTAAATGTGCAACCATTGTAGCCTCAGACTAACCTGCATTATGCAAGCATGTCTGATGACACAATGGTTTGTCATTTAGTTAAGTGTTGCATAATGTACCATACTGAAGCTTATAGAAATGTGTAATACTCCTAGTAAATATGCGCTGTCTGCTGAAAACATTTGCGACCAGCGTAACCCCAGATCAGCCCGCGTCTGACCAGGGCTAGCCCCGTGCAGGCACCGGGGCAGGATCAACTGATCCTGAGAATAGTGCTGCAGTAGCCATTGCTTGTCGTAAAAGGCGACTAAACTGGCTTAACGATTGGGTTCATACTTTCCGGAACCCACTATACCGGATTTGGCCCTCATGTACATTTTTGGCTTTCTTGTATGTGAGAGTTGAGTCGGGCTATGCCCCATATATAAAAGTAAGATTAGCGCTAATCCTATTACTTTTAGGGGATGGGATAAATGATGCTGGTGTGGCGAGGGCCTGGCACCAGATCAGGTTGTTCTAATTTCAGGACTGAATATATATTTTGATTGTAAATATTGAGTTCTGAAGTTGGGATTTACCCCCCTCGGACAGGTGGATACGGGACACGACCCCGTTGACCCGTCTGCGTGTAGACTCCCTGAGGCTTGTACCTCTATGTCAGAAAAGCGGACGTTAAACCCTATTCACTCACTCACTCACTGACCAGGGCCTACACTGTTCGCCTGAAGTGGCCATGCTGTCACCAACAAATTGATTATATTTTTTTTCCAAAGGTGTGAAAACATAAGTTGGTCATGATTTACAAATATTGAAAATATCTTTCGGTACCTATTTTCAGTAAGGGGCCCATATTTCCCTGCTGAAGTTGCAACCCCCACCCCAGATGCCATAATGTCCAGCAATGTGTAAGCCAGAAATCAGAATGCATTTGATGCTTACATGTAGCTCAGCTGTTGTACTCCAGAACTTGAGTCAAATTTGACTTCAAACATAATAATTATTATATGTAACCATATATTTGTTGTACATGTTATGCTGCTTAATACAACAGTAAAAACCTATATAGCCCATTGTAGCCCGAGGATAAAATACTTTTTTATTGAAAAGATCTATGATTAATTTGTTTATTTCTTCATAATAATATATGGTGTTACCACTCATTAGAACCGTCTCTTTGAGACTGTTCAGATGAGTGGTAACAACATGTACTTTCGAGAAGAAATAAAGAAAATAGCAAAAAAATATCAAAGCTTTCATACTACGATAATTTCATCTGACCTATATAGTTTTCACTGTCTTTATCTCTAATGATAATGTATGTTCATGATTGCAAAGCGCACATTACCATGTTCTGGAGTGTGTAACAAACAGGGGTTTATCGAGCGTGAGACCAGTACTGCCTCATCCTGCACATCTACAAGCAGTTCCGTTTCCCTGTGCTCGATAATCTATCTGCACCTACAGTCTGGTCAAAACAGTTGGTCAGGATGTCACAGTTATTTGTGGCTGTGACGGGAGAAATGGGGATTATGGGATTTGTGACCAGTGTAGCTCCTGATCAAATCGCACACCCCTGCAGCCTGATAATCTATAGAGCTTGTTAGAAGCTTGACACATGGTTCATTGATGGCATAGTGAACAGTGCAGATCCTGATCAGACTGTGCGGATGCACAGGCTGATCTGGATCTACACTGGTCACAAAACCTGTAAGCCCCATTTCTCCAATCACAGCCACATTTATAGTTTAAAATTATGTTATTGTTTCAAATTGCTTTGTAGCCATAACAGAGACACATCTATCACCAGCATCTACTTCGTCTTTCTATATAATATCATGTCAGTGTATGTAACAGAAATTGAAATATTAAATTATCTTGTAAAGAAGGTTTTTGTTTGTGTTTCCTCCGCTTCCATTGTCTGTGCCTGATATAGCAAGGTCGAGGTTACTCCGGGTCGCATTGTGAAGTAATTGAGCCATGATCAGAACTGGACTGCCAGCATAGTGTGTATGCATCTCCAGCATACTGGTAATTACGAGACGTGCCGTGTGATTTTGTGAACATGTGCAGTTTTTATACGCCCGTTTGAAAAAACGGGATGTATTATGTATTCATCTTGTACGGGCGGGCACAGCTTTTCCACACAATAACTACAGTTCTACTTGACGGATTGTAACCAAATTCTGTATACCGGTACATGTTTATCACGGCAAGACGAAGCCTATTGATTTTGAATAATTTCCGATAACTTATATCCCCTTGGCGATTTGTAATTTTCGCACTCTGTATCCTTGTCCACGCAATAACTCAATCCCGACTGGAGACCTGGCTCGACCCTCATGTTCACCTTTGGCATTATTGTATGTGAGAGTAATCTGGTTATACCCGTAATAAGATTATTCCTAATCCTATTACTTTTAGAGGAAGGGGCCAAGTAACCGGTGTGGTATGGACCTGGCACCAGATCGGGTTATTCTAATTTCAGGGCTGAATATATATTCCGTTCTGATTTTGGGACTTTGCCCCCAATGCAGCATGCTGGTTAAATCTTAAATGCCCTTAGCATGTTTATAGGCCGTTAAACACCAACAATCAAAATCCTTTGTTTGAAAACAATGAATGTACCAGTAGCCGATTTCATCAAAATTGCAAAGTATACTTATCTAGCAAAGTATACTTTGAGGGAGTAATTATTTATTTTTCCCGAAATGCATTATTTCATATAGAACTAATGAATGCATATATTTGATGATTAAAAGTGTTCAGAATTATAATACTGAATTTATTACATTATCACAGCCAAAATGGCTGTGATAATGTAATAAATTCAGTATAATAAAAATTCATAAATTTATCCTAAAATTGGAAATTTCTCCCTCAAAGTATACTTTGCTAGATAAGTATACTTTGCAATGTTTGTGAAATAGGCTACAGGTGTCGTAAGAATGTTCGTCCATTAGTGGTCCGGTTAAGATGGAGTTTCTACAAATTGTCATAACTATTCTATCCCTTGAAGAAATACTTCAATATATGTGCGCGTGTAGTGTACAAATGCCACACATCCATGCTGCCCTGAATACGAAGTTCACATTTGGATCTTCACAACTTGGCTTAACCCTTTCCCTGTTTTGCGATATTTCGACTCATCCAAATCGAAAACATCTGAATAAAAGAATCAAATGCTGGGTCAAATGATGGTTAAATTATCTGATAGAGTAGAAAACATTGTGGGAAAAGGAGAAATTGCTTGTTACAAGCAATTTCTCCTTTTCCCACAATGTTTTCAAAAGACATCTTCCGCAGAGGCGTCAAAAGTCGTCTCTATCAGGGAAAGGGTTAAACACTTGGCAGTTTCGTTAACAAGTGTGTCAGAGTTTTTCAATTCTGTCATAACTTTTCTATCACTTGAACAGGTCGGGTTATTCTAATTTCTGGTCTGAATATTTTTCAGTAAAAATAACGGTTCTTATTTTGGGATCCCCCCTCCCCCCCCCCCATCACAATGGATGAAATGGGATCTGATCCTGTTAACCCGGCCAAAAATGACCTTAGCTGTTGACAGAAACCATTCAATAAATTAAATTCTTCATAACTTGTTTTAAATTATTTATACGTTTAGGTATATTTAATATATCCATTACTTCAACCTGTGACTGGTTGCACTGGGGCGGCGGAAGTGCCCCTCCCCCTCCCAATAATTTTGTTGGGGAGCCTGGCACATTTTCTCATCCGAGAATGCAGGAAATGGCGTTTCACACCTTAGATTTAAAAAAATGTCCAGGGGGGGGGGGGGAGCATGACCCCAGACCCCCTAGCAACATCGGGCCCTTTGTGCACTCAACACTGGGCCCTGAGAATGCAGGAAATGGCGTTTCACGCCTCTTAGATTTCAAACATTTCCGGGGGGGGGAGCATGCCCCCCCCCCACCCCCTCCCCACGACCCCCTAGCAACATCGGGCCCTGTGCCATGAGAATGCAGGAAATGTCGTTTTACGCCTCTTAGATTTAAAAAACACTTTCAAGATGACAGCCAGCAAGTAAATGAGTTTGTATGACATAAAAATAAAATTAGGTAGTAGAACCGATGAAACTGAGATATATCCCTGTTCCACATAATGTACAGACTATTTATCGTGCATTCTAATAATATTCCCTCAACCCATTCCGACTTATCAGCAGGAACAGGATTCAAAATCATGTATATCAGTGATTCTATATTTTATGTACATCTGGTGTCCCAGTGTAATTTACTGACAAATCACACAATTTATAAGGAAAATTATTTTGTTTTCAGTAAAGAAACTATGTATAATACCAATCCATTAAGAAAACAATATTTACAATTCTTGTTATGTGTGTTTAGTTATTATTTTCTGTTGTTGGCATACGTATGGTGCACCAAATGGGCATGTCCCGATCATCAATCAGCACAGTTCACAAGCCCGTAATTCTCAAATCTTGTCCATTTGTACTTTACTATACATTGCATCTGAATTAAAATAGTTTAACATTGACATTAAACTTATTCTGCAATAAATTTGCCTTTTGTTGTTAAAAATACTGACGTTAATGTATCTGTCCCGCGAAATCGAATCATTACCGTTACGCTGAACAAAAAAATGTAAAATCAGAGTAACCTCCCTTTCCTACTCTCAGCTACTAATGCAATGAACTCTGTTTGTGGGAGCCCGATTTATAAATAAACACGGTGGTAACACAACTTAAGTCATTTCCGAGAACGAGGCCGGTCTGTATTCGGAATTTTAAGGTTACACATTACATGCATCATTACCGTTCGGGGTTTATACACGTCCATATGTATGTAGGTCGACTGAAACCAAAATGGGTAGATAGACACACTTACAACGTTGCCTTTGCATATTCTACCTTCATGATGCGTTGTATACAGAGGGGTGAACAATGTTTTTTTTTAAGAAAGATCATTACCGTTACGGTCATTTCCGTTACAAAATTGTGTAACGGTAATGACGATCGCGTAACGGCAATGATAAATGACCATACTAACCAGTCAGTTTATGCGTCAATTAGATATAAACCAGGTCCCATCAGTTGTCGGTCAGTAATGGCACATTTATTCAGACCTACAACATTTATATATCAAGATTTAATTAGTAAAAGCTCTGAAACAACAAAAAACAGACACAGCTTCAAGGAGTGTGGGTTTCTATTGGCAATCACATTAAAAGTAAACTCTAACTTGAAGTTATATTGTACAGCATATTCAAAGTATAAATATGTTTGTTATATATGCTGTATTAGTATTTTAAATAAATGGAAAGTCATTACCGTTACGTTTTGTCATTACCGTTACATAATCATTTCCGTTACGCCCATATTTTTGGAGGCTGTGCTGTTAATTAAATGTAGCTTTATAACGATGTTTGGTACATGTGGTAAAACACGGCATTCTGTTACATGCCAAGCTATTTTATTTTGCTTAACTTTACTGATTCATATTAAATACATGTTGTTGGGTTACCCTAAATGAGAAATTCCACGACTTGCTACTAAATTTCTTTGTTTCAAACTAATACAATTAGCTTACCATATTCTTGACACTTTTCTAAATAGATGCCCCTTCAGTTTTATGTTTTATGCCGTTGATAAGAAAAAAAATGTAAATGTAAAGCTATATTTACGTCATGTAAATGTATGTAACGGAAATGACATTTCTGAGACCCCTGGTCCCTTGAAGTGGAAATAAAATATATGAAATGACGAGAACAATTGGCTATACTATTATAAATGTAACAACTGGACTGTCACCCAATGGAATAAACACAGTTTAATGAATTATTGGTTCTACATCGAAACTAGAAAAACGGCACCAATATGTACATAAAATATAGAATCACTGATATAGTAAAAATGTATAACTGTTATAACTACTAAAATACAGTATGTGTCATACGAGAAAGTGTGTGTTCCAATGTGTATGAGTTCAGGGGCGGATACAGAAATAATTGCAGGGGGGGGGGTCTGTAATTACAATTCGACATAGCCCCCCCCCCCCCACCCCCTCCCCCTCCCCCTGTATCCGCGCCTGTGGTGATGCCCATGATTTCTGTATCCACAGTTTGATCACGGTCTACACGATACTCACACAGGTTGTAGTAACGGACCGAGGTCTATAAATGCCTAAAAGCATGGATAATCATAGACTAACATGCATGCCATGTCTCTATATCATGTTTAACTTCTATTTTTCATTATCTGACTTTTTTCATTTATTATTTTCTTCGCTAACCATAGTGCTATGTCTAGGATAATCACTGTTCACAATTCTGTTGGAAACTTAGCTTTGTAGTTGAAGGGACAGAACTGTTAACTTAACTGTTATTCTAGCTATATTTAGTACTTCCCAAGTTATCCTTCCTGAAATACAAAACCATCACAAACATAAATCAAAGTACTGAAAGTACTGAAATATGTTATAGTTCATATTCATATAGAGACCGGATATATAGACATTGAGCCAGCAATAACCCCCTCCCCCCATGTGGGATTTTTGGTGCGTATGGTTTTCGGATTCAGAAGCCTACTGTCTATCAATCCTGGTTGTCTGCGCTCAAAAAGCCGCTGGGTGAACAAATGGCGGCCATTTTACAATATGGCCGCCGAACAGTATTATAATGTTTTATTAAGGACTGTTAGCTTTCAGTCTGATCAATATTAACCCGGTAAATTGCTATAATTAAGTCACAATTTAATGTAAAATTTAATGTAAAATGATTAGAATACGTCTTACATTTAATTACATCCGTAAATGGCAATACATTTCAAAATGGCTGCCGAAATAGGCTGTTTTACAACATTTTTCTGCGAGTCGTGTGTTGTTACGAACAAATACAGACATTCATAAAGTTGAAACACATATACATTGCTTTCCTTCACAAATAAATGGAAAATACAGGAGATAGTGATGCAATAGCCTTCCACAATTGTCAGAACAGACAAAATGGCCGCCAAAATGTTATTTTTCTGTTCTATTCTTTACTGTATGGAGTTGTTATAAACAGCATTTCATGCACCTAATATATGTATACATACCAGTTTGAGGTAAACCAATCAAATAATTTGATAACATATACATATCCAGGTATACAATGCTATAATATATATTCAAAATGGCCACCAAAATGATCAGATGTTCAATAATATTGATGGTGAAGCTGCAGTTTTCAGTAATTAAACAACACTAACATTGTTATGTATAGAGTGTGATATTCTGCTTATTTTCAAAGACAAATACGGATGTATTTCAATCAGTTTGAGTATTGAAGAACTGTTTCAAAGTGTGTCCAAAATGGATTGACTGTTGACAATATTATTTGTGTTAACGAGCACACTTTGACAATTAAGCGAGCATGATGATCATTGGTCAAGGCTGTATGTAGTATGGTGTGATGAATGGCATTGCAAACATGCATGGCTTTCTCCAACATTAAGCATCCCGCATATGTCTGCACATGTGACAATAATTTAAATTAATCCTTGGTCGTGAGTTGGATTGGAAAATAAATACAATACATGGTAACGATATGTAATTAACGCAATCACTGATGTAATCAGTTTAACATTAACCACTACATGTGCTGTATTTATTCTTCTAATTAAACTAATACACCAAAAACCTAACCATATACAGTGTTACCATGACTGTCGATCAGTTTCAAGATGACCAGCAAGATGGTCGCTTTTGCAATTAGGAGATGTGATATTTACGGATCTATATGTACTTTTAATACAGCTTAAATTTCTAAAATTAATTGACAATACCGTTAGCCCGAGGAGGTCCCGCATCTTGCGATGACACCAGACTCTACTAGCCCATGACATATACTCGAATACATGTCCCTGGTTGCTATAGTAATGTAATATGATTGTCCATCAGCGGTGTAATAAATTTGAAAGAAAACCATAGGGATTGTTATGCGGATTAAATGCCACATATCGGTATATGGAGGCAAGAACGTGTCTATTAGCTACACACTACATGTGGTATGTATGTGCTAAACAGGTACAATGCAAATATAATTCTGCATTCATACACACGGTACATGATTATAGAGTTGTTTGATCATTAGAATCACATTATCTGTTGTCAAATAGAGACATATATATTCAGGCGACCCCAAAGAGCCAGCAAAACACACAACTGTGGTACAATTCTGCAGACAACGCATGCCACCAACATGATCCTTACCGCCTGTGTAAATAGTTAGAATGCCATGTAGATAATAGTTCAATTGCATAGTAAAATCCAAAATGTAATGTGTCTCGATAGAGGCTATGTGATATTGTTTAGATGAACATTTTGATACATTGAATACTATGTATTTGAAATTACGATATCATTCCGGGGGATTTAAATGAATATTGATGGTCCTATGAGTGTGTGTGACTACACGTGGTAGATGTGCATACTTCTTAAACTGGACTAGATTGATGTTTGAATACCCCGGAATGGCTTTTTCATACATACTAATATTGGTTTGTGTATATAGTAAATATTGGTAATTTGACACAAAAGGTGTAGAATAACACATGTGCTATAATTAAGAACACCGAATGTTGAAATATATTGGACAAAATAGTTTATGTAAGCGTACATAACAGCTATATGAATATAGTGGCTATACTTGAAAAGCATATGCATGCTTTTGGAAAGATCATGCACCTTCAATGTCTTTGTTTATATGAAAATTATGAAATGGTATATCAACCTTACAGGTTATCAAATGTCACTATTATGAAAAGCATGGTTAAATATTTACTTACAATGCCTCACCTACAATATACAATATCGTAATGGGTGCCTCTCAAATAAGACTGATGGAACAATATACCTGCATGTATTGGGTAATGGCCATGATGCATGTACTAGTGTGCACTTACACTGGTAATGGATGACGGTCATCAGGCGCGAATACATGGGGGGGGGGGGTCCAGGACCCTCCCCCCCCCCCCCCCCCCCCCCCCCCCCCCCCCCCCCCCCCCCCCCCCCCTCCCCCCCCCCACCCCCCCCCCCTGCTCCCGGCAAAAAGAAAAACAAATCTACAATATTCGAATAGTTGGATGACTTTTTTCGTGGCCTAGGTGTCAGGAAATCGCATCTGCGGCGATCTGGCATTTAACAATTTCCTGGGGGAGGACCCCCAGACTTTCCGATTTCGCGCTCGCGGAGGTCGGCTATGCCGAATTGTACTTACAGATACCCTCCCCCCCTGCAATTATTTCTGTATCCGCCCCTGGACTCATACACATTGGAACACACACTTTCTCGTATGACACATACTGTATTTTAGTAGTTATAACAGTTATACATTTTTACTATATACATGATTTTGAATCATGTTCCTGCTGATGAGTCGGAATGGGTTGAGAGAATATTATTGGAATTCACGATAAATAGTGTGTACATTATGTGGAACTGGGATATATCTCAGTTTCATCGGTTCTCCTACCTAATTTTATTTTTATGTCATACAAACTCATTTACTTGCTGGCTGTCATCTTGAAAGTGAAATAATAGAGGGGTGGAGGGAGTTCCAATGTATAATAGTTATTGGGTAAAAGGGAGTACTTATAATAGCCTTATGATGTTTGAATGGTACGGTAGGCCAGATGGCGTGAGGATCTACTTGGTCTAGGATTTAGGGCTATACATTCTAGGATTGGTATAGCACACGTGAATTAATAATTTTTTAGAATATAATTACTATCTGATCAATGCGACATAGTTCAAGGGTCTCCACTATAGGATGACATCATTGCAGTGACACTTGAAGTTCTGGCATAATCGTGTTTTACCCAGCTAGCTGCTGGTTTGTGTACACTTTCGATCTGGTTTATGGCTGTTTCGGTGCGTGGCGACCAGACCGATGAGCTGTACTCCAGCTGGGAACGTACGAGGGTATTGTAAGCAGTAGATTTCAGTGGTTCAAAGTGTACCTTAATGTTTCACCTCAGGAAGCCTAAAGTTTGACTTGCCTTTTAGTAATGTTATCAATATGATTGTTCCAGGTTTATTTATTCAATATTGAGTTGTGGAACATTTAGCAACTTGCATTGACCTTGATGATCAAGACAGTAGGTGTAAGCCACAATTTGTATTTGGTGTTATTCTACCTGAGTTTAACAGCGCACATAAGTCCCCTTAAGCGGATAGTATTACGAGGGGGGAAATGTCAGAACACCGATCCAAGTGAAGTAAACGCTCAACAAAAGCATTTTGTGATACAGACCAAGATTTTATCAATAAAATGAGCGAAAACGACACACCTCCGGCTCCACAGCCATCATCATACGCCGAGGGAGACAAAAACAGTCAGACCCTACTGTGTGAACGATGTTCCTCTGTCATTCTGTTACCAGAAAAAGCAAATTTCATAAATAAAGAGGTGATTGTGCAATATTATGTTTTGAGGAAAAATGTAGCAAATGAAGCGAATGTAACGAAATTAAGAGAAATGTCCATGCTTTTTGTTCTTATAGCTTAGTTATCTGATGCAAGACGTGTATACAATAATTGGCCCAATAATTACTTGTTCTTTTGGACCATTGTGTAAGTTGATGGACTAGCTCAGGGCTTGAAAATAGCACTGGTCCGAGTAGTTCTGTGTGACAAAATCTCAGCAACTTTGTGTTTGTTGTTGTTGGTGTGCAAATAAAGAGAATAACAGATTGCAAAAATAGATTTTATCACATAGAACTATGGTCCACGAGGTCCTGGACCTACAAATTTAAATGTCGGACCTTTGTATTTTACAAGCAAAAAGTCCACCGGACCTGTGATAAAATTGAAATTGCGATCATCATTAGTGGCGATGCTAAATCCGTTCTGATTATCGTCTTAGAAGATAATTTTTGGTGACATATTCAAGTATTTACACATGGTGTGACGAGTCATTTATGAAACAGACACATATTTCTACCGTTTTTCTTACGAATATCCTCTCGGACCTTCCAAAAATTCCTCGGACCTTTCACTTTTTTCCTTGTTAGGTCCCGGACCTACTGGTAAAAGCTGCTATTTTCAGGCCCTGCAGCTGCTGGCGCCTCTTGGCAGGAATCATTTTCTCGGGACACCCGGTGTGCTAGTCGAGGCTGATGGCTGCTATTTGTTTATTGGCATTTTATATTTTTCAATAAAACTGAACATATATACAGCATCTAACATAATATAAACACTTGGGTTGAACCATAGGTTTCATTTACAAACATACACCAGCATTAAAATGTTGATTTCAATACAATTTCTTACCCAAAAAAACATGTTTTTTCTCTCAGATATTCATGAATTTTGTCGATAAAAATAATTATTTAAATTTTTATAAACATTAAAAGCTTAAAATATTTCACAACTACTATCTACATGCATATTGAAATAACCCACAAGTTATTTAATTAAAAAAAATATGTAAATTTGATACTTTATCACTGTTTTTGAAAATGTTAACACTGTTTTTGAAAATTCCACAGGAAAATGCCACTTTACAAGAGTAAAGTTCTGTACTTACTCATCACGACTACCGGTGTGCCTACCACATGTTATGATTTAACTTGTGAGGATTAATAAGTTGAGGCAGGCGCGTCTCGCTACCTTGCACATTAAATACCAGCAACCGAAGTTGTGCTTATTCGAAAATGGCTAAAATGAAATATCTTTTTTAAAAGTAGTCTAGATCATATCCGGAAATGGTTAATCTTGTTATTACACAAGACATCACCTAACTATAGCAAGAGATGAAAAAACTAATAGCGTGAGAACTCTGGCGCAAGTTTTACAGCAACTGTCCATTTGTTTAGCGAAATCATTTAAAATACAATATTAATATTAGAAATATTGTTACCATTCTGTCATCCTTCTTGCACGTTTAAATATTCACCTGTGATATTCATGTCTGTTTCAGTTCTACTTGCCCCACATGAAGAAGAAGACAGCTACCAGTGAACCAGGCGACAGTGAGGCGTTGGAGGAATTTTGGGTAGTCGACGACATGTTCACATTCGAGAACGTGGGATTCTCCAACGCAGTGAAGAACATAAAATACTTGATCTGTGCAGACTGTGAGATTGGACCGGTCGGCTGGCATGACATACAAAATACAAAGGCCTTCTATATAGCGCTCAGTCGGGTAAAACATCAATAGTTCCAGTGTTGGCCAATCGGGGCACAGAAGGCAATATAGACACTGTATGTGTTGTAATGTGTCATAGCTTTTAATGTAACCAATTTCATTCCTAATACAATGCTTTCATTGACACAACCATTACCGAATGTTGCTTTCTTATGTCCTTACAAATCACAGCAGAGCTCCAGATAAGCTGCGTATTTGCTTAAATACACAATTAAAATTGCAAAAAAAGCCCAATTGAAATCAGAAGTAGCGAGTATCAAAAAGCAATAAAAAATTTGTGGTACCTTTATCATGCTGCAGAAAATAATAAACAGACCACAAATATAGCATATTTTTCTTATTTTCCATGAAAACACATCTTGGTATTGTATGAAATGCCAAGACATGTTTTCATTTCGAAGCAAACTATTCAATAACTGCTGTCTGTTGATGTGTAAACTGTAGTGTGATTTTATTTTACCAAATTAAAATAATTGAACTACCCAATTACTTCAGAAATGATGGAGTGGCAATACTCAATTACTATTTCCTTATCTGGAGCCCTGTCACAGGGTAATCTATTCAAATGAAAACAGATGTTTATCCCATTAAAATTAACATGCGAGTCTATGCTAGATGGTGTGAATGGGCTTGAATGAAAATGTAACGTGAGCATTCGGGAAGCTATGCTTTCTCTTAAAGGCAAACTTGTTGCTGGTGAACTCATTGACAACATGTGTGGCAAGTGTAGATCCTCAACATGCATGGTCACAATGTGGGATCAGAATCTAACCTTTACTGGCCTCTAATATGTGACTGACAATGTCAAATGGGACTTATTGAATATTCGACCAGTGTAACCCCTGTAGCCTATTTCACTAACATTGCAAAGTATACTTTTCTAGGGAGTAATCATTTATTTTTCCTGAAATGCATTATTTCATATATAACATTAAACTAATGACTGCATATATTGATCATTAAAAGTATGCAGAATTAATATACTGAATTTATTACAATATGGCTGTGATAATGTAATAAATTCAGTCACAGACCTAGAATAAATCTAGGTCTGTGATTCAGTATAATACAAATTAATAAATTTATCCTTAAATTGAAAATTTCTCCCTCAAAGTAGTATACTTTGCTACAAAAGTATACTTTGCCATGTTGGTGAAATACGGTAGGCTACAGGTCAGCCGTCACATCCACACAGGACCTGATCAGGACCTACACTCTTTCCTATTTTGTTTAGGAAGCATTTTTCAAAGCTCTAACAAGTGTCAGATTTACATTTGGCTGCATGATCACGAGCCACACTGATCAAAAACTAAAAAAAAACGCTTTTTGCCATGGCAAGTCACGTACTTCTGTGACAGTGGAAACATAGGTTAGTTTATAATGTTTGTTAATAATATATCATCACATCTGTGTGTTGTAACTCGATATTTATTTTGAAAAAAAAAAAGGATTTCAGAAATGTTTTGATTTCCAATTTTAAATTAAATATAGAAAACAGGTAATTTTCAAAATCAATATCTGTTGAAAATGAGGTTGTGATAAGGGTGATCATCCAAGAGTCATGACCAGTAGCAGATTTCACCAACATCGCAAAGTATATTTTTCTAGCAAAGTATACTTTGAGGGAGCAATCATTTATTTTTTCTGAAATGCATTGTTTCATATAGAACTAACGACTGCATATATTAGATGATGAAAACTATACCGAATTATTATACTGAATTTATTACATTATCACAGCCAAATTGGCTGTGATAATGTAATAAATTCAGTATAATAAAAATTAATAAATTTATCCTTAAATTTAAAATTTCTCCCTCAAAGTATACTTTGCGAGATAAGTATACTTTGCAATGTTGGTGAAATAGGCTACAGGGCCTTATTGAGTATTTATCAGTTGTATCTCCTGGTCGGTTAACAACATGATTCAATAATTCCAGCACAAAAATATTTACACAATTCCCTAACATGTGATTGGTCCGTAGCAAGTCTATGTCTAAAATTTATATCCCAGTAAACTCCCATGCCGAACTAATTTCCGTAACCGTGAGGCGCAGTTAAAATAATTCTTAAGAAAACAAACACATTTTCTTGATGAATTTATTTCAAATGCTGGAATTATAAGGAATGAATGGCCTTTTTGTGGAATTTATCGGGGATATAAACTTGGAAAAGTCGCGGGAATACTGGACGAGGCCTTCCGGCCTTCGTCCAGTATTCCCGCGACTTTTCCAAGTTTATACCCCGATAAATTCCACAAAAAGGCCATTCATTCCTATATTATCCCCTCGCCGATAGGCAAGATGGGATATAGCATTAGCCCATGTACATAAGTGCTACGCGTGTGCGTACGTTAGTTCGTTCAGCTTTTATTTAAGGGTGGGAGTTGGCTCAAATTCTTCCATACCCGGGTGCGTACGTTAGTAACACCTTTCATTTTTCAATAACTTAAAAACCACTTCATGGATTTTGATAATATTTGGCCAAAATGTATGTCTAGGGATGGTGCTTTGTTTTGCATACGACCCACGTCCGACCGCCCAAGGTCACTGCAGACTTATGTTCACCTTGGCAAATGAGTTGAAAGTTTTTTTTGTTCATTCAATAAATTCCATAACCGCTTCACCGTTTCTGGTGCAGGAAGGATTGACAGAAAAAGAACCTTTATGCGTTCTGGCTGTGTGTTTGTTTTGTTTGTTTATTAGTGTTTAACGGCCTATCAACAGCTATGGTCATGTAAGGCCGGGCAAACAGGTTCGATCCCATTTTAGCCTGTTGCATGGGGGGGGGGGGATCCCAAAATCAGAACGGAATATTTACATCGAGAACAAATATATTCAGCCCTGAAATTAGAATAACCTGACCTGGTGCCAGGTCCATACCACAAAGTCACTTGGCCCCTTCCCCTAAAATAGGATTACGAATATCGTAATACTCACATTAGGGGTATAACCAGATTCAACTGTCACATACAAAATGCCAAAAACGTATGTGAGGGCCAAACCAGGTCTCCAATCGGGATTCCGGTAAGGATGAACCCCGATCGTTAAATTACCCATCGCCTGCTCCCACCTGCCCCCACTGTTCTGGCTGTGAGTCGTCCTGCATTACAAACATAAATTTTGGGTTATTGTCCAGCATGTATACTACTGTCTGTTTCACGAAAGCTGCCCAAATTTTACGACTATATAAACAATTCAAAAACATTTTTTTTTTTGATAATATTAAATTAAAGGAAAAATTAAGAATGAGCCATTTGGTCCAATATTGATTTTATTACAAATTTTCTAATTTCAGAAATAATGGACCGATTTTCAAAATGTAACTTGTTTTCTTAGTTAGATCATTTCCAAGCTAACTATCCAGGTTTCGGAGTCAATTGACTCCTCCCACAGCTCCTCTACTTCCTTCCCCCCCCCCATGTTAAATTCCCACAGACAAATCATTTTTTCGTAATAAAATCAATATTTGACCAAATTTCATGAAATAACAAGAGTGCCGCAAGTCACAAAATACGCCCGTCAAATATATGGGCCAGCGAAGATGCAGAAATGTGAAGCTGTCACCAAGGCAAGAAACATTAATGAGAATTTGAAAGTCTATAGCATTATTTCTTCATCTCGTTATGCTAAACATGTATACTAATTTAGGCAGAGATAGAAAAGTAGAGTGTAAAGTAGAAATGATAGGGAATTGGATACAATAATGTAGAAAAAATGGCTAAGTTAAAAAGGTGATATTTTTGTTAAAAAATATGTTTTCGGCATAAAAACACCAAGGTGCACATCTTCAATATGTGTAGAAGACGTGTGTATAGTTTCAGATCAATCAACTGAACAGTTTCGGAGGAGTTGTGTACACAAACTCTGTACCGTATATAGAATTGTATAGAAAAATGTATAAAAAATGACCAAGTTAAAAAGGTGATATTTTTGTTAAAAAATATTTTTTCGGCATAAAAACACCAAGGTGTACATCTTCAATATGTGTAGAAGACGTGTGCATAGTTTCAGATCGATCGACTGACGGTTTCGGAGGAGTTGAGTACACAAACTCTGTACCGTATATAGAACTGTATAGAAAAATGTAGAAAAAATGGCTAAGTTAAAAAGGTGATATTTTTGTTAAAAAATATTTTTTCGGCATAAAAACACCAAGGTGCACATCTTCAATATGTGTTGAAGACGTGTGTATAGTTTATGATCGATCGACTGAACGGTTTCGAAGGAGTTGTGTACACAAACTATGCACTTTTTCTTCAGCCGCCCGCCCTGCGGTAAAACATAATACGTACCGTTTTTTAAAAACGGTCGTATAAAAAGAAGGCTCATTCTTAAATTTTTATAAAATTTAATATTATTAAACAAAATATTGTTTTTGCATTGTATATGGCCGTAAAATTTGAGCAGGTTTCGTGAAACAGACAGTAGTCAGAGAAATGGAATGTCGTATTGTGGCATAGACACAAATGTGGTTGTGACTGGAAAAATGGGGCTTATGGGATTTGGGTAGCTCCTGATCAAATAGCACACTCCTGTAGCCTGATAATAAACTGTATTGCTAGTTAGAAGCAGGACAGGGCGTTTCATTGATGGAAAGGAGAACTGTTCAGATCCTGATCAGACTGTGCAGCTGCACAGGCTGATCAGAATCTTCACTGGTCGCAAATTAGTAGGCCAATGTGCTAACCTCTAGACCAGCACACCATTTCACAGATGAACGGCACATAGATTTGTCAAAAATGAATAGGCACCAAAATGTGTTGAAATAATAATATATAATCAAAATAGCAATTTTGAAACAAAATGGGGGAAAATGAGAAACTTTGAAACAAAATTGGAGTTTTGTTCTAGTTTTTGTCTCACCCACGGTAGTGGAAAGTGAGACATAGTGGTCACAATTCCGGCATAGTCGTTGTCAACAATTTGGGACGTAAATGTTGGATGTAACCAAATTTCGCATATCTGTTAGTCGGATCATTACCAAACTTCATCAATAGCTTCCTCACATTGATAGCTATCCATCCAATTTCATTTGGGTGACCTTGACCTTGGTGACCTTAACCATTGTCAATATTTTTGTACATACGTCCAAATGTTGAATACATCCTGAACCGTTGTTCGGATCCTTACCAAACTTCATAAATAGCTTCCTCACATTGATGGCTATCCACCCAGTGTCATTCGGGTGATGGTGGTGACCTTGACATTGGTGTTAACAATTTTGGACGTATTAGTTTGATCCTAACAAAACTTCATAAATAGCTTTGTCACATTGATGGCCATCTAACCAGTGTCATCCGGGTGACAGTGACCATGGTGACCTTCACGTTAACAAATATCTATAATAGGATGACCAAACTTCATTAATAGATTCCATTTATTCATAGCTATCCATCTAGTGTCTTACTGGTCACGTTGGTGACATTGACCTTCATGTCAATAATTTTGGACGTACATGTGTTGAATAATTTTGAATATTTCTTGATCTGTTAGAATCATCTCCCAAGTTCATCAATAGCTTCTGGATATCTACCAGTGTAATTTGGCTGACCTTGACATTGGTGACCTTCACCTTGGTGTCAACAATTTTGGACATACATGTACATAGAAATGTTGAATATCTCCTGATCCGCTAGTCGTCATAAATAGCTGCCTCACATTGATAGCTAGCTACCCATCCAGTGTCATTCCGGTGACCTTGACTTTTGTTTCAATACTGTAATTTCGGATGTATGTCCAAATGTTGTATATCTGATCCATTAGTCGGATCATTACCAAACTCCACCAATAGCTTCCTCACTTTTGGCCACAATGTGTGTCTAGGGATGGTGCTTTGTTATGCATATGACGCACGTCCGACCACCCAAGGTCAAGGTCACTGAGGCAAGTGACTTTGGTGTGGTATGGACCTGCCACCAGGTCCGGTTATTCTAATTTCAGGGCTGAATATATTGTTTCTCGATGTAAATATTCAGTTCTGATTTTGGAAATCTCCCCCCAATGCAGCAGGTTCAAACGGGATCGAACCCGTTTGCCCGGCCTTACATGACCATAGCTGTTGATAGGCCGTTAAACACCAATAAACAAACAAACAAGGTCACTGAGGACTAGTTGTTGTTGGTGTTTAACAGCCTATCAACAGCGAAGGTCATTTAAGGCCGGGCCAACGGTTTCGATCCTGTATTCAATCTGCTGCATTGGGGGAAAATCCCAAAATCAGAACATAATAAAAACAAGAAATGCGTCTGTCGAACGCGGATGCCACCTGCAGCATATTTGAGAAACTGTGACAAAGTGGTTAACTGAAAAGTGTGACGGACGTACTCCCTGAAGTGACGTTGTGGGGTTTGTTGCATGTGGGGTTTTTGGCCAAGTATTTTGGGTTTTTTTTGGTGCTATTTGTGGGGTGCTATTTGTGGGGTGCAAACAATGCTAAAGGTGTGATCTCCCCTATACTAACTTGCTCTCCGTTTTCTTATGTCTCCTGCATGCACTTGTGGGGTATTTGGGTTTGATCAGTGAAGTACAATATGTACTTGTGGGGAAATTTAGTCAGCCATTGTTTGTGCGGTTTGGAAGGACGGACGGTTTTGACCATCACCCTCTGGGGTGTCAATTTTTTATTGCTTTTTTGGGCTTTTCAGAAGTGATGGAGTTCATTAAGATATAGTTGCGTATGGGGTGCACCCCACATGCAACAAAAACCCCACATGCATGTCATGTACTCGTGAATCACCCCACAACGTCACTTCAGGGAGAGCGGACGGATGGACGGACAGACGGACGGTCCAAACACTATATGCCACCCGTTTCTTCGAAACCCGGTGGCATAAAAATATATATTCAGCCCTGAAATTAGAATAACCTGACCTGGTGCCAGTTCGATACCACACCAAAGCTACTGGGCCTCTTCCCCTGAAAGTAATAGGATGATGAATAACCATATTACTCATATAAGGGGTATAACCAGATTCAACTCTCACATCAAGAAAGCCAAAGACGTACATGAGGGCAAAACCAGGTCTCCGATCGGGATTCTGGTAAGGATGAATCCCAATTGTTAAATTGCCCATCACATGCTCCCACCCGCCACTGATGACGAATGTTCACCTACTAATAGTTTGTAAGGCAAATGCGTTAAATTTTCTTTTTATTGAACAACTTTTGAACACTTCACCGATTCTGATAATATTTTGCCACAATGTGTGGATAGGGATGGTACCTTGTTTTGCATACTACCCACGTCTGACCGTCCAAGGTCAAGGTCACTGAGGACCTGTGTTCACCTTGTTTGCAAGGCAAATGCGTTAAGGTTTATTCAATAACTTGTTTTATTATCGAGGCTGCTACCGAGGGGATCAGCTTAGTGAAAGCAATGTCCTTGTTCATTTTTGACAAAGCCTTGTTCATCTATGCACCACCCCATGTAAAAGATTTACACATCCACTACAGAATTTTATGGAAATTGGGGAAACATACAAGTAACACATTGGTTGACTTTGAAAATGGTGATTTATGCTTGATTGATGCAAAACAGAGGCCTGTTTCACTAAACTTTGTACGACTGAAATGTTCGTAAGTGCAAATTTAGGATTGTCTGGAAATTTCAATTGATGGATTTACATTTATTGAGCATAGGCTGCATATGCAGCCTATGCTCAATAAATGTAAATCCAATAATTGTTTACAAGAAAATGGTGTTAATGTGAAATTTACAGACTATCATAATTTTGCACTTACAAACATTTTAGTCGTATACAAATACATACACATGAAAACACCTAGTAGAGTATAGAATGTAAAATGGAATAAAAGAAACATGTAAATAAAAGAAAATGTAAATATATGTAGGTGATAAAATCGATTAGTAAAATGATATTAGAATATATTAATAACATATCACAGTGACATAATTTAATACAGCAACACAAATATAAACTAGATGGCCCGCATGTCGCGCCCGTCGAGGCTTTGATAGTATACCGAAAAACTTTAACCCTTTCAACACCAAGTAACTTAATAGGATGTTCCATGCCAATGTTTCACGCTATTTCATTAATTTTGTTCATTCAAATTATCCCATTCTTCTAAAAGGGTAATCTGTATGACGTTTAAAATTATTAACAAACAGTGGAGATCCTGATGAGACGGCTCGTTACGAGCCGGCTCATCTGGATCTGCACTGTTTGCAAACATTGTCTCTATAGAGGTCTGTGGTGTTGAAAGGGTTAACAAAAAACATCAGCCTCAGATGCATGTACGTTGTACGTATGTACGTACGCCAATGTGCCGACTATATCGCACACTCAGCACAAGCGGGCGCGACAAAAATGGTAATACAGTAACAATAATTGATTCACTAGATCTTGAATGATTTCATATTGAACGAGTAATGATTACATGGCGTTTTATGTGCACAAACATGATTAATGTTATCAGAATGGGCAGGTGATGGTCGAGTGTGTGCAAAAACACAGGGGCGGATCTAGGGTTCAGCCACAGAGTTTACCACCAGTTGGAGTCACAGGTTGAAGTAACGGACCGAGGTCTATAAATACATTAAATATGCCTAAAAGTATCAATAAATGAAAAAAAGATGCTATTCAGTATATATAGGAGGGGGTAAAAAAAAATTAGCTTTTTTTTTTCTTCATTTATTGATGCTTTTAGGCATATTTAATGTATTATAGACCTCGGTCCGTTACTTCAACCTGTGATTGGAGTCTGAATTTAAATGCCGTAAAACACAGGAAAGTGCATTTCGAAGAGCTCGAAAATAGGACAACCCCCTAGTTGCGAACGGTAACTTTTGCAATTACTCCCGTACGGTACGGGAGTAGATTGCAAGAGTTACCTTCGCAACTAGACAACCCCTCCCCCTTTGTACGACTGAAATGTTCGTAAGTGCAAATTTAGGATTGTCTGGAAATTTCAATTGATGGATTTACATTTATTGAGCATAGGCTGCATATGCAGCCTATGCTCAATAAATGTAAATCCAATAATTGTTTACAAGAAAATGGTGTTAATGTGAAATTTACAGACTATCATAATTTTGCACTTACAAACATTTTAGTCGTATACAAATGCATACACATGAAAACACCTAGTAGAGTATAGAATGTAAAATGGAATAAAAGAAACATGTAAATAAAAGAAAATGTAAATATATGTAGGTGATAAAATCGATTAGTAAAATGATATTAGAATATATTAATAACATATCACAGTGACATAATTTAATACAGCAACACAAATATAAACTAGATGGCCCGCATGTCGCGCCGTCGAGGCTTTGATAGTATACCGAAAAACTTTAACCCTTTCAACACCAAGTAACTTAATAGGATGTTCCATGCCAATGTTTCACGCTATTTCATTAATTTTGTTCATTCAAATTATCCCATTCTTCTAAAAGGGTAATCTGTATGACGTTTAAAATTATTAACAAACAGTGGAGATCCTGATGAGACGGCTCGTTACGAGCCGGCTCATCTGGATCTGCACTGTTTGCAAACATTGTCTCTATAGAGGTCTGTGGTGTTGAAAGGGTTAACAAAAAACATCAGCCTCAGATGCATGTACGTTGTACGTATGTACGTACGCCAATGTGCCGACTATATCGCACACTCAGCACAAGCGGGCGCGACAAAAATGGTAATACAGTAACAATAATTGATTCACTAGATCTTGAATGATTTCATATTGAACGAGTAATGATTACATGGCGTTTTATGTGCACAAACATGATTAATGTTATCAGAATGGGCAGGTGATGGTCGAGTGTGTGCAAAAACACAGGGGCGGATCTAGGGTTCAGCCACAGAGTTTACCACCAGTTGGAGTCACAGGTTGAAGTAACGGACCGAGGTCTATAAATACATTAAATATGCCTAAAAGTATCAATAAATGAAAAAAAGATGCTATTCAGTATATATAGGAGGGGGTAAACAAAAATTAGCTCTTTTTTTTCTTCATTTATTGATGATTTTAGGCATATTTAATGTATTATAGACCTCGGTCCGTTACTTCAACCTGTGATTGGAGTCTGAATTTAAATGCCGTAAAACACAGGAAAGTGCATTTCGAAGAGCTCGAAAATAGGACAACCCCCTAGTTGCGAACGGTAACTTTTGCAATTACTCCCGTACGGTACGGGAGTAGATTGCAAGAGTTACCTTCGCAACTAGACAACCCCTCCCCCTTTGTACGACTGAAATGTTCGTAAGTGCAAATTTAGGATTGTCTGGAAATTTCAATTGATGGATTTACATTTATTGAGCATAGGCTGCATATGCAGCCTATGCTCAATAAATGTAAATCCAATAATTGTTTACAAGAAAATGGTGTTAATGTGAAATTTACAGACTATCATAATTTTGCACTTACAAACATTTTAGTCGTATACAAATGCATACACATGAAAACACCTAGTAGAGTATAGAATGTAAAATGGAATAAAAGAAACATGTAAATAAAAGAAAATGTAAATATATAGGTGATAAAATCGATTAGTAAAATGATATTAGAATATATTAATAACATATCACAGTGACATAATTTAATACAGCAACACAAATATAAACTAGATGGCCCGCATGTCGCGCCCGTCGAGGCTTTGATAGTATACCGAAAAACTTTAACCCTTTCAACACCAAGTAACTTAATAGGATGTTCCATGCCAATGTTTCACGCTATTTCATTAATTTTGTTCATTCAAATTATCCCATTCTTCTAATAGGGTAATCTGTATGACGTTTAAAATTATTAACAAACAGTGGAGATCCTGATGACACGGCTCGTTACGAGCCGGCTCATCTGGATCTGCACTGTTTGCAAACATTGTCTCTATAGAGGTCTGTGGTGTTGAAAGGGTTAACAAAAAACATCAGCCTCAGATGCATGTACGTTGTACGTATGTACGTACGCCAATGTGCCGACTATATCGCACACTCCGCACAAGCGGGCGCGACAAAAATGGTAATACAGTAACAATAATTGATTCACTAGATCTTGAATGATTTCATATTGAACGAGTAATGATTACATGGCGTTTTATGTGCACAAACCTGATTAATGTTATCAGAATGGGCAGGTGATGGTTGAGTGTGTGCAAAAACACAGGGGCGGATCTAGGGTTCAGCCACAGAGTTTACATAGATCACAGTTTACCACCAGTTGGAGTCACAGGTTGAAGTAACGGACCGAGGTCTATAAATACATTAAATATGCCTAAAAGTATCAATAAATGAAAAAAAGATGCTATTCAGTATATATAGGAGGGGGTAAACAAAAATTAGCTCTTTTTTTTCTTCATTTATTGATGCTTTTAGGCATATTTAATGTATTATAGACCTCGGTCCGTTACTTCAACCTGTGATTGGAGTCTGAATTTAAATGCCGTAAAACACAGGAAAGTGCATTTCGAAGAGCTCGAAAATAGGACAACCCCCTAGTTGCGAACGGTAACTTTTGCAATTACTCCCGTACGGTACGGGAGTAGATTGCAAGAGTTACCTTCGCAACTAGACAACCCCTCCCCCCACCAAATGCTGGATCCGCCCCTGTATCATGCAAGTGATATGTGGCTGAAACTGCTTATGGCATTGGCAACCAGTGTAAATCCCAATCAGTCTATGTATGTATTCCCCAATATAGCATGTAAATAGCAACATATTGCCGCTGCCAGTGAACAGAACAGGGGAGCCGTTTCACTAAACTTCATAAGACTAAAATGTTCCTAAGTGCTGTCTCTATATGACCCTAGCTGTTGGTGGGACATTAAACCCATTCACTTTCACTTTTCCTAAGTGCAAAATTATTTCACATTAATATTATATTTATTGAGCAGCCTATGTCCAATAAATGTAAATCAATCAATTGAAATTTCCAGACGATCCTAAATTTTCACTTACAAACATTTTAGTCGTACGTATGCTCAATAAATGTAAATCCAATAATTGTTTACGAGAAAACACTGTTAATGTGAAGTTTACAGACGATCATAATTTTGCACTTATGAACATTTTAGTCTTACGAAGTTTAGTGAAACTGCCCCCGGGAACATGTACCTGTTGGTGACATATCTAGATGCACGGCATCTGGAAAACATGCCACAAAATGAACTAATGGTTTGCTGCCTTGTAGAGTCCTGAACAAAGAGAATGACGAGATCAGTTATACGCTATTGTGTAGATCAGTTATACGCTATTGTGTAGATCAATTGTCCATTGCATAGTGGCCAGCCATCTACCAGCCATGGTGATCAGTCATCAGTTGCCATGGCGATCAGTCATTGGTTGCCATGGTGATCAGTCGTCGGTTGCCTCGGTGACGACCCCCTCTGCGTCCTTGGGTTCGGTCATGTCTATGCGGATGCCGATGTACGTGGGGAAGCGGGGACAACCTGAGTTTGAGTATTCCTGGAACTTGTATGTGATGATTGTGCCTTTCTTGGGCGGACTGCGCCGATCCTTATTGGTCAACCTGTAACATGCGGACGGACATGTGGCAACTGGACTCAAACTCATTAAACGAGTATAAATAATCCAAAGTACCTTCTCCAGTCTCATTCTCCAAATCAGAAGTTTGATTGGTCGAGGCTGAGCTGTGCTCAGTCTCGGCCAATCAAACTGTATGATTTTGAAAACAATTTTGAACAACATGCTCCAAACATTTTATAAGCATGGCCCCTGACGTCCATGTTATGATTGCATTATATGAACATATACCTAGTATCTACTATGATTGCATTATATGAACATATACCTAATATCTACTATGATTGCATTATATGAACATATACCTAGTATCTACTATGATTGCATTATATGAACATATACCTAGTATCTACTATGATTGCATTATATGAACATATACCTAGTATCTACTTAGATTTCAATATTATATGAATTTCTACTTCACGGTCTCATGTAACTACTGTCTGTTCCACGTTTTGCTGCCGACAAACTTTTGGCTATTAAACACATTAAATTTAAAATAACAAAAAAGTCACCCTCCCCAAAGATAGATTTTGAAAATCGGTCCATATTTTTTTTTAATAATCTATGTTTTGCCTCTATGTTAAATTCCCATAGGAAAATAGTTTTTTCGTAATAAAATCAATATTGGATGGAAATTCATCAAATTATTTTGGGGGAGGGTGACATTTTTGTACTTTTTTTTTTACATTTAATGTGTGTACCGTAATAGCCAAAAGTTTGTCGGCAGCAAAACATGGAACAGACAGTAAATACTCAGATCCGGATTTTTCTTAATCCGTTCACATAAATATATAGGAAACATTTTTCAGAAATAGGCTGTGATTTCATTTTCGTTAACATAGTCACAATTCACATTTCAGTAATGATAACATTCTCAACATGCTTTACATTTGAATGAGAGGCACACAACATCGTAGAAGAACAAAAATGTAATCCAACTTACCCTGAGCCAACTTTGAACTTCCTGCCGTTAGCCATCTGTACCCATAGTGCCCCGGTCAGTGAATGATTGCTTTTACTCGGCTCGAATCCAACAACCCGAGCCTGTAATAAAGGGTCAATGTTGATAATGATAAGACGAAGCACGTCTTGTCATGCAAAACATTTTTTTTCACTATTTTAATTTAATACATGTGTATCCCGTTTTCTTCAAATGGGTGTACATGTATAATAATACATATGTGGTTGTGACTGGAGAAATGGGGCTTATGGGATTTGTGGAAAGTGTAGCTCATGATCAAATAACACACTCCTGTAACCTGATAACGGTCTACATTGCTTGTTAGGATGGAACGGCGAACAGTGCAGATCCTGATCTGACTGTGCGGATGCACAGTCTTCTCCAATTTCCGATGTCGTTTGTGGCTATGACTGGCGAAATTGGGCTTATAGCCTTTGCGGCCAGTGTAGAACCAGATCAGCCTGCACATCATCAGCCCATTCATTCAGTGAAACACGTCGTGCTTCTAACGAACAGTAAGAGCCTTATCAGGCTGCCGGAGGACACTAGCAGGCTAGATTGGTCACAAATAACATAAACCCCAGTCACACATACGTTAAGTAGCTACAAATTACAAAACCGAATACAATATCTGGATTGAGCAGTAAAGCAGTGTAGTACAACCTATTTATGCACGTTGTATAATGATAAACACTAATAATGTATAAAATGTGAAACAAGGCTATCGCCGGCGCGTATTTCACCCATGACGATCAAAGTCACGGGTGTTTAGCCACCAATGTGAGGAAGCTATTGAAGAAATTTGGTAATGATCTGACCAACAGGAGATATGCACCATTTTAATGCACATCTAAAAAAAATTGACGCCACCACGAACGACACCTATGCTGGAATTGTGACTGCTACATCTCACTTTCCACTACCGAGGGTGAGACAATAAAAACTAAGCAGTCTGATTGGCTGAACCTGGTACCAACAAAGCAGCTTACCTCGGCATCATGGAATTTCTTGATCTTGAGGAGAGATTTAGACCGTGTCCTCTCGTAGCGCGACTTGGGTTCGCGGATCATGAGCCCCTCCCCACCCAGGGCGATGATTCGTTTCAACTCCTTGTCCACCATCGCCCGTCCCGTACATTTCGTGTGCTCAACAACCTTCACGTGGTCCGACCTACAGATATGACGGACATTGTGGTATAGTAGTTGATTTAACCCTATCACCCTAAGTAACTGAAATGGATTTTTATATGTTAATTTCTGGACCAATCCAATCGTCACAAAATGTCTTTCAGACTAGTCCATTTATGTTCTAAAAATGCGAAAATTACTTGCAAAAAGTGCAGATCCTGATGAGACGGCTCGTCACGAGCCAGCTCATCTGGATCTACACTATTTACCAATACCACTATACAGGCCAGTGGTGTTGAAAGGGTTAAATACTGTAGCACAGAAAACTAATACATGAATTATAGTTGGTTCTTGTTTCATACATTTCGCCACCAAGTTTCATAGGACAATTACCACTGTGTCTATATAAATACATGCAAATGTGACAGAATTGCAAACACATTATTCTCTGTATTTTAGCACACACCAGCAAAGAACTATAATTACTCGTGTGTCGTACTAGTATCTCTCACAAAAACATATCGCAATAAACATAGTGTCATTTACATTGAATAACAATGCAATGCAAGATTTTTTCCATATTGACGTCTCGAGAGGTCATATTGGTCAGTGCCGGAACTACGCTTCACATCGCAAAATAGTCCCTTCTAATTCACCACTAATTTGTTTATTTTATTTAAATTTTGTATATGTTTTGAAGTGCTTATAGATTGCGAATGATGTACGTATATAATAAAAAGGATATTTGATTTGTATGTGGATATATGCCACTCGTTCCGCCGCGTAACGATATTGTGCTCCTAAAGTCTCACAATATCGCACGCTGCAGAACTCATGCATATATCCACATACAAATCAAATAACCTATAATTATTGTCGTCTTGCATGTACAGTCTATGGCAATATGCTCACCATGTATCATTACAAAAGCCTATATTACTCACTTGAACTTGTCAAAGTAATCCCTGATGGCCTCCATACGCTTCTCAAAGGGTTCTTTCTCAATGTGCGGGGCATCAAACACCTGAAAGCCACAACACAGATGACCAATCATGAGTCATCACAGATATCATATTTTGGATCATCAACCAGGGGCACAATATTCGTACAAGATGCCTGTCTGCTGTTGCTTTCATATCTTGCCTTATTTCTCAATAAAAACATGAAGTGCTGTCAAAGCATGTTGTAAATTATTCTAAAGTGTTGTCAAAGCATGTTTTTGATGATAAAAATGGAAAATAAACAGCAGACGAAAAAATAAATAAGATAGCGGTGTAAGGGTTAATGACATTAATGTGAACCAGTCAGGCGCTTAGACCATGGTCGACTTACACAGTAGGTGATTTTGTTCCAGCTGGGGTGATCCCGTGTCTTCACAATACTGACGGTGGACTGGAACTTCTTACGACCCCCGAAGAGTTCGCCGTCCAGGTGCATGTTCCGGGGCAGCCCCTCCGTGAACCAGTCCGGCGCGTAGAACGCATTGCCCAGTCGGGAGTAGAAACACCTGAAATGGAAATTGTAAAAAGTAGAAGGGTTGAACGTCCCAGCAACAGCTAAGGTCATATAGAGACGGAGCCAATGGTTTCATCCGAAAGAAGAGTAGGATAGAAATAGAACTAGAAATAATTTTTCATGACTACCAAGTCATCACTACCTGCAAATTCCAGGGGTAAGTGGAAAAAGGGGGCTAATTCCATAAAACAGGAGGTAGGCTGTGTGTGTGTGTGAATATTTGTACGATTGATATTAACACATGTTTACTGAGGTCTATATATGCCCTTGTAGACCCATTATCCGTCAAAAGGCTAGAGATAAATACTTCTGCTGATTTTCATTTTTCTCAACAAAAACAAATTGTTATAGCAAACAGGAGACAATTCTCAAGTACTATCAAAACACGTTTCCAAAAATAAAATTTGAAAATAAGATTCTCAAGTACTATCAAAACACGTTTCCAAAAATAAAATTAGAAACAAGACATGGATATGCCCCCGTGGCATACTGGGGGCCGTTTCACTAAACTTCCTACGACTAAAATGTTCGTAAGTGTAAAATTATGATTTCACATTAACAATGTTTTTTGGTAAATAATTGTTGGATTTACATTTATTGAGCATAGGCTGCATATGCAGCCTATGCTCAATACATGTAAATCCATCAATGGAAATTTGCAGGCGATTCTAAATTTGCGCTTACGAACATTTTAGTCGTAAGAAGTTTAGTGAAACGGCCCCCTGGACTCTAACTGGAGGAACTCTTGCAATATTTTCTCGGCTGTTCGACATAAATGTACATGGAATGATGTATGGGCAGATGTACAGACGTACAGAACCTCAAGAGCAACGCAATATGCCCCTTGCCATCGCATGGGGCATAATAAACAGCAGACGACACAATTTACTTTATTGTAAATACAATAGAAGAAACTCACCTGCCATTCCAGAATGCGCGAACGCCGTCCAATTTCTCACTCATCCACCAACCAGTGGGGTCTGTCCTGTAATGAGAACAGCGGGATTATGGGATTATTATACACCAATCCAGGTAGACAAGGTGCAACAATTGACCCTTACAATGCTGAATTGAATTTTTGTCATCTTCTGGTTATTTTTTTATTTTCCATTTTTCTCATCAAAAACATGGTTTGACAGCACTTTAGAATCATTGACTGGCCAAAAGAATCCATATTTTTTTTACAAATGGCTCAGATTCATGAATCCAATGGACCACACCATTTTAATCTCTTAAGAAAAATTGTACAGAAACATCAGATATATCTATAATTCTGTTTGGCCAGTCAAAGTTAGCTGTATTTACTATAAATATGATACAATAAAACAAACAAATCTCCAATCAACAATATCCCACCGACAAACGAGTATAATTCCAGCACAAAAATATTTACACAATTCCCTAACATTTGATTGGTCCGTAGCAAGTCTCTGTCCCAAATTTATATCCCAGTAAACTCCCATGCCGAACTACTTTCCGTAACCGTGAGGCACAGTTAAAATAATTCTTAAGAAAACGGAAAATAAACACATTTTCTTGATGAATTTATTTCAAATGCTGGAATTATAAGGAATGAATATGGCCTTTTTGTTGAATTTATCGGGGGTATTAACTTGGAAAAGTCGCGGGAATACTGGACGAGGCCTTCCGGCCTTCGTCCAGTATTCCCGCGACTTTTCCAAGTTTATACCCCGATAAATTCCACAAAAAGGCCATTCATTCCTATAATAAATCCACTTACGTTTCTGTGTATTTGTGGGCCAGCAGCACGCTGACCTGGATATGTTGTGGGATGGGAGCCTTCTTGCCCTTCACTGGCAGGTTACATCGGACAGCCTCGAAGTCATCCCCTAGGTGTTTCTTCAGGTGAGTGCAAGTTTTCTCGTTCGATGGCTTCCCAAAGTTCTTTATGCCTGTGAAACTTGCACACCTGTGGATATGGAGATAGAGATAAATGTCTCAACTGGATGCCAAAGTAGATAGATATACATGTACATGGTATAATGTCAGTCATGTTAGCATACTTAACCATTTCGACCGCCTCATCAGGATCTGCAGCATTTTTCCATTGTTCAATAAAAAAAAACGAATCTGTATTTTCTCATCAATGGAGTAGTCCAAAAATTAGCGTGGAAAAGGCAATGCTGTATATTTAGGGAGTGAAAGGATCAAAACACAATCTTGTTGACAAATGTAATGATGCTATCATTCTGATTCATTGTCCTTTTACCATAATATGAAAGCCTAACTTTCTAATGCTTTTCACGGTGGGAGTGGGATTCAAAATCACAACACTAATGGCGGCAGTGGCTAGCAGTACAGCGTCGTCGACGGTACGGAACACAACCGCAAAAAAAACGTAATGTTTAGATTATATTATAAACATACAGTGCAACCTCTCTACAATAGCCACCCATGGAAAAACACAGAAGTGGCTGTTGTAGTGAGGTTGAATATAAAGGCAATTGTCCGTTTGGTATATAAAATACAGAGAGGGGGTTGTTGTAGAGGTGGCTGTTCTGAGAGGTTCGACTGTATGCATAGAATCCAACCATACAATATAACTAACCGAGACATTCATGATTATGATAACCATAACACTGTAATCGGTCAATTAAATTAATACACCACAAAATTTCATTATTTTCCATAACTTTCCTTGAGTTTGACATGGTCTATACTTACGTGCATTCATACGCACTGCCCGTGCGTTTCAGCGTGAACCCCCCAACATCCACGGAGTCCACGCTGTCCATGCGGTTCAGGGGTTGTGGGCGTATGGCTGTGCGCGTACGGTGCCCTCCGACCAGTTTTTCCGCCTGGTGTTCATCAGGGTCGCCCGGATGGATGTAAAGCTTCTTGTGACCAGCGTCCTTACGGTAACACTTGGCCCAGTAGGAGCACTTCTGTCTGCGTTTGCCGACCGGGATGGACGCTGCACGAGTGGGTCGGGGTTTCACTTCCTCGGTGTCCATCGGCTCAGCCGCTGGAGAAGTCAGCGAAAGTGTGTGGGTTTAACGTCCCAACAACAGCTAAGGTCATATAGAGACGCGACCACAGTTTAAAGTCTGATCCGACAGACCAGTGGGATGGAAATACTATGGATGAAAGTACTTTGGATGCCCAAGGCGAGGTGAATTCATCATGAATTCCGCATTTGTTATGAAAAGTTTTTCATCTTTCGATGTCATAGACAGAAATGATCACAGTTTCTGTATATATATTTCATGACAAATTTTGTCAATTTTTGGCATCATTTACGGAAAATATCATAAATTCTGTAACTAGTTTTCATGAGATATGGCACATGTTCTTTGGTATCAAATCACATGGTGTGTCTCATATGTGGCCATGATTGGAGAAATGGGGCTTATGGGATTTGTGACCAGTGTTGCTCCTGATCAAATAGCACACTATTGTAGCCTGATAATGACCTATTTTGCTTGTTAGAAGCATAGTGTGGTGTTTTATTGGTGAAATGGTGAACAGTGCAGATCTTGATCGTGTGCAGCAGACTAAGCGTAAAAATAATTTCAAAATGACTCCAGTCCAATGAATAAAATTAATACCAACCTTTTTTCTCCTTCTCCTTTTTCTCCTCCTTTTCCTTTTTCTCTTCCTTAGGAGAGTCAGAGTCGTCATCGACTATACTCAGTTCGTGGGTCTTCCTGGTACGCAGGGCGGGCTTGACTGGGGCGGGCTTGACTGGGGCGGGCTTCGGGCTGGTGGGCTCATCATCATTCAGCTCCAGGGTCTTCTTGGTGCGCAGTTTGGGTGGGGTGGCTGGAATGGGGGTGGTTGGAACTCAGGTTTATCACTTTGTCAGACAAGTATAGGTGCTATTTGGTGGGGGTGGTGAGAACTGAGGTTTATGGCTTCTGCAGACAAGTATCATGGGTGCTATCTGGTGGGGGTGGTGGGAACTGAGGTCAACTTTAAACTGACCAGAGCCTACACTGTTTGCCATTCGGTCAGTCTAGTAGCCTTAATGCAATGAACATCAGGACAGATCGGAAACAAATATGCTAGGAACATAGGTCCAAAAATGTATTAATTCTAAATATGTACACGGACCATAAATTCATAATGGAAAAGCCTATTCAACATAATTATTGCGTTTATATCCCAGTACATGACATTGTCAATAACATCACAATATTGACAAACAACATCACTGTTCTATGAATCGCGACAAAATAACAATAGGATTCTTAATTTTAGTGCCGTATTTGGTTTTTTACATTTTTGAAACTATCCGAAAATGCAATGTAAATATAAGTAATAAAACCATGAGCAGTTGCGTTTATTGTGGTAGAAAAACATTTGGTCTATAAAGTTTGAGTACAGTCCTTCGGACGCCATGCACTTTAAACAGACCAAATATTTTTCATACCGCAGTAAACAAACACAACAGCCTATTGTTTTATTCCTTCAGGCAAGGCGAGTTGTTTGATCGGCAAGGGTGTCATTACCGTATGTTTCACAGAGCTTATACTGGTGGTACAATCTTAGACAGTATCGATACGGAAATTATATATTTTTGGAAAGATTCCAAAACCGTTATAGAATTATTTTCCTATGTCAGTATCGGAACTTTCTAATGGGAATCCCACTTCATACCCCAGTGGAGTATTAATGCCTACATTAAATAGAACAAAACCACACATGTGACCAGCCACAAGCAAACAGGCTCCTGACGAGTTGTCCAACTCCTCTGGCTGTATTCCAGGTAGGGCCAGAGATCTAAATTGTTTGAATGTTTCAATATTATACAGCATTGTAGGCACACACAGTCAGAAATAAAAATGTACGACCACACTAGTTGCCATCTATAAAAGCACCCTATATTGTACCAAATCACCTATAACCTATACGTTGCTGTGACTGGAGAAGGGGGCTTATGGGATTTGTGACCAGTATAGATCCTGATAAGATATCACACTCCTGTAGTCTGGTAAGGATTTATATTGCTTGTTAGAAGCATGACAGGTGTTTCGTTGATGGAAATACGAAAAGTGAAGATCCTGATCAGACTGTGCGAATGCACAGGCTGATCTGGATCTACACGGGTTGCAAAAGCCCATAAGCCCCATTTCTTCAGTCACATATGCTGGTACCGTATTTGTTCTGGTATTAGCCCCCTTTCTAATAGTAGCCCCCTCCTATATTTCAGTCAAAAAGTGTTAAAATTAAAATTTATATGTTGTTATGCGATTATAATGCAAACAGTACTACAGAATTGCATAGCTAAGAAGGGATGGGTTGTGGCCTAGGGGTTAGAACACCTGACTTCCAATCCGGAGGTTGTGGACTGACCTTAGCTGTTGCTGTGACATTAAACCCATTCACTTTCATTTTTGCATATCCCCGGGGGCATTTATTAGAAGAATTGCGGTAAGTTGAAGTATAGACATACGTTCAGGTTCAAGGTCGGCAGGGTGGACGTAGTTGGCGAGATGCTTCTTCTCCTTACGGAAACATTTTTGCCAGTACGTACAACGTTCCTTTGTGCTTGTGCTCGCCATGCTTCACTCTGTAACACGCACACACAGCTACAGACCAGGGTTTCACTAAACTTCTTAAGACTAAAATGTTCGTAAGTGCAAATTTAAGATCGTCTGTAAATTTCAATTTATGGATTTACATTTATTGAGCATAGGCTGCATATGCAGCCTATGCTCAATAAATGTAAATCCAATAATTATTTACAAGAAAACAATGTTAATGTGAAATTTACAGACCATCATAATTTTGCACTTACAAACATTTTAGTCGTACAAAGTTTAGTGAAATGGCCCCCAGTGCTATAAATAGGTTACCACTGAACTTGGAAAATCATGCAACTAACAGTCTGGGCCCGGTTGCTCAAATCTTCTGTTAGCTTAACGGACTGTTAAATCCTTAAAATTGTTAAAGATTTAACAGTCTGTTAAGTTAACAGAGGTTTTCAGCAACTGAGCCCGGACAAATTATTTCCGGGCCATTCTTGATGTTAGAATTGGTGGAATTTACCGGTTTTGACGTCAGATTGCTCAGTAAAACCAATTACATTCAGGATATATATTTATTACATACACTAGACTTTCACAGTGTAATAACACAGTGAATACAAAATCACTAGTGTAATAAATATGCAAATGTGGCTGCTACAGAAAACATGCTATGCGGTCATTACAGCTTCAGTGTATTGTGCTGTCCTTATGCAATAAATATAATCTAACATGTGTGTTGATTTAATATGAGATTTATTAAACTCGTTGACAGAGTTCATAAGAAACTCGGCATAGCCGAGTTTCTTATGAAATCAGTAAACTTGTTTAGTAAACATCATATTAAATCATCACTCATGTAAGATCCTCTATTTAAGATGACTCGTTGATCGATATCGTAAGAGACTCGGCACAGCCTCGTTTCTTATGAAATCAGTAAACTCGTTTAGTAAACATCATATTAAGATCCTCTATTTATGTGTTTGCATGCAGATATTGAAATATTTTCTGTTCTATTTTTCGTATTCCTCAACGAAAGTATATATTGTGACCACTAATTTCAGACAGAGCTATGGTAGTACATGTATATGCATGTACAATGTATGTTAAAACAACACATTACATGTAGCAGTGAAACAGGTAGACTTCTATTTTCAATATATTATTCCCAAATACCCACTAGTAATTCTACCCCACACCTGATAATATATTGATCTGAAATTCCCAGGATTTAATTAGAGCCATGCAACTGTTAACAGCAAATTATGATATACGGTAAATACCTTTATAATGTAACTATGTGCACCGGTGTGTATGGTTGGCTGTAGTAGATTACTCCATTTTGTGTGTGGCCCTCCGTTTTATCAGCCAGCTCGGTCAGGCTGTACATGTACGGACTTGTATTGACATGTCTATGTCAGCTTACAACGCCCACATACCTGGACTGGTCTATTGATCCCACACTTCAGTGTGGTGTTTACAACGTAATTCAGCCTGAACCAGTCTATTGGTTATGCTATCTATAGTTAACCCTATAAATAGAATATTAATATTGGACAACCACGTCATGTAGCTATAGATAGTGTTGTACATAGTTGGCTGTGTTTAACGAGGCCCTATATTTGATGATGCAGCACTATACATAGTCTACCCGATATCCATTTTACAGCAGTTAACCCATACACTGCTGAATTTCAGTTTGTCGTCTGCCGTTTTTATTTTCTATTCTTCTAAAAAAAAACATACTTTTACCAAACTTTAGAATCATTTTCATTAATAATATCCATATGAAACGATTCTATAATGCTGCAAACCATGTTTTTATTGAGAAAAAAAAAAAATATTAAACAAAAGCAGACAACAAGTTTCTCCGGATTATAAATAGCTGTTAATGATATAATATGTGCTGTACCATAATATTTTGTCACCATGTGAAATGAGGTTATTTCCCCCTTGACCATTGTAGCTCCAGATCAGCCTGTACAGCTTATAGATCATTAACCCTTGCAGTGCTGAATTTGTCGTCTGCTGTTTATTTTTTATTTTCCATTTTTCTTATCAAAAACATGTTTTGACAGTACTTTAGAATAATTTCCAATGGAAATGATTCTAAACTGCTGTCAAACCATGTTTTATTGAGCGAAAAGGCAAAATAAAAAACAACAGCAGATGACAATTTTCGGTTCCAGAATTCTAAGGGTTATAAAGGAACATGTGTATGCTTTGTGGGACTACTGTATTATCAATTAGGAAACAAAAAGAATAGATTATTAACATACCGTGAACATACATGATACATATATAAAGTATACAGTAGCACAGCAAACATGAGGGATTCCAAAGGTAATTAAGTCTGTATATATGACATATCTAAATTTAAAAAAAAGTGACAATTGGCACGAAAATGTGACATCACAACTCACATGACGGTATCTATGGCAACAACATAATATTTGTTTTGTATTGCATTGCACCACCATGTGAAATGAGGTTATTTCCCCCTTGACCATTGTAGCTCTAGATCAGTCTGTACAGCTTATAGATCATTAACCCTTGCAGTGCTGAATTAAAATTTGTCGTCTGCTGTTTATTTTCCATTTTTCTTATCAAAAACATGTTTTGACAATGGAAATGTTTCTAAAATGCTGTCAAACCATGTTTTTGTTTGGAGAAAATACAAAACCAGAAACGAGGCAAAGCCACGAAGGCCAGGTTTTTTCCAAGCATAGACACTTGGATAACATAATTATACGCACTTTTTGTAGACTAGATGGCCGTGGCCTGCATGTCGTGCCTTGGGGCGAGGCATGGACACTAAAAAAATAGATATAGTAGATCGAAAAACTTTAACGAAAAAACTTTAACCGGACACACGGACGTACGGACGTACGGACGGATGTATGCCAAAATGCCGACGATATCGCGCTTTCCGCAAGCGGGTGCGACAATGATGATAAACACCCATGTGATCAAGGTATTGGGTGAAGCAGTTGCAGAGATATAGTACACGAAAAAACTTTAACAAAAGAATTCAAAGTAATTTGACCTTGACATTGGGCACAGGGGAAGCACGGTTGGGGGGTAGAATGAAAATATGGATGATGATAAACACCCATGTGAAGTTTCAAGGTAATGGGCGAAGCAGTTGCAGAGATATAGTATAACGAAAAAGTTTTAAGCAAAAAACTTTAACCAGACGTAAGTTAAAAAGTTAACGTTGAAAATGGCTAAGTCAATTACGTAGAAATAATAGGTGAAGGTAAAAAAATGGTCACATGTTGGATAGTTGTATGTGGTAGGCACCCCTTGGTTATGAAGCTGTGAAAGTTTGGTGGTCCTAGTTGGTACAGTACCAAAGAAATGGACTTAAACACGAAAACTTAACATTGTAAACGCGAAAACTTAACATCGAAAATGGCTAAGTCGACTGCGCGGAAAAAATGGGTCAAGTTAAAAAAAAAGTAACATGTTGGATAGTGATATGTGGTGGGCACCCCTTAATTATGAAGCTGTGAAAGTTTGGTGGTCCTAGGTGGTACAGTACCAAAGAAATGGACTTAAACACAAAAACTTAACATTGTAAACGCAAAAACTTAACATTGAAAATGGCTAAGTCGACTGCGCGGAAAAAATGGGTCAAGTTAAAAGACAAGAAACGAGGCAAAGCCACGAAGGCCAGGTTTTTTCCAAGCATAGACACTTGGATAACATAATTATACTGTTACAACGAGCGTTGTTTAATGCTATTTATTAATTTACTTTTACTTATTTTAGACTTGGGGAATTAGGCTCAATTTGATCGAAAGATGAAAGACAAAAACACATGTTGATTCTATAATGTAATATTCCCAAGAGCTCCCTGGCAACCCAAACAATGGCCTTTATACTTGGCAACGCGGACCTTATAGAAAGCACCTGACCACTCGGCATGAAATGCACACAATGCAGACTTTTCCTGAGAACTGTGTTTGTTCAACACAGTTCAAATTGCTATAATTAATTACTCATTCAATGCAAACCTTAGATATTTTACATGCACAATTCATTCATTCATCTACATACACCCAGCAAATATCAATGACGAAATGACATCAGAACTATGTCTAAATTGGCTTTTAATACGAATATCAAAGTCAATTTAGACATCGGACTGTCTTCTGAATCATATCTGGAACTAACTGTAATATGCAAATGACTGTAAACAACTACATGTTATAGTATTATCTTTTGACTCGGTGTAGCTCAAATACTAGTCATCAAGGTACAGTCTCAAAAGAGTTATTACGTGATTATATGAATTGCACAATAACAATTGCAGACAACAATTAAGAATTTCCACAGCGATGCTGCATTCATTTTGTGTGACCCCAAGCTATTTGACCGGGGCACAACGCCCATTAAAAGAGGTCTGGTTTCTGCAGACATGTTACTCAGAGATCATGACCTGATTCCATATGAACAAAGGAGCAACCAGTCTAGTCTCAGATTGGACAAAGCATCTGCATGGTTCAATCAGGGTTTATACTGTTTGCCATTCAGTCCATCAAATTGGTACACTATAACAATACCCTCCTGGTTCGAAACATTTGGTCCCCAAATGAAATATGGATAAACAACCATGTGAACCAAATATTACATGTAACAGTACAAGTAATAAGTATGAATATTGTAACACAAGAAATATCGCATTCACACACCTTACACACTACAATCCTATAATGCTTAATTTTCAAATTATTATGTCTGGGTGCCAGGATAAAAACATCAACTAATGCATGCAGTAAGACATGAAATACATTATACCGTACTTCATCTAATAAACACCCTCATCTATGCAACATTTGAAAAATTAAAAATTATGTAACTAAAAACATTTCCACTTGTTATGCAAAAGTGTGTTTGATATGGTAAAAAAAAAACACAATTAAACAAAAAGCATAGAAGGGGTTTACATTAGAATAAATATGGTATAGTCCATATACGTTCCATCAGTCTTGATCAGCGCAGTTCATCGTAATAAACTGTAATTCCATTTTAATGGAATTTTTGTTAAATTAAACGATATGTTAAAGTTGCAGATTCAGGTATTGAGCACATGTGTAAGGTGTACAGTTATTCAATTATAGGCAGTATGTTGCACTATGAATATGTAACACCAAACGTCCATGATATGCAATACTGTTTCTTTTCCTTTATCAAAATCAGGTTAATTAGTAAATCATCAATCGTAATACATGTAATCCGTTGTAATTGGAAATGTAATAATTGATACATGTATGTCACTGGTAAGTCATAATTCCATTATTATGGCAGATATGCACAGGAATTAATTATTACTGGGGTCCATTTATGGAATATTTAAATTAAAAGACATATTAAAGTTACAGGTTCAGGTATTGAGCACATGTGTAAGGTGTACAGTTATTCAATTATAGGCAGTATGTTGCACTATGAATTATGTAACACCAAACGTCCATGATATATGCAATACCATTTCGTTTAACAAAATCTTCTATCGTAATTAATACATGTAATCCGTTGTAATTGGAAACGTAATAATTGATACATGTATGTCACTGTAAGTCATAATTCCATTATTATGGCAGATATGCACAGGAATTAATTATTACTAGGGGTCCATTTATGGAATATTTAAATTAAAAGACATATTAAAGTTACAGGTTCAGGTATTGAGCACATGTGTAAGGTGTACAGTTATTCAATTATAGGCAGTATGTCGCACTATGAATATGTAACACCAAACGTCCATGATATGCAATACCGTTTCGTTTAACAAAATCTTCTATCGTAATTAATACATGTAATCCGTTGTAATTTGAAACGTAATAATTGATACATGTATGTCACTGTAAGTCATAATTCCATTATTATGGCAGATATGCACAGGAATTAATTATTACTGGGGTCCATTTATGGAATATTTAAATTAAAAGACATATTAAAGTTGCAGATTCACGAATTGACCTCAAACATCACTTTCCATGTCATAGTATGTGGATTTTCGGAAGAAAAGTATGAGAAAAGAGAGAAGAAAGATGCGCTAAAGATCAAATCCCACACAATATGAAATATGAATGTACATGAATGAAATCGCAACATGAAACTACAAACTGTCAATAAAATTCCAAAAATGTATTTGTGCTATTGTCAATTCTTCTTCATTCTGCCGTCGATGGTCCTATTGTTGGCGTGTAGGATGTGCGGAACGTGTCCCTCGCACACCCCGGTCCGAGATTCGTAGTGTTCCTTCCAGAATGTGCGGGTAGGCCCCGTCACACATTCTGGCTTCGTAGGTAACTGAGTCCGTCGTGTTTTGCGAGTCTGTTGGTACATCAACTTCTTGAAATATTGTGTAGCAAACACTGATTCAAATGGTGAAAATCCTGTAGATTGTATACATTCTGTCCAACACAATGCCATTAATATTGTAGGCAAAACGTAAGCCAAGTTGATGGCTACACATTTCTTCTCCATCTTCAAAATGTTATTAAAAATTACACTGTATGTGTGTCGAAAAATCCATGCGTGCAAAGTTCCTCAATTTGTTCCACTTTCCATCGAAATAATAGATTAACCGTTACTTATAATTTTGTTCACTTAAGTCCAAATTAACATGACCGAGAATCTAAAGACTCTCCACCAAACTGTTATAGTGAGTGGTGGTTGTATTTTATTAATTTCTAAGATGTTACTGTTAATTTTTGGATTTGGGAATTACGGCTCAATTTGATCAAAAGATGAAAGACAAAGACACATGCTGATTCTATAATGTAATATTCCCAAGAGCTCCCTGGCAACCCAAACAATGGCCTTTATACTTGGCAACGCGGACCTTATAGAAAGCACCTGACCACTCGGCATGAAATGCACACAATGCAGACTTTTCCTGAGAACTGTGTTTGTTCAACACAGTTCAAATTGCTATAATTAATTACTCATTCAATGCAAACCTTAGATATTTTACATGCACAATTCATTCATTCATCTACATACACCCAGCAAATATCAATGACGAAATGACATCAGAACTATGTCTAAATTGGCTTTTAATACGAATATCAAAGTCAATTTAGACATCGGACTGTCTTCTGAATCATATCTGGAACTAACTGTAATATGCAAATGACTGTAAACAACTACATGTACATGTTATAGTATTATCTTTTGACTCGGTGTAGCTCAAATACTAGTCATCAAGGTACAGTCTCAAAAGAGTTATTACGTGATTATATGAATTGCACAATAACAATTGCAGACAACAATTAAGAATTTCCACAGCGATGCTGCATTCATTTTGTGTGACCCCAAGCTATTTGACCGGGGCACAACGCCCATTAAAAGAGGTCTGGTTTCTGCAGACATGTTACTCAGAGATCATGACCTGATTCCATATGAACAAAGGAGCAACCAGTCTAGTCTCAGATTGGACAAAGCATCTGCATGGTTCAATCAGGGTTTATACTGTTTGCCATTCAGTCCATCAAATTGGTACACTATAACAATACCCACTTTTTGTAGACTAGATGGCCGTGGCCTGCATGTCGCGCCTTGGGGCGAGGCATGGACACTAAAAAAATAGATATAGTAGATGGAAAAACTTTAACCAAAAAACTTTAACCGGACACAGACGAACGAACGGACGTATGCCAAAATTCTGACGATATCGCGCTTTCCACAAGCAGGTGTGACAATGATGATAAACACCCATGTGAAGTATCAAGGTATTGGGTGAAGCAGTTGCAGAGATATAGTACACGAAAAAACTTTAACAAACAAATTCAAAGTAATTTGAACTTGACCTAGGGCACAGAATCGCGCTTTCCGCAAGCAGGTGCGACAATGATGATAAACACCCATGTGAAGTATCAAGGTATTGGGTGAAGCAGTTGCAGAGATATAGTACACGAAAAAACTTTAACAACAAAATTCAAAGTAATTTGACCTTGACATTGGGCACAGGATCGCGCTTTCAGCAAGCAGGTGCGACAATGATGATAAGCACCCATGTGAAGTATCAAGGTATTGGGTGAAGCAGTTGCAAAGATATAGTACACGAAAACAATTTAACAAAAAAATTCAAAGTAATTTGACCTTGACATTGGGCACAGGATCGCGCTTTCTGCAAGCAGGTGCGACAATGATGATAAACACCCATGTGAAGTATCAAGGTATTGGGTGAAGCAGTTGCAGAGATATAGTACACGAAAAAACTTTAACAAAAAAATCAAAAAAATTCAAAGTAATTTGACCTTGACATTGGGCACAGGATCGCGCTTTCCGCAAGCAGGTGCGACAATGATGATAAACACCCATGTGAAGTATCAAGGTATTGGGTAAAGCAGTTGCAGAGATATAGTACACGAAAAAACTTTAACAAAAAAATTCAAAGTAATTTGACCTTGACATTGGGCACAGGATTGCGCTTTCCGCAAGCAGGTGCGACAATGATGATAAGCACCCATATGAAGTATGAAGGTATTGGGTGAAGCAGTTGCAGAGATATAGTACACAAAAAAACTTTAACAAAAAAATTCAAAGTAATTTGACCTTGACATTGGGCACAGGATCGCGCTTTCCGCAAGCAGGTGCGACAATGATGATAAACACCCATGTGAAGTATCAAGGTATTGGGTGAAGCAGTTGCAAATATATAGTACATGAAAAAACTTTAACTAAAAAATTCAAAGTAATTTGACCTTGACATTGGGCACAGGATCGCGCTTTCCGCAAGCAGGTGCGACAATGATGATAAACACCCATGTGTAGTATCAAGGTATTGGGTGAAGCAGTTGCAGAGATATAGTACACGAAAAAACTTTAACAAAAAAATTCAAAGTAATTTGACCTTGACATTGGGCACAGGGGCCGCACGGTTGGGGGTTAGAATGAAAATATGGATGATGATAAACACCCATGTGAAGTTTCAAGGTAATGGGCGAAGCAGTTGCAGAGATATAGTATAACAAAAAAGTTTTAACCAAAAAACTCTAACCAGACGTACGTTAAAAAGTTAACGTTGAAAATGGCTAAGTCAATTACGTAGAAATAATAGGTGAAGGTAAAAAAATGGTCACATGTTGGATAGTTGTATGTGGTAGGCACCCCTTGGTTATTGAAGCTGTGAAAGTTTGGTGGTCCTAGGTGGTACAGTACCAAAGAAATGGACTTAAACACGAAACTTAACATTGTAAACGCGAAAAACTTAACATTGAAAATGGCTAAGTCGACTGCGCGGAAAAAATGGGTGAAGTTAAAAAAAAAAGTAACATGTTGGATAGTGATATGTGGTGGGTACCCCTTGATTATGAAGCTGTGAAAGTTTGGTGGTCCTAGGTGGTACAGTACCAAAGAAATGGACTTAAACACGAAAACTTAACATTGTAAACGCGAAAACTTAACATTGAAAATGGCTAAGTCGATTACGCGGAAAAAATTGGTGAAGTTAAAAAAAAAAGTAACATGTTAGATAGTGATATGTGGTGGGCACCCCTTGATTATGAAGCTGTGAAAGTTTGGTGGTCCTAGGTGGTACAGTAACAAAGAAATGGACTCAAACACGAAAACTTAACATTGATTGTGGACGCCGCCCGCCACCCGCCACGCCCGCGCCGCCCGCGCCGCCTGCCCGCCCGCCCGCCCGGCTTTCGCCAATCCAATAGCCTGGATTTTTTTTCAAAAACCTGGCTAAAAAGTAACATGTTGGATAGTGATATGTGGTGGGCACCCCTTGATTATGAAGCTGTGAAAGTTTGGTGGTCCTAGGTGGTACAGTTACAAAGAAATGGACTCAAACACGAAAAGTTAACATTGATTGTGGACGCCGCCCGCCGCCCACCTGCCGCCCGCCCGCCCGCGCCGCCCGCCCGGCTTTCACCAATCCATTAGCCTGGATTTTTTTTCAAAAAACCTGGCTAATAAGAAACAACAGCAGACAACAGTTTTTGGTTCCCGCCTTCTAAGAGTTAAAGGAACATGTGGTTGCTTTGTGGGACTTTTATCAATTAGGAAACAAAAAAATAATATATTATTAACATACCGTGAACATACATGATACATATATAAAGCATACAGTAGCACAGCAAACATGAGGGATTTCCAAGGTAATTACGGTATGTCTGTATATGACGTATATAAATTTAAAACAGAGACAATTGGCGCAAAAATATGACATCACAACTCACATGACGGTATCTACGGCAAAAACACCTGGTGATCACCTGACTGCATATTTTTAGACACGGAATCCCGCAACAGCCAACAGAGATTCTACTTTCACTGTCAAAAGTTGAAATAAAACCCATTTTCAAGGTTTTTGTTCGGTTCCAACAATGTATTGAAATACTAATTGTTTATTTGATATAATTTGTCAATATTCATATTTCTAAGCTGTCTTGGGGCTTGAATTGTTGAACTGCCCCTTTAACCCATTACAGACGGGATACGCTTTTAGTAGTATGAACCTTTTGAGAGAAAAATATCCCTATTTTCTTTATATCCTTTCGAAAGTATATGTTGTTACCACTCATTTGAACCATCTCAACGAGACGGTTCAAATGAGTGGTAACAACATATACCTTTATCGATGAATGAACAAAATAATGAGATTTTTTCAACAAAAATTATCGTATCCTCAGACTGAAATGGGTTAACCCTTTCCCTGTTTTGCGATATTTCGACTCTTCCAAATCCAAAACATCTGAATAAAAGAACCAAATGCTGGGTCAAATGATGGTTAAATTATCTGATAGAGTAGAAAACATTGTGGGAAAAGGAGAAATTGCTTGTTACAAGCAATTTCTCCTTTTCCCACAATGTTTTCAAAAGACATCTTCTGCAGAGGCGTGAAAAGTCGTTTCTATCAGGGAAAGGGTTAAGTAGCATGTGATATTTAACCAGATGAGTTGTCAATTTAATTTAACCCATGACCAGCTCTGACTTTTGTGTAAAATTCAAAGTAAGGCCATAGCAAGTTCTTCCTCTGTTAATCGTTATGTTAAAAACTTCATCAACCCTTTGCACACTGCAAAGGGTTGAGGAAGTTTTTAATATAAATTTACATTCGTTTTTTTTCTTCAAAGCGTTGTTTGTTTTTACCGGATACATAAGTAGGTGTTGGTTATCCAGGTGGACGCTTAACAGAGAAAAACAATGGCATGGCCTAATTTAGACGATGGAAAATATTGTATTTTCTATGTGATAATGGGGATCAGAGCTGGGTTCACAGGTGTAACTGTAGTTTAAAGGTACTGTGTCTCAGATGAGGTTGGAAAGTGGGGTATTGTGTTAGGAAAAAAACATTTACTGAAGATTTATATTGGTTTTGCTGAATATATTTGCCCCTGTGAGTGATCTGAGAAAGGAAAAAAAAATCTGAAAAAAAATAATAATATAAAAATAAAACCTAGCGTTAGTAACGCTAATTTTGCTAAATATAGAATTCATATTTCTGACTGATGTGCTCACACATAGTAGCTACGTGCCTTCCTTTGCCTCGACACTATGTCACCAACTACGTCAACGATAACATTCAGTTCTTGCATTTTTAAATTTGATTATTTTTTATGACCATGCGTGTACATCATGAAATTACGGTATTACAGTATTAATATGGCGATTATATAGAAGTGCGCAATGCTGACCATACCTTGTAATAAAGCTTTTGAAGCATTTCAATTTCAAACAAGTTTATCTTTTTGTCTTATCTGTAGCGAAGCTGTAGTCGGTGGTAACAAGAGGAATTTCGTCACTGCATGGGTTTTTCCAGATGCTGCCAAGTTAAGCTGAGCATGGAATTTCCTCGACTTAATACCGGTATGCAAATGAGTAATTAACCGACAAACGCATGTTTATGACCAAGAACAAGTTGTGACTGTATTCTTACATATCCAGTGACATATCTCAAGTGTTTTTGTGAAATGCTTATTTGGAGGTACCATCTGAGACACAGCCACTTTAAAGCCAATAAAGGGGCGTATCAGGATTTGAGTCGTCAGAAGAAAACAAAGTGCCCCTAGTGGTGCTTTAGTTTAAAGAATATCAAGAAGCTTTGTGAAAGGAAACGGAAATTAAAGGAAATTCCCACCAATATTAAGTTTGCGAAAGCGCTGAGATTGTGACCTTGACCTGAGGTCCGAGGGTCATGGATTTGGCAGGGCATAATAGAGAACCATTAGAGGAAGGGATGTGTAAAATATCAATAAGACCTGTCAAAGGAATTTCATCCAATATAAAGTTTGTGAAAGCACTAAGAATCGTGACCTTGAGCTAGCGGTTAGCAGGGGTCTGAGGGTCATGGCATGATAGAGAACCATTAGAGGAAGGCATGAATGAAATATCAAGAAGTGGGCTGAAATGAAACAGAAATAAGCACGCCTTCCTTTGGAAGGCGCGCTAAAAATGTGTTTTCATCATGGCCCTGTGTAAAGTGGTTTAATTGAAGATATATGACGACACTAGGACTGCTGGGTTGTTTCAATTATCACCTGAAAGCAACAAGATAGGAAATCTGATATTTATGTACCTATATGGGTGAGAATAGAAACAACCTAACCCATAATGGGTAATGTAATCTGAAGCAGATGACAGAGTGAGTAATGTATTGTGAAGCAGATGACACAGAGAGCAATGTATTTTGAAGCAGATTTTCATGCAGATGACACAGTATGTAATGTATTGTGAAGAAGATGACACAGTGTGTAATGTATTTTGAAGCAGATGACACAGTGAGTATTGTATTTTCATGCAGATGACACAGTGTGTAATGTATTGTGAAGCAGATGACACAGTGAGCAATGTATTTTGAAGCAGATGACACAGCGAGTATTGTATTTTCATGCAGATGACACAGTGTGTAATGTATTGTGAAGCAGATGACACAGTGAGCAATGTATTTGGAAGCAAATGACACAGTGAGTATTGTATTTTCATGCAGATGACACAGTGTGTAATGTATTGTGAAGCAGATGACACAGTGAGCAATGTATTTTGAAGCAGATGACACAGTGAGTATTGTATTTTCATGCAGATGACACAGTGTGTAATGTATTGTGAAGCAGATGACAGTGATGAGCAATGCATTGTGAAGCAGATGACACAGGGAGTATTGTATTTCCATGCAGATGACACAGTGTGTAATGTATTTTGAAGCAGATGACACAGTGAGTATTGTATTTTCATGCAGATGACACAGTGTGTAATGTATTGTGAAGCAGATGACAGTGATGAGCAATGCATTGTGAAGCAGATGACACAGGGAGTATTGTATTTCCATGCAGATGACACAGTGTGTAATGTATTTTGAAGCAGATGACACAGTGAGTATTGTATTTTCATGCAGATGACACAGTGAGTATTGCATTTTCATGCAGATGACACAGTGTGGTGATGTATTGTGAAGCAGATGACACAGTGAGCAATGTATTTTGAAGCAGATGACTGAGTATTGTATTTTCATGCAGATGACACAGTGAGTATTGTATTTGCATGCAGATGACACAGTATTGTAATGCATTGTGAAGCAGATGACACAGTGTGTAATGTATTGTGAAGCAGATGACACAGTGAGCAATGTATTTTGAAGCAGATGACACAGTGAGTATTGTATTTTCATGCAGATGACACAGTGTGTAATGTATTGTGAAGCAGATGACAGTGATGAGCAATGCATTGTGAAGCAGATGACACAGGGAGTATTGTATTTCCATGCAGATGACACAGTGTGTAATGTATTTTGAAGCAGATGACACAGTGAGTATTGTATTTTCATGCAGATGACACAGTGAGTATTGCATTTTCATGCAGATGACACAGTGTGTGATGTATTGTGAAGCAGATGACACAGTGTGTAATGTATTGTGAAGCAGATGACACAGTGAGCAATGTATTTTGAAGCAGATGACACAGTGAGTATTGTATTTTCATGCAGATGACACAGTGTGTAATGTATTGTGAAGCAGATGACAGTGATGAGCAATGCATTGTGAAGCAGATGACACAGTGAGTATTGTATTTTCATGCAGATGACACAGTGAGTATTGCATTTTCATGCAGATGACACAGTGTGTGATGTATTGTGAAGCAGATGACACAGTGAGCAATGTATTTTGAAGCAGATGACTGAGTATTGTATTTTCATGCAGATGACACAGTGAGTATTGTATTTGCATGCAGATGACACAGTATGTAATGCATTGTGAAGCAGATGACACAGTGTGTAATGTATTGTGAAGCAGATGACACAGTGAGCAATGTATTTTGAAGCAGATGACACAGTGAGTATTGTATTTTCATGCAGATGACACAGTGTGTAATGTATTGTGAAGCAGATGACAGTGATGAGCAATGCATTGTGAAGCAGATGACACAGGGAGTATTGTATTTCCATGCAGATGACACAGTGTGTAATGTATTTTGAAGCAGATGACACAGTGAGTATTGTATTTTCATGCAGATGACACAGTGAGTATTGCATTTTCATGCAGATGACACAGTGTGTGATGTATTGTGAAGCAGATGACACAGTGTGTAATGTATTGTGAAGCAGATGACACAGTGAGCAATGTATTTTGAAGCAGATGACACAGTGAGTATTGTATTTCATGCAGATGACACAGTGTGTAATGTATTGTGAAGCAGATGACAGTGATGAGCAATGCATTGTGAAGCAGATGACACAGGGAGTATTGTATTTCCATGCAGATGACACAGTGTGTAATGTATTTTTTTTGAAGCAGATGACACAGTGAGTATTGTATTTTCATGCAGATGACACAGTGAGTATTGCATTTTCATGCAGATGACACAGTGTGTGATGTATTGTGAAGCAGATGACACAGTGAGCAATGTATTTTGAAGCAGATGACTGAGTATTGTATTTTCATGCAGATGACACAGTGAGTATTGTATTTGCATGCAGATGACACAGTGTGTGATGTATTGTGAAGCAGATGACACAGTGAGCAATGTATTTTGAAGCAGATGACTGAGTATTGTATTTTCATGCAGATGACACAGTGAGTATTGTATTTGCATGCAGATGACACAGTATGTAATGCATTGTGAAGCAGATGACACAGTGTGTAATGTATTGTGAAGCAGATGACACAGTGAGCAATGTATTTTGAAGCAGATGACACAGTGAGTATTGTATTTTCATGCAGATGACACAGTGTGTAATGTATTGTGAAGCAGATGACAGTGATGAGCAATGCATTGTGAAGCAGATGACACAGGGAGTATTGTATTTCCATGCAGATGACACAGTGTGTAAATGTATTTTGAAGCAGATGACACAGTGAGTATTGTATTTTCATGCAGATGACACAGTGAGTATTGCATTTTCATGCAGATGACACAGTGAGTATTGCATTTTCATGCAGATGACACAGTGTGTGATGTATTGTGAAGCAGATGACACAGTGAGCAATGTATTTTGAAGCAGATGACACAGTGAGTATTGTATTTTCATGCAGATGACACAGTGAGTATTGTATTTGCATGCAGATGACACAGTATGTAATTGCATTGTGAAGCAGATGACACAGTGAGCAATGTATTTTTGAAGCAGATGACTGAGTATTGTATTTCATGCAGATGACACAGTGAGTATTGTATTTGCATGCAGATGACACAGTATGTAATGCATTGTGAAGCAGATGACACAGTGAGCAATGTATTTTGAAGCAGATGACTGAGTATTGTATTTTCATGCAGATGACTGAGTATTGTATTTTCATGCAGATGACACAGTGAGTATTGTATTTGCATGCAGATGACACAGTATGTAATGCATTGTGAAGCAGATGACACAGTGAGCAATGTATTTTGAAGCAGATGACTGAGTATTGTATTTTCATGCAGATGACACAGTGAGTATTGTATTTGCATGCAGATGACACAGTATGTAATGCATTGTGAAGCAGATGACACAGTGAGCAATGTATTTTGAAGCAGATGACTGAGTATTGTATTTTCATGCAGATGACACAGTGAGTATTGTATTTGCATGCAGATGACACAGTATGTAATGCATTGTGAAGCAGATGACACAGTGAGCAATGTATTTTGAAGCAGATGACCGAGTATTGTATTTTTCATGCAGATGACACAGTGAGTATTGTATTTGCATGCAGATGAACAGTATGTAATGCATGTAGCAGCTGACACAGTGAGCATTGTATTTTGAAGCAGATGACACAGTGAGTATTTTGATGCAGATGACCACAGTATATGTAATTGCATGACAAGACACAGTATGACTGCATAGTGAGCAGATGAACACAGTGACATGTGAGCAGTGAGTAATGTAATTATGCAGATGACACAGTATGTAATGTATTGTAAAACAGATAACACAGTGAGCAATGTATTTTTAAGCAGATGACACAGTGATATTGTATTCATGTAGTGACACATGTGTATGATGAGCAGATGACACGTAATAACGTGTGATGTGTGAAGCGACTGAGTAATAAAACCATTAGAAATACATTTCGAAACATAAAACGCTACATTTTGAAATATAAAATGCAACTATGCATTGACAGCAGACACCAGCAGAAATGTATTGGTAGCAGACAACACCAACAGAAATGTATTGGCAGCAGACAACACCAACAATAATTTATAGGCAGAAAATGACACTATAAGTAATGTATTGACAACAGACAACACCAACAGTAATGAATTGGCAGCAGACAACACCAACAATAATTTACTGACACCAGATGAAGCACTCTGCAATCCATTGGCAACAGACGACACCATCAGTAATGCATTGGCAGCAGACAACGCCATCAGTAATGCATTGGCAGCAGATGACACCATCAGTAATGCATTGGCAGAAGACGACACCCTCAGTAATGCATTGGCTGTAGATGACAACATCAGTAATGCATTGGCAGCAGACACACTCAGTAATACATTGGCAGCAGACAACACACTCAATAATGCATTGGCTGCAGATGACACACTCAGTAATGCATTGACTGCAGATGACACCATCAGTAATGCATTGGCAGCAGATGACACACTCAGTAATGCATTGGCTGCAGATGACACACTCAGTAATACATTGGCAGCAGACGACACACTCAATAATGCATTGGCTGCAGATGACACACTCAGTAATGCATTGGCTGCAGATGACACCATCAGTAATGCATTGGCAGCAGATGACACACTCAGTAATGCATTGGCTGCAGATGACACACTCAGTAATGCATTGGCTGCAGATGACACCATCAGTAATGCATTGGCAGAAGATGACACCCTCAGTAATGCATTGGCTGTAGATGACAACATCAGTAATGCATTGGCAGATGACACACTCAATAATACATTGGCAGCAGACACACTCAATAATACATTGGCAGCAGACACACTCAGTAATACATTGGCTGCAGATGACACACTCAGTAATGCATTGGCAGCAGACGACACTCTCAGTAATGCATTGGCCGCAGACAACACCATCAGCAATACATTGGCTGCGGATGACGCACTCAGTAATGCATTGGCAGCAGACGACACACTCAGTAATGCATTGGCTGCAGATGACACACTCAGTAATGCATTGGCTGCAGATGACACACTCAGTAATGCATTGGCAGCAGACGACATACTCAGTAACGCATTGGTAGCAGATAACACCACCATTGTAATATTTATTGTAATGCATTGGCAGCAGACCATGTCATCAGTAATGCATTAGCAGCAGACATCATTATTAATTCATTGGCAGCAGAAGACGCCATCATTATTGAATTGGCAGCAGCCGACACCATCCGATGACACTATGTCAGTGATGCTTTGGCAGCAGATCACACAGTCATCAATGCATTTGCAGAAGATGACAATGCTTTGGCAGCAGATCACACACTCATTAAGGCATTGGCAGCAGAAGACGACATCATTATTGAATTGGCAGCAGATCGCACACTCATTATGGCTTGGCAGCAGATGACATTGTCAGTAATGCTTTGGTAGCAAATGGCACCATCAGTACTGTATTGTCAGCAGATGACAATGTCAGTCATGTATTGGCAGCAGCAGAATCAACGCACTTAGGGCCTCTATGGCTCATTTGAAAATAAACAGACAGATGGATGGACATACAATCAGTAGCGATGGTAGTTGTTGTATTAATGGGGAAGGATGTATCGTTACGCAAGTAAGGCATGTGTGTAATATGAAGATATTAGTTGAAGGCAAACAGATTTTATAAGTGATTTGAGAAACTCGTACAAAATCATTCAAAAAATAAACAGACAGACCAACGAACGTACGATCAAACATGTATATTTAGCCCTGAAATTAGAATGAACTGGTCTGGTGCCGGGTCGTCACCACACTAGAATCACTCAGCCGTCTCCCTAAAAGTAATATGATTAGTACTAATCTTACAACCTGTATAATGGGTATAAGCGGATTCAACTTTCAAGTAATAAGAACACCAAAAATAAAACGTACTGGAGGGTCAAACCTGGGATATTAAATCCCATTGTTAAATTACCTTCGCATGCACACTAACTACACTACTGTCCCTTACAATGCTGAATTGAAATTTGTTGTCTGCTGTTTATTTTGTATTGTCCATTTTCTCACCAAAACCATGTTTTGACAACACTTTAGAATCATTTCCAATGTAAATGATTCTAAAGTGTTGTCAAACCATGTTTTTATTGAGAAAAAAGACAAAACTTATATCGACAGCAGACGACAATATACGTTTAGTAAAGTGTTTACCAGGCAACCCGATACTTGAAACATGGATACCGGTATTTGCATTTCGGGTATGAAGTTAAATATGGCGAAATCAAGTTTATTGCTGTCACAACCAGTGACAATACAGTTACAGACATTTAGTCATCGACAAACATTTATTTACTTATTTAACTCTTTGCATGCTAGCGGCGAAAATATCCACCAAACAAATTAGGAGTACATGTATATGTTTAATTTCTCTCTGTAAATATGTCTTGAAATTTCATTAGAATCGAGTCCTCAGGACTCAATTCTAATGAAATTCCAAGACATATTCATGATATTTACGGGGAGAAATACAAGAAAATATGAGGAATATTTGTCTGCTAGTTTTGAACTATTTATAGCCCACAAGTTTCCCAGCATGCAAAGAGTTAATGGTGTTTAACGACCTGTCAACAGCGAAGGTCATATTAGGCCAGGTACATGGGGTCCACAAAACTGAATACATGTACATGTATTTACATAAAGCACTGAAATTAGAATAGCGTGATCTGGTGTCAGGTAATCACCACAACAGAGTCACTTAGCCACACCACCTAAAAGTAATAGAATTAGCACTAATCTTATAATGTGTATATTTTGTTTGTTTGTTGGTGTTTAACAGCCTATCAACAGCTAAGGTCATTTAAGGCTGGGCCAACGGGTTCGATCCCGTATTCAACCTGCTGCATTGGGGGGAAAATCCCAAAATCAGAAAGGAATATTTACATAAAAAAATAAATATATTCAACCCTGAATGCTCAATAAATGTAAATCCATCAATTGCAATTCCAAGATGATTCTAAATTTGCACTTACGAACATCTTAATCTTACGATGTTTAGTGAAACGGCCCCAGGTCGGGATTCCGTTAAGGATGAATCCCGATCGTTAAATTACCCATCGCATGCTCCCACCTTCCACCTACTATTACGTGTGTAACAGGATTCAACTCTCATGTACCAGAAAGCCAAAAATGTACCCCGAGGGCCAAACTGGCCGAGGGCCAAACTGGGGATATCGGAATTCCGGTAAGGATGAACCCTACCATTAAATTCACTTGCTCCCCACCTGCCACCTAACCTGGTGAACTGAAACATACTAGGAGAGAGGTATTATGTAAGCATATGTTGCCTCCTAATCCTTGAATAAAACAGTATTGTATTTCATTAGATATATACACACACATATATATAATGAAATAAATTACTGTTTAACCCTTACAATGCTGAATTAAATTTTGTCGTCTGCTGTTGAATTTTATTTTCCATTTTCTCATCGAATACATGGCTTGACACCACTTCAGAATCATTTCCTCTGGAAATGATTCTAAAGTGCTGTCAAATCATATTTTATTGATAAGAGAATATATAAAACAACAGCAGATGATTTTGTTTCCCGTGTTCTAAGGGTTAAACTAAACATTGATATATTTTCATGATGAGGAAGTAAACAAGGAAAACATGCATATAACTTATAAGACTTACCTTTGTCCACGAGTGATGCATATTTCTCTTTGCCAACACTGCACCAGAGTCTGCAACAATAGAGAGATATCAAATTGTATTGCTGCAAGAGTTGCTAACCCTTACAATGCTGAAGTAATTTTTGTCGTCTGCTGTTTATTTTTAATTTTTATCATGAAAAGCATGCTTTGACAACACTTTAGAATCATTTCCAATGGAAATGATTTGAAAGTGCTGTCAAACCATGTTTTTACTGTCAAAGAAGACAAGATATAAAACAACAACAGACGACAATTCACGTTTCCTGCATTCTAACGGTTACAACCTTGTAATTGTGTTGCTGATACAGTTATTCTATCGTACTTCAGTTTCTGAAAATCCCAAAATCAGAACAGAATATTTATAGAAACAATACAGAAGCCATGAGATTAGAATAACCCGACCTGATACCATGTCTGCACCACATCAGTCACTTAGCCCCACTAAGTTTAAACTTTATTTATTTTACAATGATTACAAATGAGGGCGACAGCACTTATACAAATGCTTTCGTTGGCACAGATGAAGGCGTAAGGGCGGTCATTAATGTGATTGATTAGTACTAATCTTACTACTTTTATAACAAGTACCGTATAATCGGATTCAACTCTCAAGTAACAAGGAAGACAAAAATGTAGCTGAGGGTCAAACCAAGGATGAAAACCATTCTTAAAGTTACTCTTCGCATACTCCGAACCAACCGCCCACCCCGTGATTATAAAATTGGCTGACAATGTTCTTGAAATTCGTACTCAAAATCAGCTAGTTCAAAGAGAAAATACTGTAAACAAAACAAAAAAAAGTTTTAAGCAGATCCGGACAAGCACAGCCAGAGATGAAAACGATCGTTCTTCTGAATGGAAGCTCTCATACAGAAGATGCTTGTTAACCCATTACATGCGGAATACACCTTTATGGGTATGAATTTTTTTAAATATTTTATTTTTATTTTTGTTATTTATCAATGAAAGTATACATGTATGTTGCGACTACTCATTTGAACCGCCCCGATGGTTCAAATGGTGGTCGCGACATATACATCAAAGCACATTTAAAGAAAATATTTATGATTTTCCCCAAATCAAAATGGCATATCCTCAGCATGAAATGGGTTAACCCTTACTATGCTGAATTAAATTTTGCCGTCTGCTGGAAATGTTTTATTTTCAATATTTCTTGATAAAAACCTGTTTTGACAGCGCATGAGAATCGTCTCCACTGGAGACGATTCTCATGTGCTGCCAAAAACAGGTTTTGTGTTAAGAATTAAGGCAAAAATGAAAAACAGCTGACAACAATTTTCGTCTCCCGAATAGTGAGGGTTAAGTATACAGAGTATGAAGTGGATCGGATGAAAACTGCACTAGCAGCTCCCCAAACATGTAATACTGGATGGACAGGCAGGTGCAAAATATAATACAGAGATATTATTTAACTCTTTGCATGCTAGCGGTGAAAATATCCGCCAAACGAATTAGGAGTACATGTCGGACACAATTCTAATGAAATTCCAAGACATATTCATGACATTTATAATGAGAAATAAAAGAAAATATAATAAATTTCCCAGCATGCAATGAGTTAAAATAGTGGTGAGATAATTGTCATTATTCTGTGCATGTGACCATAATATTATGTTGTGGTCATGTTTCATGATGTTTCATGAAGTATTTATTGCTAGCAAAATTTGAGTATGGGCGGTCACTTGAGACACAATAAAAATGGATATAATAAGCCAATACTTATCATATGAAGATGTAACAGATATAGATGTAACTGATGCAGTTTCGATGTGACCATTGTATTTGTGAAATAAGTGGAGGACAATGGTGCCCAGCGATTGGCTTAGAAAGTAGGGCTAAGTATCTACAGATACTGTTTACTAGAAGCATAACAAATGTTTCACTGACTGAATGACGGTGCGGAATCTGAGTGATCTCGGTCGACAGAGGTCACACAGTAAAGATTACATATTCGAAGAATCCAAGTTTTCATTTAACAAGACTGTGAAATTTCTTTTATTAGATAGATAAATAATTAACACATAAGTGTATCGTGAAAACAAAACCGGGTCACATCACCTTTAAAGCCTCATTGCCCGTTTAGTATTTAGAGTGTTGTTTGAAACTGTCAACTGATATGTATATATGTATACAATTCTCAATGGTTAAAGTACATATGTAACTGTTCTTTTTGCAAACCCAGCATGATGGACCAGTCATTATGCTAGCGACACTCGCCAGGCTGAAGCTACACATAATGTCACACCACCCCAACATAGCCAAATTCTGGCGTTGTGATGAAAATGACTAGTTGATACCAGATGGCCGCGGCCTGCATGTCGAGCCTGTAGAGGCATTTGATGGTCTCAGAGTGTATTTATTTGAAGTTTGAATTAAGGGTTGTGGAGATATAAGGTATGTAATAGCTTTAACGCAAATGTTAAAGTCATTTGACCTTGATCTTGGGCATGTGGGCCACATGGGTGGGCTATAGAATGAAAATATGGATGATAATAAAGAAATTTGAAGTAAATCGGAATAAGTGTTCTGGAGAAATAAGGTATGCAAAAACCGTAACACAAATTTCAAAGTCATTTGACCTTGACCGTGGCATGTGGGCCACATGGGCAGGCTATAGAATGAAAATACGGATGATGAATAAGAAGTATTGGATGTTGGAAGTAAATCGGAGTAAGTGATGTAGACATATAAGGCATGTGAAAACTTTAACACAAATTTCATAAGTCATTTGACCTTGACCTTGGGCATATGGACCACATAGGCAGGCTATGGAATGAAAATATGGATGATGAAAAGGAAGTATTGGAAGTTGGAAGTAAATTGGAGTAACAATTGTGGAGATATAAGGTATGTAAAAACTTTAACGCAGATTTTATAATAACGCAAACGTGGGACACAGAATGAATATATGGATGATGCCCAATAAGCATACGAAGTTTCAAGCAAATCTGACTTACGGTTACAAAGATAGTAGGTATGTGAAAACTTTAACGCAAATTTTGACAGTCATTTGATCTTGACCTTGGGGCACAGGGGCCGCATGAGTGAGACACAGAATGAATATATGGATGATGACCAATAAGCATACAAAGTTTCAAGCAAATCCAACTTACGGTTACAGAGATAGTAGGTATCTGAAAACTTTAACACAAATTATGACAAAAAAATTAACCAAAACTTCTAAGTAATTTTACCTGGACCTTGGGCACAGGGACCGCACGAGTGGGACACAGCATGAATATATGGATGATGACTAATAAGCATATGAAATTTCAAGTCAATGTGACTTATAGTCTGTTTCACGAAAGCTGCCCAAATTTTACGGCCATATAAACAATTCAAAAACAATATTTATTTCGATAATATTAAATTAAAGGAAAATTTAAGAATGAGCCTTCTTTTTATTTCGTGAAATTTGGTCAAATATTGATTTTATTACGAAAAATTGATTTGTCTATGGGAATTTAACATGGGGGAAAAAGGTAGAGGAGTTGTGGGAGGAGTCAAAAAACAAAAAAATTTGGAAATTGACTCCGAAACCTGACTAGATCGCTTGGATATGATCTAACTAAAAAAACAAAAGTTAAATTTTAAAAATCGGTCCAGTATTTCTAAAATTCAAAAAAATTTCCCCATGTTAAATCCCCATCACGGAGTGAAGATGTCTATAGACTATGGGGATTTAACATGGGGAAATTGTTTTTTCGCAATAAAATCAATATTTGACCAAATTTCACGAAATAAAAAGAAGGTTCATTCTTAATTTTTCCTTTAATTTAATATTATCAAAAAAAATATTGTTTTTGAATTGTTTATATAGCCGTAAAATTTGGGCAGGTTTCGTGAAACAGACAGTAGTACTGCAGAGATATAAGGTATTTAATTAAAATACATTTTCATTATAACCTGCATAGAAACATTTGTAATCCCTGCACCTTTATTGGGCGCTCGAGTTTCAATGAACATGTGACCCAATACTGCAACACGAATAACTGGGTTCTCACCACAGATCATATTATGGGTGGAGACATTTAGTCTGTGAATATATATGTGGCTGTGACAGGAGAAATGGGGCTTATGGGATTTGTGACCGATATAACTCATGATCAAATAGCACACTCATGTAGCCAGATAATGATCTATATTGCTTGTTTGAAGCATGGCGGCCGTTTCATTGATGGAATGCTGAACAGTGCAGATCCTGATCAGACTGTGCGGATGCACAGGCTGATCTGGATATACACTGGTTGCAAAACCCATAAACCCCATTTATCCAGTCACAGTCGCATATGAGAAAAGCTACCTTATGATGTTTGTGACCAGCATAGCATCTGATTCAGTCATCTGCCATTCAGTCACTGAACATATTGCCATCAATAAAGCAAGAATTCTGCCATGGAAGCGGTGTTCATGCCTGCCGAGGCATTTGACCGTAACATGATCATGGGCATGTGCTAAAGTAAGCATCACAAAAACCATCAGAGAAGTGCATGCTTAAAACACGAAAAAGTTGAGGTTGAAGAAACTTTTTGACATAAAAAAATGGCTGCGTTTCCACAACCATGTGAAGGTAAAAAATGTCAATGTTAATGGCATCATGAGTGTGTTCCAAATGTTTACATGTATCAAGTGTCCAAATATTAAAGCAATCTCTCAAGTAATATTGAAGTTATATCATGATGAAGAAACGTGTACAAACTTTTTGACACAAAAAAATGCTAACTGTTTCCGCAAAAATATGAAGGTAAAAAAGGTCAAGGTCATGTTAATGGCAGCATGAGTGTGTTCCCACTGTTCACATGTATCAAGTGTCCAAATATTGAAGCAATCCATCAAGTAATAGCAGAGGCGTCGAAGCTGGGGCCGCCCCAATATTTTGGCGCCGCGGCCCGAGTATATTGGCGTGGCGGCCCCAATATTTTGGCAAGCTGGGTGGAGGTTGTGTGGCCCTAATATGGAATATTGTACCAGGAAATCGCGTCCGAGGCATTCTATTTTTCCAAATTTTCTTGGGGGAAAACCCCCAAATTCCCCGCCCTACGATGCGCATCGCACTTGGCGCTCTCACTACATTAACCATTTTTTACAAGGTGGCCTCATGGCCCCAATGTCAGCTGCCTTCCGACATGACTGAATATTAAAGTTATACCATGATGACAAAGCTCGACATTTTGGGCGACGACGTGGACAATGACTGCGACGGAAAAAGCGGCAGCTATAGTCGCGTCTTCTGCTAAAGCAGGTGAAACAATGAATGTATGTGCATGTACATTATAATCTGGTTGAGGGAATGAAAATAAGTATCCGGATCTCCAATTTCCGGTCATTGGCTTGAAGACCTTAAAAGTCTTGAAGGAGGCGATATTTAATTAGTTATCTTATATTTAAGGATAGGAATTGACTGGCAGACCTTCTAACCACGGGCAATATGTAATTCTTTTTGTCTGTTTTTTATACAGAATTCACATTCCACTTACTTCTATTGCTCAATTGCATGTTTTCTTCAGCAGCCGGTGAATACAGCTGTAGGTTGCTCAATTTATTTAATGGTGTTAAACGGCCTGTCAACAGCTATGGTCATTTTAGGCCAGGTTAACAGGGTCGAATCTCAAATTACACCTGTACTGAGGAAAAATACCAAATGAGCGACTCATCTCTTGTTGACCATATTCTGGTCCGACTGAAACTTGTCTGCAAATAGAGACCGGTGTAGATTCAGCTCAACTGAGGCAGAAAGACCATCTGTTCTTGGATCTGCACTGTTCTCCAGTTAGTCAGTAAAATACACACCATATGTCATGGTACTGATGTAGCAATCTTCGGTTTCAAAGCCAAATGGATGGACAGACACATGCCAATAGCACCGACAAGCAAGTGAGCTAGATAAAAATGTGATTTGATTTATTGGTGTTTAATGGCCTATCAACAGCTAAAGTCATTTAAGGCCAATATTTACAGCCATGAAATTGGAATATCTTGACCTGGTGCCAGGTCCATACCGCAGCAGTCACCTTCCCCTGAAAGTAATAGGATTAGAAATAATCGAAGTACTCTTATAAGGGGTAATACCAGATTCAACTCTCTCATGCAAGAATGCCAGACGCCAAACCAAGGGCCCGTTTCACTAAACTTTGTAAGACTAAAATGTTCGTAAGTGCAAAATTATGATAGCCTGTAAATTTTAAATAAACATTTTTTATCTTGTAAACAATTATTGGATTTACATTTATTGAGCATAGGCTGCATATGCAGCCTATGCTCAATAAATGTAAATCCATAAATTGAAATTTCCAGAAGATCCTAAATTTGCACTTACAAACATTTTAGTCGTACAAAGTTTATGAAACAGGCCCCAGGTCTTCAGTTAGGATTCCGGTATGGATGAATCCCGATCGTTAAATAACCCACCGCATGCTCTCAACCAACCACCACCAAAATGTGTGATCATTTCTATAGTTGAACCATTGTTATAATACTAACACACAGAAGATCCCTTTTCAGTAGGAAGACCACATTGTAATTCTGAAGAGAAATGCGAGCTAATATGAAATGCCAGTGACCTATTTCATGCTGAGGATACGTCATTTTATTTGTGGAAAATCCTAAATATTTTCTTTATATGAGCTCAGAAATATATGTTGTGACAAGCATTTGAACCGTCTTGTTGAGACGGTTCAAATGAATGGTAACAACATATACATGTACTTTCATTGAAAAATAAAAAAAATAAAATATTTAAAAAATGTCATACCGTAGGTGTATTCTGTGTAATGGGTTAATAGACCTTAATATAATGATTAAAAGCAAGTCGCTTATAATTACATGTATATGGCACTTGTTATGTGATACTGATAGCTTAACCCTTATAATGCTGAAATCAATTTTGTCGTCTGGTGTTTATTATTTTATTTTCTATGCTTTTCATCAATAACATGCTTTAACAACACTTTAGAATTATTGCCAATGGAAATGATTCTCATGTATTTTCAAACCATGTTTTTAAGAATTCAAAATAGCAGGTGACAAGTTATGTTTTCCACATTCTAAGGGTTAACTACATGTACTATCTGTAATGAATGATGATCTCAGTGACCAGATTATATTACATGTACATACATATTGACATAAAATTGAGTACCGGTGTAACAGGAAATGTCCCCCCCCCCCCTGGAAATCCTAGGAAATATTCCCCCCCGCCTGAAAATTACCCCCCCCCCTCCATCACCACCTTCACAGACATTGTCCACAAAACTTTTAATGTATTTTCATATACATGTACATTGTTGATATTGTGCTCAGGAGCATACAAAATGCACATGCTAGAACCAGTCTGTTGGTAACAGAGGACGTAATATCCCTACATGTATACCCAACTAACATAGTCATAATGTATGTCTGCTTGTGGAGAAGTATGTGAATAGGCGAGGTATATGCAATAATTCCCCATTATCGTACCATAACTATTATGTATGTTGGCTGGTAGAGAGTTCTCTAGGTCAAATCTCTACCATATCTGCATATGATTGGTATAAATGTATAGCACATGGTGGGGGTGGGTCTAGAAAACAAGAGGGCCATGATGGCCCTAATTCGCTCACCTGACTCCATGAACACCAGAGGAGAATGTGACATTGAGTTCATGTGTTTTAAAAAACATTGTGCTATTTTTAGATGGCGGTCATCTGGGATTCAGCAATGACTCTCATTTTACCAAATCTGAAAATGCTTCACCCAAGGATCTTAACTTCCTATGAAGTTTGGCCAGAGAAAATGATGTTCAAAATCTCGAATAAATGGACCTTTTGGTGGCCATCATGGATGACATAATCATCCGATTCCGACAAATATTGCACCAGAGCAATCGCCTCATCGATACCTTCAATTTGATATAGGACATGAGCATATTCGGTCAAAAATAAAATTTGACCCCAATTTGACCCCATGGGCCACGCCCATTTTTGACCCCGGGGTCATCTTGGATGACATAACAATCCGATTTCGACAAAAAATGTACCAGAGTGATCGCCTCATTGATACCTTCAATTTGATATATAACATGACCATATTCGGTCAAAAATAAATTTTGACCCCACGGGCCACGCCCATTTTTGACCCCGGGGTCACCATTTTAACAACTTTGAAAGAGCATTGTACATCGATCATTCCTACCAAGTTTCGTCGAAATTCGGCTAGCTGTTCATGAGAAGAAGATTTTTAAGAATTTGCTATTTTTAGACAGCGGCCATCTTGGATTAGCGATGACCTCCATTTTAACAAATCTGAAAAGGCTTCACCCATGGACCATAACTTTTAAGTTTGGCTACCATGGGCCCAGTGGTTCTTGTGAAGAAGAATTTTGAAATCTCTAATAAAAGAACGACCTTTTGACATTTTGGCGGCCATCTTGGATGACATAACCATCCGATTTCGACAAGAAATGCACCAAAGTGATCGCCTCATTGATACCTTCGATTTGATATATAACATGACCATATTCGGTTAAAAAAAAGATTTTGACCCCAATTTGAACCCCACGGGCCACGCCCATTTTTGACCCCGGGGTCACCATTTTAACAACTTTGAAAGAGCATCGTATGTCGATCATTCCTACCGAGTTTCGTCGAAATCCGGCTAGCGGTTCATGAGAAGAAGATTTTTTAAGAATTTATGCTATTTTTAGACGGTGGCCATCTTGGATTAGCGATGACCTCCATTTTAACAAATCTGAAAAGGCTTCACCCATGGACCATAACTTTTAAGTTTGGCTACCATGGGCCAAGCGGTTCATGTGAAGAAGATAAGATAAGTGGATGTGGACGTCTCTTTGTAGACAAAAATAGCCCACGATTGGGTGAGTATTTCTGAAGAAACAAAATATTGTATGTTGGTGTAGAACAGACAACATGTGGCATGTATTGGTGGGGGGGGGGAAGACCCCCCCCCCCCCCTCCCCACCATCTACCATATGCAAAGTGGATGTGAATGTCTCTTTGTAGAGAAGGAGAAGAATAGCAGGTGATTGGGGGAGTATTTCTGATGAAATGAAATGAAAGTTGGTGAAGAGTGAGTGAGTGAGTGAATAGGGTTTAACGTCCGCTTTTCTGACATAGAGGTACAAGCCTCAGGGAGTCTACACGCAGACGGGTCAACGGGGTCGTGTCCCGTATCCACCTGTCCGAGGGGGGTAAATCCCAACTTCAGAACTCAATATTTACAATCAAAATATATATTCAGTCCTGAAATTAGAACAACCTGATCTGGTGCCAGGCCCTCGCCACACCAGCATCATTTATCCCATCCCCTAAAAGTAATAGGATTAGCGCTAATCTTACTTTTATATATGGGGCATAGCCTGACTCAACTCTCACATACAAAAAATGTACATGAGGGCCAAATCCGGTATAGTGGGTTCCGGAAAGTATGAACCCAATCGTTAAGCCAGTTTAGTCGCCTTTTACGACAAGCAATGGCTACTGCAGCACTATTCTCAGGATCAGTTGATCCCGCCCCGGTGCCTGCACGAGGCGGGTTGGTGAAGAGATAGCATGTGGCATGTATTGGTGGGGGGTGGGGGGAGATTTTCCTAGGAAATATCCCCCCCCCCCCGCCACCATCTACCATATGCATAGTGGATGTGGACGTCTCTTTGTAGACAAGAATAGCTCACGATTGGGGGAGTATTTCTGATGAAACAAAATAATGTTTGTTGGTGTAGAACAGACAGCATGTGCCATGTATTGGTTGGGGGGGGATTTTCCTAGGAAATATCCCCCCCCACCATATACCATATGCAAAGTGGATGTGATTGTCTCTTTGTAGAGAAAAAAATAGCAGGTGATTGCGGGAGTATTTCTGATGAAATATCCCCCCCCCCAACCATCTACCATATGTTCCCCTTTCTTATACTACCAAATGACATACATTGTGCCTACCGGTATGTGCCCATGTTTGGTGGGAAATAATTCTGCTTTGTAGCATTCAAACACAAACTTTTGGGTCGGGGGGGGGGGGAGAATTTCCAGGGTGGGGGGAGAGTGAGTGAGTGAGTGAATAGGGTTTAACGTCCGCTTTTCTGACATAGAGGTACAAGCCTCACGGAGTCTACACACAGACGGGTCAACGGGGTCGTGTCCCGTATCCACCTGTCCGAGGGGGGTAAATCCCAACTTCAGAACTCAATATTTACAATCAAAATATATATTCAGTCCTGAAATTAGAACAACCTGATCTGGTGCCAGGCCCTCGCCACACCAGCATCATTTTATCCCATCCCTAAAAGTAATAGGAATAGCGCTAATCTTACTTTTATATATGGGGCATAGCCTGACTCAACTCTCACATACAAGAAAGTCAAAAATGTACATGAGGGCCAAATCTGGTATAGTGGGTTCCGGAAAGTATGAACCCAATCGTTAAGCCAGTTTAGTCGCCTTTTACGACAACAATGGCTACTGCAGCACTATTCTCAGGATCAGTTGATCCTGCCCCGGTGCCTGCACGGGGCAGTGGGTGGGGGGAGAATTTCCTAGGGTCGAGCCTGGAAATCTTCCCCCACGGGGGGGGGCCCGTGGGGGAAGATTTCCAGGGGGGAAGATTTCCAGGGGGGAGAATTTCCTGTGACACCGGTACACTCTATAGTGTATTGAACATTAAAATGTGACCTATTTATTTGCTCATACATTAGCTTATTTGAACCAAGGTTTTTATTAACACTTAACTCGTAGAATGCGGGAAACAAAAATAGTCGTCTGAAGTTGTGTTATATTTCATCTTCTTTCTCAATAAAAGCATGGTTTGACAGCACTTTAGAATCACTTCCATTGGAAATGATTCTAAAGTGTTGTCAAAACATGTTTTTATAAGAAAAATGGAAATTAAAAAATAAACAGCAGATGACAAAAATTAATTCAGCATTGTAAGACACATGACAGTCACATTACTGACACAACACCATTACACAGGGAAACTGACCTATGGTAGTCACACTGCCCTGGCAGCACAGCCTGGCATACACCTATAAACGTTGGCTTATCTCCAATAATTGGCCTAAATATAGGCCTGGGCTGAGAAATCGCGCTTTACAATATGTGTGACCAACATAGTCCCAGATCAGCGCAGTCTGATCTGGGCCTACGATGGTCGCCATGCTGTCAATCAAACATTGAACGACAGTTTTGGTCAACCCTTTGTATAATCACGCTGTTCATCAGAATAGACACTCTCAGCCAGGCGCATACATCCTGAACTTGTGCCAGCAGTATTATCAATTGTCTAATCCCAAATAGCGTTACAAAAAATACCCAACATTATCCTGAGTGATATTCTTATAACAGCAGTGAACCGACCACCAGTGCATGATGTGTTGTCAGTTGTTTACAAATAGTCGTCTAGACAAGATGAAATAAATCGAGCAATAATAAAACACAGCAAAACATGGGATTAAATCAAGATCAAGTTAATTATTTTAACAGTGATATAATAATTTACAATAATTATATGTGTTTTCTGATTCAAAGTGAGGGGCGTACAACAAACAATTTGTAAATTGGATAATTTGTATACTGACGTAGGGGGAATGGTTAGACACGGCAGAGATTTAATATTTTACAATAATTATAAGTGTTAACCGATTCCAAGTGAGAGGCGTACAGTAAACAATTTGTAAATTGACAAAGCTGCATAATTTGTATACTGGCGTAGGGGGAATGGTTAGCCACGGTAGTGACAAATAATTTACAATAATTATATGTGTTTGCTGATTCCAAGTAAGGGGCGTAAATTTTTAAATTGACAAAGGTGGATAATTGGTATACTGGTGTTGAGGGAATGGTTAGACACGGCACAAACTGTGAGTATTATTCAGTCTGTAGAATAGATTTAAAGCACCTATACGGCTCAAATTGCCGAATTTGGCCTCCTATTGGGTTTTCCCACACATAAATCCAACAGGTTTCTATTTACACACACTTTGAAACTGTTTGCATTCATTTTTGTACAAAAATGAGTTTGTAGTCGATGAAAATATCAATATTTGTTGATAAACAAACAGCAGGTGCGTGTTTCAAAGCCTGATCGATTTTCCGATAGACGCTCGGGTCAACTCCTCAACTACCCGATTCGCAGCCGATGAATTCCGATAGCTGGAGTTTATCGACTCGCTTCCGAGCTGAAGTTGTTGGGTTACGGAAATGAAATTGTCAATATTTACATTTTGCACTGAGTGGTACACAAAACAAGTTTTTGTTGTCTTCACATTGCGATTAAGATGTAAATCTCAAGACTTGAGATGTATCTATTAGGCAGTATATGTTAGTTTTGTGTACTAAATCAGTTGCCAAACATGTTTTTGTGTTTGAAAATTGTAATACTGAGCCGTTCAGGGCCTTTAACCCTTACAACACGACAGTCCTGTATAGTGGTATTGGCAAACAGTGTAGATCAGGATCTGCACTTTTTGCATGTAATTTTCATATTTTTTTTTAAAAATAAAAAACACCCCCTTTTCATAAATGGACTAGTCTGAAAATCATTTTGTGACAGTTGGATTGGTTGCAAAATTAACATATCAAATTCCATTCCAGTTATTTAGGGGTGAAACGGTTCATATATTTATCAGTATTTATCTATTCTTGGTGTAAACTCCAAATATTTAGAATAAACTCACAGTTTCAAACGACCAACCATAAAAACAAATGACCTTAATAACGCTATTAGAAACAGTTTAGAGGGGGGGGGTGGGGGGGGGGTGGGGGGGGGGGGGGGGGGGGGGGGGGGGGGGGGGGGGGGGGGGGGGGGGGGGGGATGTGAGTGAGTGAATAGGGTTTAACGTCCGCTTTTCTGACATAGAGGTACAAGCCTCAGGGAGCCTACACGCAGACGGTCCCGTATCCACCTGTCCAAGGGGGGTAAATCCCAACTTCAGAACTCAATATTTACAATCAAAATATATATTCAGTCCTGAAATTAGAACAACCTGATCTGGTGCCAGGCCCTCGCCACACCAGCATCATTTATCCCATCCCCTAAAAGTAATAGGATTAGCGCTAATCTTACTTTTATATATGGGGCATAGCCCGACTCAACTCTCACATACAAGAAAGCCAAAAATGCACATGAGGGCCAAATCCGGTATAGTGGGTTCCGGAAAGTATGAACCCAATCGTTAAGCCAGTTTAGTCGCCTTTTACGACAAGCAATGGCTACTGCAGCACTATTCTCAGGATCAGTTGATCCCGCCCCGGTGCCTGCACGGGGCATGGGGGGGGGGGGAATAGATATACACCCTTAGACCGCTATTTTAACTTTTTGTCGTCTGCTGTTTGTTTTCTATCTATTTTATATTTTCCATTTTTATCATCAAAAACATGAAATGATTCTGAAGTGCCGTCAAAACATGTTTTTATTGATAAATAAGGCAAGATATAAAAGCAACAGCAGACGACAATTGTTGTGTGTAGCGGTCTAAGGGTTAATATCAGGTGGGAAAAAAAAAGACCCCAACATTCAAATAATATCACTTCTTGCTTGCAATTGTCCCAGGTGTTTGAAAGTTTCAACTCCATAACTTTGTTAATAATTAGGCGCTGATAAAAAAAAAAAAAAAATGGTTTTGTTTGTTTGTTTAACTAGATGGCTGCGGCTCGCATGTTGCCGCCTAGTCTTTGATAGACTTTGTTCCCAGACAAGGGATGGATTGTAGCCTAGGGTTTAGAACACCTGACTTCCAATCGGGAGGTTGTGGGTTCAAACCTCGCCTTCAAAAATACTTTCATAGTATTTCCATCCCACTGGTCTGTAAGACCAAAATTTACATCCCAAATTGTTGACGACACCGACACCGACGATGATAGCAACGCCAGAAAAGTGTTACTGATGCATACACGTACGTATGCACATACATATGCACGAACTTACGCATGCACGCACGTACATGGACTAACCCTATATCCCCTCTTGCCTATTGGCGAAAGGATAACAATAAATAATTCCAGCACAAAAATATTTACACAATTCCCTAACATTTGATTGGCCCGTGCCAAGTCTCTGTCCAAAATTTATATCCCAGTAAACTCCCATGCTGAACTACTTTCCGTAACCGTGAGGCGCAGTTAAAATAATTCTTAAGAAAACGGAAAATAAACACATTTTCTTGATTAATTTATTTCAAATGCTGGAATTATAAGGAATGAATGGCCTTTTTTTTGTGGAATTTATCGGGGATATAAACTTGGAAAAGTCGCGGGAATACTGGACGAGGCCTTCCGGCCTTCGTCCAGTATTCCCGCTACTTTTCCAAGTTTATACCCCGATAAATTCCACAAAAAGGCCATTCATTCCTATAATAACCAATAGGATAAAAATAAACAATTGGCGATAAAAAATTACAATTTTCGAGAATTTTTTTTTCTCGAAAATTGTAATTTTTTATGCCAATTGTTTATTTGTATCGCCAATTGCGAAAGTGGTTTTTCCAAGTTTATACCCCGATAAATTCCAAAAAAAAGGCCATTCATTCCTATAATGAAAAAAACTTTAACACATTTGCCTTACAAACACGGTGAATATAAATCCTCAGTGACCTTGACCTTGGGCGCTTGGATGTGGGTCATATGCAAAACAAAGCACCATCCCACATATTGTAGCCAAACATTATCAAAATCAAAGGTGTTACTAACGTGCACATGTACGCAGGTACATGGACAAACGCTATATCCCCTCGCTGGGAAAAAACTCAGCAAGTCCCCTTTTGACACGGTGGGTCACAAATAGGTAAGCTACAAGGTTGGCAGCTCGCCAATGTTGTGTCTTTGGAATGTAAAGGAACATGATACATGGAACAACCTTGAGATACTATTAGACCCCATAAATATAACATTAAAGTAAAGAACACTATTAATGATAAAATATGCATTCATTGCCCCATATATAAATAGTTTACCTAACAAATCAATACGTAAGAGACAAGCCATGTGATTCTGTACCTGTGATTTTTCATGCAAAATATTTATAGAAACTGTGATGTTTTCTGCAAATGAGGTAGAAACTTCACAAAATGTTCATAGTAGGAATGAATGGCCTTTTTTTTGGAATTTATCGGGGTATAAACTTGGAAAAACCACTTTCGCAATCGGCGATACAAATAAACAATTGGCATAAAAAATTACAATTTTCGAAAAAAATAAAAATAAAATTACAATTGTTTATTTTTATCCTATTGGTTATTATAGGAATGAATGGCCTTTTTGTGGAATTTATCGGAGTATAAACTTGGAAAAGTCGCGGGAATACTGGACGAAGGCCAGAAGGCCTTCGTCCAGTATTCCCACGACTTTTCCAAGTTTATACCCCGATAAATTCCACAAAAATACCATTCATTCCTTATAATTCCAGCATTTGAAATAAATTCATCAAGAAAATGTGTTTATTTTCCGTTTTCTTAAGAATTATTTTAACTGCGCCCGACGGTTACGGAAAGTAGTTCGGCATGGAGTTTACTGGGATATAAATTCTGGACAGAGACTTGCTACGCACCAATCAAATGTTAGGGAATTGTGTAAATATTTTTGTGCTGGAATTATAGTAAATGTGGATTTCTAACTGAACATTTCGTCAACATTCGACATCATTTACGGAAAATATCATGACTTTTGTAAATATTTTTCATGACATATCAAAATCACCTGACTTGTCTCATATGGGTCAGTACGGTATCTGTAAAAACTGGACTTATTACTTTAGTGACCAGTGAAAACCCATATCAGCTGTTGCTGTGAAATCTGATCAAAGTCTACCATGTTGGCAAAACATACATTATGATTGAATCCAACAAACACGATCTTACAAAGTGGAACTCTCAGCTAATATGTTTAAATATGAAATTCCGACAATTTTTTTAAAGCAACATGGCAAATACTGGTCACACTGTACAATATCTTTCAAATAACAAATGGAGTGAATGGGTGCAAGCAAGAGATGTGCGTTATTTACTCTTTTTTTCATGTTGAGGACATGCCAGTTTGATTGAGGAAAATCGTAAATGTTTTCTTACAATGTGCTTAGAAGTATATGTCGTGACCACCATCTAAACCGTCTCATTGAGACGGTTCAAATGAGTGGTCACAACAAATAATTCCATTGAGAAATAACAAAAATAAAAATAACATATTTGAAAAAATCATACATGTAAAGGTGTATTCCGCATGTAACAAGTTCCGACAATTTTTTTTTAAAGCAACATGGCAAATACTGGTTACTTTGTACATATAAATCTTTCAAATAAGAAATTGAGTGAATGGGTGCAAGCAAGAGATGTATTATTTATTTTTGTTTTTCATGCTGAGGACATGCCGCTTTGATGTAGGAAAATCATAAATATTTTCTTTAAATGTGCTTAGAAGTATCTGTTGCGACCACCATTTGAACCGTCTCATCGAGACGGTTCAAATGAGTGGTCGCAACGTATACTTTCATTGAGAAATAACAAAAATAAAAATCAAAGTACTGAAAGTAGAGAAATATGTTCTCTCCACAAAAACTTACCAACTTGCGGGAACTAGAGACTGAAAGTTGCAATATTTTGTTTTCTGATCATCATCCAGAAGGCAAATGTACTGTTGATGGTTGCAAACCCATTTCCCCATTTCATTACATTTTTCTCTAGAATAAAATTACGGTTTGAAACCCCCAAGAAAAATTTAGTATGAAAACTGGCGGCTACTAGTTACATAAACTGTGAAAGAACTAAAGCTAATAGCTGCTGCATTAATACGACAACAAATGTCTTGATTCGTATTTTCCAGGTAAGAAGAATTTAAAACTTGATAAACTCAGCCAAAAATAACTGTGGTAAAACTATAGAAGATTAGTATATGTAAGAGTTTAGTTTTGTTTAGAATAAAAGCAAGACGGACCAAAACGCCATAGGGTTAAGATTGGCACAGGGAACTATTTTTCTTGGTCGTACTCGCCGTTTAGGCGGTAGCTAGCCGACAATAATGGCTGCCCTCATAGAATTTGCGTGATATTTAAAAATATGCTATTCTCAAGGGAGATTAACATATAAAAATAGATTTGAAAAAATTCATACCTGTAAAGGTGTTTGTTTGTTTGTTTGTTTTAGTTGGTGTTTAACGGGCCTTCCTCAACAGCTAATGGGTTCATTTAAGGCCGGGTCAAATGGGTTTAGTACTAAGTCCCATTATTATTACCAAGTAAACAAGGTGTAAAAAAACGTTACTTATAAATTAGGTTAACAATTGTTACTTCACTAATGTAATAATTAAAACTGGTATATTTCTGTCCATCATTTCGAGTGTTGTTGTACCCAAAAACAAAATTAATGCCATTGGAAAGGACAACAATTCTAACATGCTGTCAGAGTAAAGTTTTTTTAAGTTTTTTGTCTGAGAACTAATAAACGTCTGTTCCATAGGAGGGGGGGGGGTCTTTGGGTGTCCCCCACTTTATTTATGTTACATCCAATGGTTTCATAAACCCTGCCTGTCTTACAGGGGAACAAGCACAAACCCCTGGTTGCCTACAATCATTTTCTGTAAAGTTTGAAAAACTCTTGGTAAAATTTTTTTAACCTTTTTTGAAGATCTGCAACAACCAGGAATTATTCCATAAATGTAATGGCCAAAAATTGACTAAGCCAAAAGGGCCGATAACTCAATATGCGAAAATAAAAGAAAATCCCAAGGTGCACACCTACCAACATATTAATTACGGTAACCCATTTGTTCGGTAATTGTTTCAAATCTCTCGATCAAAATACTTTTGATTATGTGCGACACAAAATTTTGGATGCACAAATGAAGGTCAAAGGCAAATCCATATGCCCCCATCCCATCCCCAAAGTGAGGGCATAGCAGTTACCTTGCCCAACCATCACTGCAGTTTTATTCAAATGCAAGATTGTACATTACAGTCACATTGGTTCAGGTCTGGCTGTGGTGCATTTGTTAAGTGTCATCGGGGGATTCGTAGCTAGTTTATTTCCTTTGCAAATCTATTGTCAGAGAATCTGGGGGCCCGTTTCACTAAACTTTTCTTACGGAACCCTAAAATGGTTCGGGTAAGCACAAAATTTAGGATCGTCTAGGAAATTTCAATTAGATTGGATTTTAACATTGTTTATTTTTGGAGCATAGGCTGCCATATGCAGCCTATGCTCATTAAATGTAAATCCACTAGTTTGTTTGTTTACAATGGAAAACTGTGTTGATTTTTTGGTTGCAAATTTTTATAGGATATTCATTAATTTTGCACTTACGGAACATTTTAGTCGGTAAGGAAGTTTAGTGAAATCGCCCCCTGGTCCATTGGTTTTATTTTAGCGTATATTTCAGCGTTTATTTCTTGTTGAATAACCTTGCCAAAGACTGCAAACCGGGGTAGACCCAGATCAGACTGCACCCCCATATGTGCACATATGTGTCACAATATGTGCAGTTCTGATTCTGGGAGGTTACACTGATTGCAATAACAATTAATAAGTGCGAAAATATGAATCGGGGCAAACATAATTGCCTTTTATACTGGTGGAAAGATCGCCAATGAAAATGACAGGGTGTTATCGTATCATAATATGGTTGGTCCAGTGAATTGTTTATCATGTTTCGGTTATAATATAGTGACACTATCCACAGTGATAGATTTTTACCGGTATTTGTCAATTACTTTAATTAAATTCACTTTTTATTTCACCGAGGTGAATAACTATATAACCGTTTTTTGAAATAGTTCTTTTTAATTAACATGGGGCAGTATAATCAGGTTATTAAAACTATTTATTGAGATACCATGGTGTTTTTTAAACGACCTATAACAAAGCGTAAGGTCATTTTAGACCCAAGCTAGCCAAGTCAAATCGGCATTAAACCTGACCTGATGCCAGGTCCTCACCACACCAGGAGGTCACTTAGCCCCATTCCCTAAAAAGTAAATATGATTAGTACTAAATTACAAACCTAAACCCCCACCCCTTTTGACCCCTCCAAAAAGGATAATACATAATCTGGAGAGTGCAGCTGCCAGGAACTTCACTTGGAAAGTTACCTTGATTGGTAATGGTTACCTTTTGGAAGCAGAACATGAGTCGTTGATTACACTATTGTCAATCAGGCCCAAATGCTTTTTTTTAGCCACCCTAAAACGTGGGGGGTTTCCATGATGACTAAAATGATTAAGGACCATACACGGGGGAATTCCATTTTTCTTATTTTTAAAGATTAGCCGCTGATTAGTTACTATCAAAAACTTACATGATTAACCATTCACATGCTGTAGATACACAACTTTTATCTCTTACACACAATTATAAAATATCTTTCTTAGTTATTCTCAGAATTTATGATGTTGTGAACCATCATTTGAATACCGTCTCTTCGAGACGGTTCCAAATTGTGTGGTCACAACATTATACTTTGGATGTGTAAATAAGAAACAAAGCAGGCGAGGATGGTGAGCCACATAAGAAACTAGGTGAAAATGTCACCCTGAATGACACAGAGTAGCTAGCCATTTCAATTACTGAGGAAAAACATTGATTAAAGCATTGGTAAAAGGTTCGACCATCCACAGGTGGAAGACTCGGTTACCTGGGTGGAACATAAAAAAAATGCCCATTTTAAAAAATATTCCCATTACCACACCCACTTGGTTTAGTATTGGTACTGTGCATATAGACAATGGTTAATGGAAATTTTTTGGGAATTTTTTATTTTATTTTATTTATTTTTTTAATGGGCATTTTTTTATTATGTCAGTTTGTTTTGGTTTGTTTGTTTTGTTGGGGTTTAAACTGCCTATCAACAGTTTAGGTTAGGTCATTTTAAGGTGGGAGTCAATGGGTTTAGTACTAAATCCCATTTTATATTACCTGTACAAGTTACATGGTAACATTTTCAAAGTTACAAGTACAAAAGATGGGGGGAAAATCCCAAAATCAGAAACTGAAAATATTTACAATAACAAAACTATTTATTATTCAGCCCTGAAATCAGGAATAATTCCGCTGATCTGATGCCAAGGTACCTCGCCAACACATAGAAAAACACGTTGGCCACCTCCCAAAAAAGCAGGTTAATGTAATCAGTAATTAATCTTTACTACTTCTTAATAATGGTTCAATTAAACCAATTCAAACTCCCACAGGTTAACAAATGAGCCAAAGGATAGAAACGTACATTGAGGGCCCAAAACCTGATTATTTCCTTTGTTCTATTATTTTATAGTCCAACAGGGTCCTGAGTCGTTCCACCTCTGTCGCGGACCAAACATATTCCACTATCAGTAGATATGCAACGATGACGCATACACCCAAAACTGTGAACCACACCGGTCTCACTTTCCACTAATTATGGGCGACACAAAAAAATGGTTTGGAACGCATTTTTGAATTTTTGAAATTTCTGTTATGTTAATGGGTGAGGATTTTTTAACAATAAACATTGCTTGTGGTCCTTCAATGGGTGGTAGTTAGTGTAAATAAACTCATTAATGCTCCTTTATTCTGGCAGTAGTGTAGTTTGTTAACCATTTCAGGATACGATTAATTTTTGTAAAAGAAAAATTCAATTTTGTTTCATTTTTGTTTTTTTCTCCATTGAAAGGTAAAATGTTGTTTACCACTCATTTGAAAACCGTCTCAGCCGAGACCGGTTCAAATGAGAGGTAAAAAATATTAAATTTGCGGATGAAATTAATGGAAAATGAGGGATTTTTTTTCTCATTAAAGAGTTTCATACTAATATAATTTGGATTCCCGTCTTTTAAAGATTACCATGCCCACTCAGGTAAGGCCAAAACAAAGATGTTATTTATAGGAATTAAAATAAGTGTTAATTAATGTGTCACTATTCCACCAGTTCTAAAAAACTACGAGATGACCCGCTACTGTACAGATATAATTTCATTTTAGTACTTTTTTATTTATTTTAATGATCGTGACGCGCGGGTGGTGTAATAAGGCTATTTTTCGTATGGCAAATTGAGGGGTCCATGATCTTTTTATTTTATTTAGCCGATTCTTATTTATTAGATTCGGCTAATTATGTTGGTTATCCCATCGAATTCGGAAAATGTTAAAAAGTTTCGTTAGCAACCCTTTTCTCCGCTAGTTCGGTAACTCTAACGGTAACGCGAATTTTTTTCTGTATCACTTCCAAATTGCATCAAACCGATAAAGTTTTGCATTTTTGGGCAATTGATTCGTTTAAAACGTTTTAAAACTTTACTTTTAGCCAAAATAAAACCATTTTGAATTTTGAATACTTAATAATGTGCTGAACGCCATGAAGAGATTTAAACCCGGGGAAGGTTATTTTGTTGTTGAAGTCCATAGTTGGTTCTAATATGGCCAATATACGACCAAACATATGCCGAATTATTGGGCTAATTTAAAGCTTTTTTTATTTAAATTAAACAGGAAAACAAGTTTCAGCCAACGTAATTTAAGTCGGCGTTAAAAATGTGTTTTTTTTATTCGGCGTAATTTATAATCGACCTTCTGCTCTCAAAATTCTCCTTACTAGTAACCCCAGCATTTTCGGGTTTTATACCCAAGCATTCTCGGGTTTATCCCATTTGGATCTGGCGTATGCGCGTACATTTGACGCTAGTTAATATTCACAAAAATTTTTCCCACCCAATCAAAACGGAAGAATTGCCCATTTCATAGCGAAACTTTTGATTTGTTTTACGTATCATGCAAGGGATGGCAGGGTGGAATTGCATCCAGCCCACGCAGCGGATTGCTGGCAATCCCCCATTATTTATTGTTCCGAAATGTCGCAAATTATTTGATTGTCTTGCGCCCGTACATCGCGCAAAAAATCACGGATGGGGTGCACATTAGGCCAATTCTGGGCATGTGAGCCTGAATACGCAGGAGCTTGCGTCGTAATTTTTAGATGGACACTTGTAACCGCTAGATTATATATAGACCCTTGGTAGCTCCGCCCAACTAGTCATGCTGCCACAGAATTCGGACAATTTCACACTCAGTGACTACAACTTTTGGTGTATTGCGGAGTGTAATTTGTTAGCTAAAATAGAGCATAACAGTTATCGGTGGTTGTTTACGCTGGAATATTTCGCCAAACATAATGGTGACAACAAAACATCATTGCTGCTATGGCCATTGTGCTATTGGATGGATTTAGGGAAGGGAACGGGTTTCCAAAAACCTGCACAAAATCGAGAAAAGAAACATGTCAACGCTGGGGGTTACAGAACTGTGGCGTCGTAAATAGTTTACCATTGGACAATGTTACCAGAGACACCTACATTATGTTTCGATGCACTTTTCACCCTTGATTTGATCGGCTAATAACATCATGCTTTGCATGACTTTTCATTTAATTATTTATACTAATTAAATGGGTCACCTGAAAAAATTAATTACTGTTGGGAGCGCCGTGGCGTAATGGTCAGTGTGTCTGACTACTGATCCAAGGGTCGTGGGTTCGCGCCTCCTGGAACTATAAAAACGGCATTTGCGTTTGTGTCCTTGAGCAAGGACAACTTTATCCAACATTGCTCCAGTTCACCCAGCTTGTAAATGGGGTACCGATAATTCGTCACGTTGCCTCTGTAAATACGAATTACCGGCTTCTCTCAAAAATCACTACTCTCTGTTCTTTCTCCCATTCTTGGGCGGGAGGACGGCATTGCAAGGTCCTAAGAGACCGAGTGCCGCCGTTAAATATAATAAGCTTAAAATAAAAATAAATAAATAAATTAATTTAAATAATAATAATAATAACTTTCGAACAGAGTTTATAAACGTTAATGATCACTTAAACATCAAAATATTTTTTTTTTTTTTTTTTTTTTTTTTTTTTACATTTATCAGAGAAAAATAACAGAAATTGTTCGTTAACATTTTAAGGAAAATACGGTTATCGCCCCTGACATTGGTGCGGGGTAATTTTACGTTCCGATATAAAATAAGGTATAATAAATGCCAAATCAATTACGTGGGGTAATGGTGAATGAATTGAATTGTATTTTATTTTGCCAGAAAATTTGTCGCGGATTGATTGTTCTATGATATAAAGAAACCAGGTTTTTGGTGTGCCTATGGATAGTGGGCAGGTACCTTTCAATGGGTTTTAAATTTGTAACAATTGTTGTTATTGGGTTCAACAATTTAAATTACATTGTAACATCATACGATAACTCACAGTACCGGTATTTATTTTTTCCCTCCATTACAACAGGGTGGTTTCCAACCAATTCAATGGTTGTCAACATGGCTCTTGATTCACATTACATTGTCGCTACTAAGATAGTTGCGGAGTGATAACATTTCAGGTAAAAGATTTTGCAAAGCAGCAAATCAAATACAAAATAAAACATTATAAATAACCTAACTAAACAATAAATGTTAAGTGAACAACAACAGCATAAATTAATACATGCATAAATTTACCAATGCATAAACAGTAAAATAAAACCAGGGCCAAAAGGCAAAATTAACCTTTACACCGCGCTAACTTAATTTTTTTGTCGTCTGGCTGTTTATTTTCCATTTGTATGCATCAAAAACACCATCCTTTGACAGCACTTTTTTAGAATAATTTTACAAAACATGCTTTGGACAGCACTTTAGAATCATTTTCATTGGAAAATTGATTCTGAAGTGCTGTCCAAACCATGGTTTTTATTCGAGAAAATAGGTTGGTTTAGGTTAAATAAAGCAACAGCAGACGGACAATTGTTGTGTTGTTAGCGGTTCTAAGGGGTTAAGGTGAAATGGTTTCCAAGGAAATTTGATCTTTATTGGCATTACAAGACATACATGCACCAGGTGTTAGATCCCGATCTGTTGGTTATTTGGTACTATTAACTATTTAATTAGACCCATTCAAGGTCTTATGGATACAAATACCTTTTTATTTTGAATTTGTTTTTATTATTTTGTTTATATCTCCATAAAAGTTATTTATGTTGTTACCTCTTAGTTGAACCGTTCTCATCGAGACTGGGCTCAAGACGAGTTTGGTAACAACACATGCTTTTTAGGAGAAATAAAGAAAATGGCAAATAACACACCAACCGTTTCATACTACTGTAATTGTGTCCCATCTATAATTTGTTGAACAGAGTGTGTGGCAGAGCAAGCTGATCTTAAACATTGCGCACGCCAGTCAACAAGTCAAACTTTCTTGGATATCACCTACAACCCTTACAATGTTGAATTAAACTTTATCATCTGTTGTTTATTTTTTATTTTCCGTTTTTCTGTTGAAGCATATACTTTTAAACCATGTTTTTTATTATGAAAGAAAACAAAATATAAAACAACAGCAGAATACAATTTTTGTTTCCAGCATTCTAAGAATTAATTAACCCATTGCAATCGGAATAAAATATATGTATGTGTATTTAAGTTTTCAAACATTTGCATTTACGGTTTTCTTATTTCTCAATCAAGGTGTATGTTGTTGCCACTCATTTGAACCATCTCTACTTTGAACTAACTTACTTGGGGTTTTACATCCGTTCAATGGCCAGGTCATATTTATACACAGACGGGAATGCACTTGAATGGGGTGGAGAGGGCGAACTGCCATTCGTTCAACATTGAAATAACAATGCTACTGAAAGACAGCATATATACTCAGATCTTATGATGTGAATCCGTGTAAGATTCACTTAAGATATGAATCTTTCAGTACTAATTAAACCTCGGCTACAAAATATGTTTTCGTAATTCTGTCCGTCCTTCCATCCATCCGCTTCTCCGTCCACCCATTATCTCTGTAACGGCAACTCAAATTGACCTTATCAGCATCCATATTTTCATTCCATACCACAGCCCTTCATGTCCAAGGTCAAGGTCAAATTACTTAGAAATTTGCGTACGTAAGATTTGAGTTTTCGGTTACCCATTATCTCTGCAACGGTAAGTCGGATTGACTTCAAACTTCATATACTTCCTTATCATCCATATTTGCATTTCACACCATACCCATGTGACCTTCATGTCAAAGGTCAATGTGAAATTAGTTAGAAATTGTCATCCGTAAGATTTGCGTTAAAGTTTTCGGGTACATATTATCTCTGCAACGGTAAGTCGGATTGACTTCAAACTTCATATACATGTACTTCCTTATCATCATCATCATCATCATCCATATTTTCATTCTATACCACATCCATGGGGCCTTCATGTCCAAGGTCAAATTACTTAGAAATTTGTGTTAAAGTTTTTTTTAAATATTTGTGTTCAAAGTTTTTATTTGTCGGTCCAGGCGGTGGCGGCTAACTTTCTCTAGTTTTAAAATTGCTAACAATACCCTCCCATCCTCCCGCTGAACGAAATTGAACATATTTATATGAACTAAACGGTCCGAAATGTACTACTGTTTGTTTTATTCTATTCCTCGTATACAGATGGTTATGAATGTTTATCAAAACAATTCATACCGTCCAGCATTCATAATTGGAGCCATGTGATCTGTAGCCCATTTCACCAACATTGCAAAGTATACTTTATTAGCAAAGTATACTTTCAGGGAGAAATTTTCAATTTTATGATAAATTTATTAATTTTTATTACACTGAATTTATTACATTATCACAGCCATTTTGGCTGTGATAATGTAATAAATTCAGTATAATAATTATGCATGCTTTTAATCATCAAATATATGCAGTTGTTAGTTTTATATGAAATAATGCATTTCAGGAAAAATAAATGATTACTCCCTCAAAGTATACTTTGCTAGTAAAGTATACTTTGCAATGTTGATGAAATCGGCTACTGGTGTGGTAAGGGACCTGGGCATCAGTAGCCTAACTCCTCCAAAGTATACTTTGGTAAGTATACTTTGCGATGTAAGTATACTTTGAGGAGTTGATGAAATATGTTACAGGATACTGCAGTTTTAGTTCTGGAAGGATATTTTCAACGTTGAATTTACAATTTGGACACCCCACAGGTTTAATTCCTATCTGTGTATGACGTTATTGAAACATATAAAACGCCAAAAAAGCAGACGAGTGTAATAATGATCTTGGCCCTATTTCGAACAAGTACCTCTATGATATAATAAAACGCAGTATATGCAAAGACAGCAATTGCATAACTGTGAATGGTGATATGAGCTATACATATTTATACCAAATGTACCGCGAGCCATCGGCTAGTGAAAAAACGATGCATACGAACAGCGTAGTCCCAGGGGTGTGCTGTTCGTATTTTAACGCTTTGCATGCTGGGAAACTTGTGGGCTATAAATAGTTCAAAACTAGCGGACAAAAATTCATCATATTTTCTTTTATTTCTCCTTGTAAATATCATGAATAAGTCTTGGAATTTCATTAGAATTGAGTCCTGAGGACTCAATTCTAATGAAATTCCAAGACATATTTACAAAGAGAAATAAAACATATAGTCCTAATTTGCTTGGCGGATATTTTCGCCGCTAGCATGCAAAGAGTTAAGTCCATGACAATATACATATTACTATCAAAAAAAAGCTCAGTTCCTGGCTATAAGAATTCACTGAATAATGAGGATCTACATTTGTGTGAATGTCATATTAGCTCCCTTCTCATTCCCGGGCCCCATTGTATAGCCCATAGTATGGCTGGGTGCCAGGATGAAATGTCACACAGAGTTGTGTTAACCCTAGAATGTGGGAAACAAAAATTGTCGTCTGCTATTGTTTAATATTTTGTCTACTTTCCCAATATAAAAAACATGGTTTGGCAGCACTTCAGAATCATTTCCATTGGAAATGATTCTAAAGTGCTGCCAAACTATGTTTTACTTCATGAAAATGCAAATTAATAAATAAACAGCAGACGGCAATATTTAATTCAGAATTATAACGGTTACCTTGTATTGGTCTGCTATTGACAACCCTGATCTTTGCAACTGTCATACCGCGTGATCAACGTGATTTACAATGACCTATTGTCAAATGACCCACAAGGACAGCCAATTAAATTACATTTGTAAAACATAGATACTCTATTACTTATAATGGGACTTGTGACAACACAAGTATTCACACAAGGAGTGTCTATTGTGTAATAGCCCATACATCCACAACGTCAGTTCATTGAACACACACAGATCACGATCCCAATTTTTGAAAGCAGTAAATCATAACAAGAGCCAGTAACAAGGTTTCAGGTGTATCCACGAGTCTAGACCTGGGGGCCGTTTCACTAAACTTTGTACGACTAAAATGATCGTAAGAGCAAATTTAGGATCGTCTGGGAATTTCAATTTATGGATTTACATTTATTGAGCTTATGCTCAATAAATATAAATCCAATAAATGTTTACAAGAAAACATTGTTAATGTGAAATCTACAGACATTATCATAATTTTGCACCTTCGAACATTTTAGTCATATGAAATTTAGTGAAACGGCCCCCTGCTATGGAACCAAACATATAGCCCAAAAGCAGAGTACTTTTTCGAAACCTGTAATACAAAATTCAGTTATTTGACCAGGGGCTGCATAGGTTGGATATAGATGGTCAACAAGCATGTACATTTTCAAATCAATCTGGCTTATGTTTGTTCAGATAACAGTACCGGGCCATTTGACCTTCACAATTGGGCACTGGGGCCGCATAGAAAATATAGATGATTAGATGCATATGAAATTTAAAGTAAATCTGGCATGTTTGGAGGTCAATGGAGGATACTACGATGTGCTGCACAATGCTTAACTCTTTGCATGCTAGCGGTGAAAATAACATCCAACAAGTTACGAGTACCGTATGTTTCTTATTTCACTCCCTAAATATGTCTTGGAATTTCATTAGAATTGCGTCCTCCGGACTCAATTCTAATGAAATTCCAAGACATATTCATAATATATGATAGTGAGAAATAAAAGAAAATATATTGAATTGTCGTCTGCTATTTTTTAACTATTTATATCCCACAAATTACCCATCATGCAAAGAGTTAAAGCATTTTCAAAGAAAATTTCCAATTCAAAGGCCAAGTTTACTTTACCCTGGACACACAGGCCACATGGGCGGGCTATTGAAAGAAAAGTATAACAAGTTTCATAATGACTGTTGAAGAGATAATAAGTACCCCAGACAGATGACCAGACAGAAAACAGAAAACAGAAAACAGAAAACTTTCTACCATTCAGAATACCAGTTAGATGCACAGGTTGAAGTAACGGACCGAGATAAAAAGTAAAAAAAAAATATTCTTTTTTTTCCACTTTTTTTCTCACTTATTAATGCTTTTAGGTATATTTAATGTATTTATAGACCTCGGTCCGTTACTTCAACCTGTGGTTAGATGTATGTACACCAGTAGCATAGTGAGCCAGCTAGTAATAAACCATTTCATAAGGATATACAATGTCTGTGAATATATTCAATTCTGATTATCAAATACAAATTTTTTATCTGATTATTAAGTTAATACTTGGAGGGGAGGTAAAAGGGTTAAATCTTAAAAGGCGGGAACATAAAATTGCCATCTGCGGTTTATTCATATGTGTCTTATTTTAGCAGTGCATGTGAATCGTCTCCATTGGAGATGATTCTTGGAGACGATTCTTGGAGATGATTCTTGGAGATGATTCTCATGCACTATCAAAACATGCTTTCACTGAGAAAACCTAAAAATAAGAAAACATTAGAAATGTAGCACATGAATGCCCCCGCTGGCAGCCAAAGAAAACGAGGCAAATTTGAAAAGAGAGAGGGCCAAAGATTAGCGTGGATTTGTCACAGCATGAAAGCAGACCATTAGAGCAATGCATGTGAGAAATATGAAGCAGTTACATGAAAAGAAACAGACATTATAAGATATTTACCCGAGCGTTAAGGTTTTCAACACACTAACAAGGCTCCAGACAAGCTGCATATTTGCTTAAATACCCAATTAAAATTGCTAAAAACCCAATTGAAATCAGAAGTAGCGAGTATCAAAAAGCAATACAAATTTTGTGGTACCTTTATCATGCACGCTGCAGAAAACAATAAACAGACCACAAATATAGCATATTTTTCTTATTTTCCATGAAAACACATCTTGGTATTTCATTAGAATTGTCTCCAAGGAGACAATTCTAATGAAATGCCAAGACATGTTTTCATTGCGAAGCAAACTATTCAATAATTGTGGTCTGTTGATGTGTAAACAGTAGTGTGATTTTATTTTACCCAATTTAAATTTTGAAATACCCAATTGCTTCAGAAATGATAGAGTAACAATAACTCAATTACTAATTCCTTATCTGGAGCCCTGCACTAAGTAAGTAACCTTGACCTTGGTATAACCGTGTTTGAACAGATGGTCAGTATGTGGGTATTTGATGGATTTTGGGTAGATTTCATTGGTTTTGGGTAATTTACATAGTAATCTACTAGTGCTCAAACATTAGACAAGACAGAAATCATCAATTATCTACACATTCACCGTTCAGAACTTTCGGACCCCTTTTATACTGTCAAAATACCGACAAAGGAATTTTTCAATAATTGGCCAATATAATGTCCAACATGCGTTGCTTTCAGACCGATTATATCATCAATTTTCAACCACAAACTCCAAATTCGGGTTCTATCGATTCAGAGACATATATCAATCTGCTGATGCCGATAGAATATGTGAACTGCATTAATCTGTTCCTACATTTAAGATGTTAAAATCCATGTAATTGCGAGATTTTTTGGCAAGCCCTCTAATTCGATAGCCATTTCCCGTGATGTGTCAGAATCCACTACGACATCCCTTGTAAATTACTGTACTTATACACGTAACTGGCATGAGGTGACGTCAATTGTATGTTAGTAACAATGCACACGAACCACCAGGGCCCGGTTGTTCAAAACATCTGTTAGCTTAACGGACTGTTAAATCCTTAACTGAATGGTTAAAATCTCTGTTTTAACAGAGATTTTAACCATTCAGTTAAGGATTTAACAGTCCGTTAAGGATTTAACAGTCCGTTAAGCTAACTGGTGTTTTGAACAACCGGGCCCAGATATACCGAAATAACCCATAAAACACTGAAATATGAAACGTTCTTCAAGAACCTGTGGGTATAACAAGAGGTCACAATGCCTAGGGCTACAGTTGTGACCAGGGCCTATGAGTATTAGCCTGGCGAGCAGGGCAGACCCTGATCAGACTGTGCGAATGTGCAGGCTGATCAGGGTTGACATTGGTTGCATAGCTCATAAGCCCTGTTTCTCCAGTCATAAAAACATATCACAGATGTGATGATTTGATCCATTCATCTATAATTTTCTGCGTTAGTGAGACATCTGTTAAACAGTTATTTTTGTTAAGTGTATGACCCTGAACAGAGGTAACCTCGTCCGGCGAGTCAAAAGCGATTAGAGCGAGGTATATGCACCGCATTGCAGTGAAGCCCCATGTATCCACATCGACACCATGAACCGTGTCCAGGAAATGGTAAAGATTATAGGTAACATTTCCCCACAACATACGGTCTAACTTCACACGGTCTCTGCTCAGGAAGCGTCGCAGCGGCAAGTCAAACACCAGCTCTACCTCTTTCTCATTCACGGTTGGCACAAAACTCTCAGGGATTAACCCGAGCACTGGCGTTACGAGGCTGTTTGGGCGGACCACCCCAGGGGTGTATGTACCGAGAATCTCGACATCATCTCTAGTCAGCCCGATCTCCTCCTCCGCCTCGCGTAGTGCCGTGTCCACCACATCGTTGTCATCATCCTCCCTCATTCCGCCCGGGAACGCAACAAACCCTGCGTGGAAGCTCATCGTCTTTGACCTCAGCGTCAACAACACGCGCAGCTCCCCGTCACGGTAGAACAGCGGCATTAGAATACTGGCGTGGCTGAACACGTTAGGCGGCATGTGTAGCTTATGTTTCTCAGGATCGCACCTACAATCATGCGCGCGGAATCTGTCGCGGAGTTCGTGTTCGCTGGGTGTTATCCATGTAGCTGAGGCTGTACTCACTGCTGAGGTAGTTTCTTCGATGGCACTCATGTCCTTGTGTACTTACACACCAACTACAGTAGCACTCGATATGGGAAGCCAGACTCTGGAACAGATGAATCAAGTTGATGATTTGGGTCCAAATATTATTAGCTCAGGAGAGTAGAGGGAGTGAGTGGGCCATAGTGCTATCTGTATGGACAACATGTGCTATGACATTAACCCTTAGAATACGGGAACCGAAAATAATTGTCTGCGGAAAATTCATATTTTGTCTTTTCTCTCAGTAAAAACATGGTTTGGCAGCATTTTAGAATCATTTCCATTGGAAATGATTCTAAAGTGCTGCCAAACCAAGTTTTTGAAGAGAAAAATGGAAAAATAAAAAATATTCAGCAGACGACAAAAATTAATTCAGCATTGTAAGGGTTAACAGTCTTTACCCTCTGACGACGTATCACTTCAGAGCTCCAGATAAGTTTTGTATCTAAAGAGTATTATACAACCAGATTTCAAATTCAATGCGTATTTTACTTTTACAGCTGTATTATTGATTTTCTTCCTTATTAAATACGGAACAAATGATAAAAAAAATTAAAACTTTCACTTATTTGCTTTTTGCAGCTCAGCTAAGTAAATTGTCTACTTTATTACAGTATTTTCACTACTCAATTTGAAAATCACTGCGTATTTTCACATTGCTGTGAGTATTTTGTACTCCCACTTTTGATAACCAATGAGTATTCTGTTAAAATAAATGTAAAATAAGCCAATTGATACGCACCTTATCTGGAGCGCTGATCACTTGGCTTAATATTTCCGATGTAGTGACAGTCATTTGAGCCCTAGAACACAGTTTGGGTCATAGACCACAGTTCTGGTCAGCTACTTGCTGAGTTGGGCAGCAGAGAGGTCAGCATTTGAGTCATGTACTTAGTCAGTCACTCTGTGCTTATCATTATATTATATACTATTACTTAGCTGCACAATTTCAGCTTTATAGGCAACATGTTGCACTATAACGCTACACCATGCTATACAGTAATCAAAGTACTGAAAGTACTGAACATAGGGTACTACAAGATTAAACTAGATTGATTGATTGATTGATGGTGTTGCAGTTTCATTAACCCTTAAAGGTACATGCCCACTCAGTAGGTACAAAATGTTCTTTACATCAGAGACATCATCCGAGACATTTCCTGGAAAAATAAACATTCATGCGCCATTATCCCACGTACTGATTGGCATTATTATACATGTTATATCAGACGTAAATTTACACACTGATATCAGGGGCGATAACCGTGTTTGCTTAAAATGTTAACGGACATTACAATTTAATCTCTGTATTTATTTTATGATGTGCAATGATCATACTTTAAAATCTGTCGAAAATATTATATTTTCAGGTGACGCATTTCTTTAGTATAAATAATTAAAAAATATCATACCTCATTTGCATATGAAAATAGCCTGATACCACCGCGCGTCACTAACAGTAAAATAAATATTACTAAATGATTATATCTGTATAGTGGGCACTTGTAACGTTTAGAAACTTGTTATATTTTTTTTTGTCGTATTTCAGTACTTGCATTAATATGGGTATTAATATCAGCTGGGTGTGTTATACTGTCATTAATGTGTTCCCTGACTGTAAGTTATCACCTTAAATACTGACTTATTGACCCCCTTCCCTGAACGTAGAATTGACACTCATGTTGGCGTGTATTGGCCACCATAGACAAATGTCAATCAGGCCGAATTCAGGAATGTCACTAAAATCCACTGTAAATCCATCGATAGAGAGAGAATGAGGATTAAACATCAGTTAGACCTACACGTGCGAGTTTTGTTTCGCACAGGTGTCGGGTGAGTTTAAAAATAGGCTGTCGGAAGGTCAAACTTGATGTAGTTTGTGTGTTAAACGCGTCGCTTGTTTCGGAGAGTATTCGGAGGGGAGTTAACTCTGTTACTAAATTTAGCGATGACCGCACGATTTGTGCTGCAAATGGGGGAAAATCACGCGCAACAAAATAATTTGATGTATTTTTGTACGTAGAACATCCGTTGTTGATATTGTGCAGTGCAAGTAGTTTTTCATAATATTATTTTCAATTAGCGGTTGCGTATGCCAGTTAAACGTTGAGTAACACAATGCATTTTGTTGTTATGGTTATTCCAAGATATCACTACGGACGTGCCCATCGAGGGGGGTCTGGGGTGTGGCTAACTGTCCGACGCGATTCCAATACATAGGCTACCATATGCAAAAATGTGCGTAATGGCATTTGCACTAAAATGTAGAAAATAACTGTTAATACAAAGAATGCCTCAAACACACATTTGGAAAGACTACTCAATCATAACTCTTATGTAATGCAGTGTAAAGAAATGTAATTAGATTTATGTACTCAGAACTAATACCGTATTTCGCTGTGTATTGCGCGCACTGGTGTACAACGCGCATCAATATTTTGTGGGGAAAAAATAGTTCGCGTCTATAGAATTGTCGGAAATTCACTCACGAGTATAAGAAAATTGCTTTCCGAGTTCACATCTACAATGCTGAACGTGTGCGGTTAGGCTCTCTCGAAGCTGCTAATTGGTGACAAAAAGATAGCCAAATTAAGGCAACAGCAGTCAGCTTTACTAATCGAGGCATAACTTAGACTTTATATTGTCTCAAATTATGTTGTATTTATTGTTATTTACTGATTAATATGCTTATTAAAAATTCACGATGCATGTAGTAAATTTATTGAACCTACTTACGAAGAAGTTTGTTGTATATAATTCCACCATATTTGCCATTTGTGTATAACATAACAGACCGCAATACACATATTACCCGTAATCGCCAACACACAGCTGCCATGTGTCAAACTGCTTCCCCAAGGCGATATTAAAACAACACTACTAATGACCTGCACATGAGAAATGGGCCATAAGTGTACCACGTCACAGTCAGTAATGATTACAACCGCACATGCATATTATGTACGACGTGATCAGACAAAACCGGGCTTATTGAATATGGGACTAGCGAAGACCAAAATGACTTCACCATCAGTAATAAAAAAACGCGAGATTGTAACATAAAAATCGTCTTGGGAGACGATTCTCATATGCTGCCGAACATGTTTAGTAGAAAAAAAAACAACATAAAAATCGGCTCCCAAAACATGTGAATCGCACGGTGTCCTGTTAGGGCCATGATACAATCTAGCGTTTACGCGTTCTCGACCTATACAGTAATCGTACCGGCTCCTTCGGGCCGACAGTTACGTCTGGACCGATTAACATTCTCAAATTTTAGAAGCCCTGATCACAGGTTGACGTAACGGACCAAAGTATATAAATACATTAAATATACCTAATAACTGGGAAAAAAAATTATTTGAATTAAAAAAAAAAATTCAACTTATTTTTTTCCCACTTATTGATACTTTTAGGTATATTTAATGTATTTATGTACATCAGTTCATAACTTCAGCCTGTGGCACTGATAGGCCTATTATTTCAGTGTCATGTTCTTCATGATTCTGCTTAATTCCCGGTAGGAAATACTGAACACTCTGTATGTATGATGGGTATATAACGAGATGTCTTTCCTTTCTTTCTTACTTTATATACCGAAACACCCTCTTTCGGAGATTATGTGCAGGATCCTATTTTATTTCGAAATATACATGTACATACAAACGAATACAATCAACTTTTTCCCGGTAACCTCGAATTGGTCTTGGTTGTGAATGACATGGCGTTTGCTGAATTGCCCCACAGGTGGAAGACTCGGACCTATGACACCAAAAAAAAATGCATATTAAAAAGGCATTTTTTTGGTGTCATAGGTCCGAGTCTTCCACCTGTGAATTGCCCATCTTGGTCTTGGTTGTGAATGACATGGCGTTTGCTGAATTGCCCATCCTAAACAATCATACATTTGCTATTTGTCAGTGACCGATCGGTTCAGGAATTAGGTCATAGACAGATACACCCGTCTTCAATGATAATTGCTTCATAAGAGTGATGTGATATATGAATATAACATATGTGAATATTGTCTTGTTACTGTATACTATATGGAGCACTGAATTGCCATCTCCGCCATCTTTGTATGTACAAGCCATTGTACAGCTTCACCACTTTGTGCGTTTGACACATACAGCAAATAATATGACAGTAAACCAAATAAAAATTGGTGCAATACATAATAGACGAATATGACAACAAGCTATAATTATCAAGGTGCATGATCACGTGGTTACAACAACAAAAACAATGGTTGAAAGTGTTTAAATTTTGCCCACTCCAAAGCTGGGACGAAGGATATGTATGGTCCCGTACAAAGTAATTACAGGGCTCCAGATAAGGAATTAGTAATTGAGTATTGTCACTCCATCATTTCTGAAGCAATTGAGTATTTCAAAATTGTAATTGGGTAAAATATAATCACACTACTGTTTACACATCAACAGACAGCAAGCATTGAATAGTTTGCTTCTAAATGAAAACATGTATTGGCATTTCATTAGAATTGTCTCCTTGGAGACAATTCTAATGAAATACCAAAACTTATTTTCACGGATATAAGAACAATATGCTATATTTCTGGTCTGTTCATTGTTTTCTGCAGCATGATAAAGGTACCACCAAATTGTTATTGCTTTTTGATACCCGCTACTTCCGATTTCAATTGGGTTTTTGGCAATTTGAATTGGGTATTTAAGCAAATACGCAGCTTATCTGGAGCAATGTAAGTATTTGATATTTTCTTTAATATACAACAGATGTTGATGAAATATGGCGCAGCAAACGCGTGGGCTGCATTTGGTCGTCCCGGGAGTTCGGCACATAGTTATGTCGTTTTTGCAAAGAATGGATTTCCGTGACAGAAGTGTGGGCCAAGGTACAGATACCACCAAATGCAGCTTAACAACACGCGTTTGATGCGCCAGATTTCATAAAAATTTGTCACATAATAAGGACAAAATAAAATAATATGTTCTTTGAATTGCAGGGCTTCTGGAAGTTTCAGTACTTGTTGTTCATGTTGTAACCACGTGATCATACACTTTGATTATGCCAGCAAACTATACAAAAGACAAGATATCTGAGCATTTCGTCCATCAATCTCAAAATAAATGTTGATGTGTAAACTTTTCAATCTGATGCACAGCCTATGTTAGAGTACACGTTACCCATAGGTAAAGCCATATTTACTCGCATAGTAGGCGAGTAGACACCAGGGACAATACACTCAGATAAATGCTTACATGTCACTGGATTTGATAGCTGATAACAGAGTACAGTAGTGGGTATATTTGGTATGTGTTGTGTGGTTTGCCAGGTAAAAGTCACACACTGTGCGATTTTCTGTGTATCAGGCTTTTTATAATGGTGGTTCATGTTGTTAAAAACACAGGCACAAACCGGTCTAGAAAACTGACATATTTTATAGTTTGGTGGAAAATAATTGACAGGATTCCGTTCTCCTGGCTTTTTTACATGTGATTAGCTACATTATATTATGTTCTACTTCACATTTTGAGTTCTTTGTCAAACGGCAGAACAGGTAAAACTGGCTGACAGCTGGAACACACAAAGATGACCGACTTGGCCTCTCCATGTGCCTTATAGGATACAGTAATGAGGCAGTATTCACATATATGTTATACATATATTCTATCACATTTATGAAGCAATTATCTTTGAATCAAACGATTATCAGGTGTAGAATGGGTCCTTAACGGTATAGGCTTTGAAAGGACTGTGTAACTGTACAGGTGGGCATCGTATACTATGGCCTATACTGTTCAAAGGATGGCAGTCGGTGTTTGAACGATTAGATTAATTACTTCTACCTGAAATCATAATCATTTTTGGGGGGCGCACAAATATGCAGAGACAACATATGCTTTGTAACTTTGATGTATAAAAGTTAAATCCTGACATTGCCAGTGTGAAATTTCTGAGTATTAGAATTTGGCTGACCCAGAACTTACTATTTAAAGAACTTGATTCCCTTGCCCAATGTAGTTTACTAGATAAATGCTATATCTATAAACCTGCCCTCAGCCTATCTTGAGGTAAAGTATGACAAAATAAAGGCAATATGTTGATAATATCATTATATGCTGTCTCAGCAGCTCTGTAATTTCAAAATTTTCTCGAGCACCCATCTCGTGCTCTCCCCCATCGAATCATGCCGTTGTCACTTGGATGAAAAACAACATGCCTTAGTTAAATTCTGTGGGAAACCCTGTTTATGGTAATATGTTTGTGTCATATTGTAGAATCGTCTCTCAATAACAATGTAGCGAAGTATGAATGTCAACGCCCTGCAGGTTATTTCTATATTTTAGTGCGCGAAGTGTAAATACTATTACGCACATTGTTAATGTGTAGCGTTGTGTAGTGATATAGTGCAACCTGTTGCCTATAAAGCAGAAAACGTGCAGCTAACTTACTCTATTGTCTGTTCCACGTTTTGCTGTCGACAAACGTTTGGCTATTAAACACACTAAATCTAAAACATATTTAAATTTAAGTACTTTTTCATTTAACAACAAAGTCACCATCCCCAATTTTTTTTATTTTATGAAATTCCAACAAATATTGATTTTATTCCGAAAAAAACAACGATTTTACTATGGGAATTTAACATGGGGCAAAAACGGGGCTCCAGAGCGAGGAGGGTACAAAACAAATTTTTGGTCCACAAATCATTTTTTTTATCTATACCTGGACGATGATTTTTGGGTTCAATAGGAAGGAGACTTAACTCCTTTTTAAACCCGACTTCTGCTGACCTCTTCTGGTACTGACTTTTATTCTCATGTGTGTTTTGAAATAAACTTCTTTGTTTGGTATATATTTGGTAAGTATAGTCAATATGGTTGTCATTTGGGTAATGACAACAAAAGGTAAAGTCCTAATAATAATATGTAATGTCTCCTCGCCAGTGGTTATCTAATCGTGACTTGAATTCATTCACTGTTTTAGCTTCTATAACTGTATTTGGTAATAGGTTCCATTCATTGATCACCCTTTTAGAGAATGTTCGCTGACCAAATGAGGTTAAACATCTTGGCTTGACCATCTTTAGAGTATGTCCGCGAGTTACTGAACTTGAAAATGTGAAAAATTTCTCTGCCGGAACATCTTCAAAGCCTTTCACTATCTTGTATGTCTGTATCATATCGCCCCTTCTTCTTCTGTGTGCTAGCGATGGCAGTTTCAAGTATTTCAGCCTTTCAAAGTAACTCAAATGTTTGATATTTGGAACTAATTTTGTGGCTCGTCTCTGAACATTTTCAACACTGTCAATATCTTTACGTAGGTAGGGGTGCCAAATAGCATTTCCGTATTCCATGTGAGGTCGTACGAGCGCTGTAAATAGTCTGATAAATGACTTCGCAGCAATGAAATCAAATGATCTTTTTATTAATGATAACACACTATTGGCTTTGTTAATCTTGGAGGATATATGTTTACTAAATTTCAAATCCTGTTGGAAAATAATTCCTAAGTCCGATTCTTCGGTAACTGTTATCAATGCAGCGGAATTCATAGAATACTGATGGCCTGGATTATCCCGTCCGTAATGTAGAGTCTTGCACTTGGCTACATTAAATTTTAAGTTCCATGTGTCTGACCAGTCCTGGAGAGCATTCAAATCTTCTTGCAGAGTGGCATTTTTTGTTGCAGGAGAATATAACTTGGTGTCATCAGCAAAAATTGTCACTAAACTTTGCACACAGTCAGGGATATCATTCACAAATATAATGAATAATACAGGTCCTAGTACACTTCCCTAGTACATCTTTCCATGTAGAGTGCTCACCGTTGATTGCTACTTGCTGTCTTCTAGATGAGAGAAAGTCTGATATCCAGTCATGTATCTTTCCTTTTATACCATATGCTGATAGTTTCTGCAATAATCGTGGATGTGAAACTTTATCAAAAGCCTTTGCAAGATCTAAATATATAGTGTCCCAGCTTTCATTGTTCTCCATATAGTTTGACCAATTTTCCATAACCTCCAACAACTGAAGAACACACGATCTGCCTGAACGAAATCCAAATTGTACGTCTGATAGTAATTTATTGACATTAAGATGGTTAATAATAAACTTTCTTACAAGTTTTTCAAGTAGTTTACACACAATTGATGTCAAACTAACAGGGCGGTAGTTTCCAGCATCTGATTTTGACCCTTTCTTAAATAATGGTGTAACGCGGGCATCTTTCCATTCTTTCGGTATTTGTCCACTTTCCAAGGATTTCTTGAATAATAATGTTAGTGGTACTGCTAATGTCTGCGACATAGATTTTAATAATAACGGATGAACATTATCCGGACCCGTTGATTTGCTAGCGTCTAGTTCATGTAACAGCTTCTGAACAACTGATTCACAAATGTCAATATGCTCCAAAGGAGTCACAAATTGTCTTTCATCAAATGTAGGTAAGGCATTCCCATCATCCTGTGTGAATACACTTGAGAAGAACTCGTTTAGAACCCCTGCCTTTTCCTTGTCCATCGTAGTTAGCGTATCATCATCCTTTTTCAGATTCACAACGCCTGATCTTGATTTTGTCTTTTTCTTGACATATCTCCAGAATTGCTTGGGTTCCTTTTTAGCTTTTGAGGCAATAAGTTTCTCGAAATTACGCTTTGTAGATTTAATTGTATCGTTAGACTTGTTGCCGATTAACTTGTATTTCTGGAAATCACACTCCCTCTTTGTGGCTAAATATTTAGACCAAGCATGCCTTTTCTCAATAATTGCCAGTAGGGCATCTCCATTCATCCATAATGGTTTGGGTTTGTGTCCAGGTTTGTGTTGACATATCGGTACATATTTATTTACAGTCTTCATAATGTTCTTTGAAAACGTTCCATATTTCCTGAGTACAACAGCCCTCAAACTTATTCACCCAATCGATACTTTCCAATTCCTCTGTAAAGCCTTCTATATCACATTTTGTATATTTAAATATCCTTCTACTACTGTCAGTATCTGTATAAGAACATAAGTAGTCAAATGATATAACAGCATGATCACTCACTCCTAACGATGGTAGGATGTTAATATTGTCAATATCGTTCTCGTCTTTGGATATAATTAGATCCAGTAAACTACTCAGTTGTCCTTCGCGATATCTGGTATTTTCTCTCACATGTTGAAAGAGGTAATTGTCTCTTAAACACTCAATAAATTTGTGTTCATAATGGTTTTCAGTATGACTAGTGGTATATGTACACCAGTCTATATCTTTCATATTAAAGTCCCCAGTAATCAATACACTATCACTCAATTCTGCTGCTTCTAGCAATAGTTTGTTTATTGTGTCACAATTATCATGACTAGATGGGCTTCTGTATATTACACCTATAATAATATTCTTATTATCAACTAGCCAATTACACCATGATGCGTCTGTATACAATGAATTTAAATAATCATTTGGTGAAATATTCAAATCAGAGTTTGTATATATAATTACGCCACGTCCATCATCAGAACTTGGAAAAGCTGTGTATCCCTCTATTTGAAATATAACAGAAGTGCACGATTCACCATCATCATACTTGGGCAGTACTTCAGTGACAAATATTAAATGTGGTTTATCGTGTGATATTTGTATGCGCAACTCGTCAATTTTATTCCGTAGCTGATCTGCATTTGTGTATAAACACTTAATCTTCTTGTAAACACCTTCTGTTGTACCTATATCTTTGTTCACTCTGCTGTCCTCTGTGGTACTTTCATTGTTTTCATTTGGCTCAATGTCACCAACAGAAAAAGTATCATCATTGTAACCGATATTATCATCATGTTCAACTGAATGTTTATTTTCAACTAATGATGTCGTCTGACTCGTACCAACACTGTCGCTCAAAGTTACTGTGGAATGTGTTGCTGCGGAATGTGTTTGAGACTCAATTTCCTGACTAGATTTGCATAAAATGTTCAATTTACGATTTACAATATATGCATGACTAGAACAAATGTTAACACTAGAATCAAAAATAGCACTTGTTTCATGACTAGAACAGTCTTTAACTATAACATTGTGAACACAACTAACAGCTCGAACAGGGGTAACAATATGTCCTGAGACAAAATAGTATTATGTACAATATTCACACCCTCTGATGCTACTTCATTACTGTCTGGTGCCCGGAAATGGTGCGCCAGCAGTGCTAGGTCCCCTCATTGCCGGGCGTCTTGGAACGATGCGTCCTCTGAGTATGACTAGATTTGGATTGTTCTCGTCTTTCTTGCGTTTTTCAAGATCGTTTCTCAATTCACGGTTCTTATCCCGTTCTTCCTTGGTGAGATCCGGAGTGATAAACAAGTTACTCCACTTGCTCAAGTACTCGTTGTTGCCATCCTTTCTTCTCAAAACTTTTGTCCCACCGAGCACATTGTGTTTGTCGGTCACAGATTCCATCACCACTTTTATTAACCTATTCTTGTCAGAGGGGCGGCCTAATCGGAGGAATGTTTTCACTCCAACATCTCTGCAGCCAATTGTCTCAAATATATTCCTCAAATTCTCAGCATCTGCTTCTTTTTTGTCTCCATCTTTGGGCTCTGGGACATTATGAACAATAATGTTACACTTTCTCTTCTCACGTTCTCGAAATGATTCCAAAGCACGGTCAACTTGAGCAGCAATTTTCTCATACATGCTCGACTCGAGAGACGTAATTTTCTGCTTGAATTGCTCTATTTCAGTCTTTTGATATTGGATAACAGACCCCATTTCATTCAGTTTTGGAACCATCACAGTTAAATGGCAAATTGGGCGTGGGTTCCTATGTCACTGCCCGGTTAGCTCAGTTGGTAGAGCGACCGCCTTGTAAGCGGGAGGTGCGGGGTTCGAGTCCAGGGTCGGTGGATATTTTTCCCTTCCTGTTACATTTGGCGATCAATGTCAATGTGGGACCGTGACTGACATGTCATATGGGCCGAAGACGAAGTGTAGTGGAGTTGAAGCAAACCCCAAAATATCCAAAAATACATAGACTTATCACTAAAACATTAATGACATGTTAAAATATATACACTGAACTATAAATAAACCTTATATGACACGCATACATATAAATACATAATGTCATCATTAATGAGGCTGAAATAACACCTTTTGAGTTCAGTCTTTCTTGCAGTTTGACAGCTCGTGATCACATGTTGTAAATACAGTAGGATATGGTCGACTATCGTTCTATGTGATAGAACGGCTGCAAATCTATTTTTGCAATCTGTTATTCTCTTTATTTGCAACAACAACAAACACAAAGTTGCTGAGATTTTTTCACACAGAACTAGTTCGACTTATGTTTATGTTTGTTTTTGCTTGTCTACGTTTGCCAATATATAGAGAATATTAGGCTAGTGCCGTAAATGGGAAAATATATGACAAGGCTTATGAAACGCGATGGGCGATACTCTGCCGAGCCCATCCCATTTCCGTGCCGCGCTAGATATTTTTCCCATTCACGGCACTATGTAACCTATATATATAGCTACTATTCTATGTATCCCGTCAACACTACAAATAGCTTTAAAATGCGAAAAATAACCCCAGTCGCAGCCTCAAAATCGGAGAATCGATTAGTATGACAACCACACATATTCATACGCAGTGATTATTTCGTATTGACAGGATATCAAAAAGTTTCACGGCACCCTTTTTCACGGCACATACACACTGTGTTGACGGGATAAACATTATATAATACTGTTCTTCCATATAAGTGCTAAGAAGGAACATTGAACAAAAAACAACAACACGTGAATAAAAGCAGAGATAGAGAGATAGAGAGAGCGAGAGAGAGCGGGAGAGGGGGAAGAGAGTGTGTGTCTGAGAGAGAGAGAGAGAGAGAGAGAGAGAGAGAGAGAGAGAGAGAGAGAGAGAGAGAGAGAGAGAGAGAGAGAGAGAGAGGGGGGAGGACAAATAAAGAGAGCGGGATCGAGAAAGTGTGTGTCTGTCGGAGATACAAGGAGAGAGAGAGAGAGAGGGGAGGGAGAGAGAGAGAGAGGGGAGAGTGTGTGTGTCTGAGATATATTTTTCCTTAGTAGTTTCCAGTTGCATCTGGTAGATGAGTAATACAATAATTACACTTTCAAATGTAGACAGTAATCAGCCCAGGAGTCTGAACAGACGAATTAATTGCTGGAACGCATTAAGATAATGTTGAATCGTGAAATGTTACATACATACATAATGTCTGTATAAATGTTATTAAATACATAACGTTAATCACAACAAGACCACCGATACCCGTGAACGTGATGCTATCTCTTGCTATTTCTTTGTTTTGAACTGTATTATGATCAACTGATCTAGAGCTCCATCCCATCATGAGTATTTAAAATGGCTCGTCTTGATGTCGGGTAGCGCTCCGAGCCGCATGGGGACAGTGACCGTTAACATGTCACATGGTTCCGTTTTCATCGGGTGCCGTTTAGACTAAAAAGACTACTAGCGAAAAGTAGACCAAACCCCAATACTGTCTGGTGTGTATTCTTTCGTACGATGCTTTTCATTGGTTAAATGCAGATAGCCAGACTGTAACAGGAAACATTCAGAAGTTGCAGTTAATAACGGTAAAATTAAGCAAACCAGTCAGCCACCTACATATTATCCAATCAAAAGCACTCATACAAACATAATTTAGGTAAAATATGTTGTAGCTATGTCAAAACGGTTCTTGTCTTTTATTGAGCTATTTTCCCATTTAATTTTGTGTTGACAGTCCCTTACTTGCGGTTATGTAATGACAGTATGTGTTTCTTCAACGTGTGAAAGAGATTATCTCCGAATTTGCCACTGAAATCGACCGAAATAACAGAAAATGAAAGGTAATTTTAGTTGATGAAAAGATCACCCTGACCCCACAGGCCACATTATTTTGACATGAGGCCCACACGAGGGTCCCGTTCACTAGGACAGGAAACATTACCACAACCCACTCACACACAGTGAGCAATGTACAGTAATGGAAACCACACACAGTGAGAGATGTACAGTAATGTGAACCATTAAAACGAAAGTAGGTTGTCGTGTGTAACCGGATAGGGGAAATGAAACGGAAAAAATGTGCACCGACCGGGGATCGAACCCGGGACCTTCACAATACCAGCGGGACGCGCTAACCAACTGCGCTACCGGAGCACGATGCTCTCGATCGGTATTTTTATATCTACATTCAACTCGTGATTACACATGGTACCATTTCCGTTACACTCCTCCCCCATTATTTTTGAGTTTCGTCAATTACGAAGAAACTCACCCCAAGTTCACCCCTCTAGAGAGCCCACAGACACTCATGAGGGTCGGACGAGCCCCCAAGTGTAACCGGATAGGGGAAATGCAACGGAAAAAATGTTCACCGACTGGGGATCGAACCTGGGACCTTCCCAATACCAGCGGGACGCGCTAACCAACTGCGCTACCGGAGCACGATGCTCTCGATCGGTATTTTTATATCCACATTCAACTCGTGATTACACATGGTACCATTTCCGTTACACTCCTCCCCCATTATTTTTGAGTTTCGTCAATTACGAAGAAACTCACCCCAAGTTCACCCCTCTAGAGAGCCCACAGACACTCATGAGGGTCGGACGAGCCTCCAAATGTAACCGGATAGGGGAAATGCAACGAAAAAAATGTTCACCGACTGGGGATCGAACCTGGGACCTTCCCAATACCAGCGGGACGCGCTAACCAATTGCGCTACCGGAGCACAATGCTCTCGATCGGTATTTTTATATCCACATTCAACTCATGATTACACATGGTACCATTTCCGTTACACATGATTATGCACAAAATTTATTCAACTGTCTGAAAAGACCTCTTCTCTTGGCACCTCCAAATTTAACAGGAAAAATTATAACATGAAATGGAATAAGTATAGTAGGTGCACCTGGCTTCGCACAGGCAGGCCCATAGCGCTGTGTAAAATAATGCCACGGCAGCCTTTTTAGCGGGAAAAATTCCACTTAGACCCTCAAAATCGCATTTCTTACATTCTAAAGTCACCGTCGCGAAATACAATGTGATACATGAAAACCATTTTGGCCACCGTTTACAAATGTCGTAACATGCTTATTGCGTTGTTATTGGATGTTCAACGCATGAAGCTGACGAAGAAAAAAAAAAAAACAGGCCAAAATAATGCCACGACAGCGCCGTGCTGCCGTGGTGGCCGCTACGGCCCTGACAGGTCATGGCTTCGTGCACCCTGCTATTCTGGAAGTCTGCGTAACGTATCACTAGTCACGTGACCCAATTCTTTTGGGGGAAACTCAATACATTTTGTTCTGAAATACATCATTTTCATGCCATAATATTTCACGTTTAGAACTACGAAAATACTAAATGGTGATAAGAATATTTTTTAATGACCATTTAACATTATACATCTGCATTTAAATTTGATTTAGCAATTGCAATTTAGTTGTTTGAAGCTTTCAAAAATTATTAAATTATATAGGAAATGGGTCGGATTTCACCCTGCATTCCTCGACAGGGGAGATAATTATAACCTTAATGTGCGCGAAATGGAAGAAGTCTTTGATTTAACAACTGTTTCGGTACTTTCCTGGCGATAAATGCGTTCTAAAATTAATACCTATTTGCCTTTAGTTCTGAGTACGTAACTCGCATAATTACATTTCATTACACTGCATTACATAAGTGTTATGATGGAGTTGTCTTTCCAAATGTGCGTTTGAAACATTCTTTGTTTACTTTCTACTTTGTGCAGAGTGACCGAAGAATTTTGCTAATACACACTATATTAGGTCAGTTTATGGTAATCATTTTGTGTCGTATTGTAGAATAACAATATAGCAAAGTATGAACGTCGACGTCCTGCAGGTTTTTTCTATATTTTAATGCGCGAAATGTAAATGCTATTGCACAGATTTTTACCGTTACGCTAGCTGCACGTTTTTCCGCTTTATAAGCAACAGGTTGCACCATGCTACACAGTAAAAATGTGTGTAATAGCATTTAAACTTCACACACTAAATTATAGAAAAAATCTGCAGGGCGTTAGTGTTCATACTTCGTAAAATAAGTTTTTTAAATAGTTGCGGTAAAGTTTTTGTGTTTCGGTCCAGGCGGCAGCCGGGGTTATCAGTGAGCCTCTGCTCACTTGCTCTAGTTTGTATACATGTTTTTTAGCCAGGTTTTTTTTGAAAAAAAGTCCAGGCTATTGGATTGGCGAAAGCCGGGCGGGCGGGCGGCGTCCACAATCAATGTTAAGTTTTCGTGTTTGAGTCCATTTCTTTGTTACTGTACCACCTAGGACCACCAAACTTTCACAGCTTCATAATCAAGGGGTGCCCACCACATATCACTATCCAACATGTTACTTTTTAGCCAGGTTTTTTGAAAAAAAATCCAGGCTATTGGATTGGCGAAAGCCGGGGGGCGGGCGGGCGGCATCCACAATCAATGTTAAGTTTTCGTGTTTGAGTCCATTTCTTTGTTACTGTACCACCTAGGACCACCAAACTTTCACAGCTTCATAATCAAGGGGTGCCACACATATCACTATCCAACATGTTACTTTTTTTTTAACTTGACCCATTTTTTCCGCGTAGTCGACTTAGCCATTTTCAATGTTAAGTTTTCGCGTTTACAATGTTAAGTTTTCGTGTTTAAGTCCATTTCTTTGGTACTGTACCACCTAGGACCACCAAACTTTCACAGCTTCATAATCAAGGGGTGCCCACCACATATCACTATCCAACATGTTACTTTTTTTTTAACTTCACCCATTTTTTTCCATCGCGCAGTCGACTTAGCCATTTTCAATGTTAAGTTTTCGCGTTTACAATGTTAAGTTTTTGTGTTTAAGTCCATTTCTTTGGTACTGTACCACCTAGGACCACCAAACTTTCACAGCTTCATAACCAAGGGGTGCCTACCACATACAACTATCCAACATGTGACCATTTTTTTACCTTCACCTATTATTTCTACGTAATTGACTTAGCCATTTTCAACGTTAACTTTTTAACGTACGTCTGGTTAGAGTTTTTTGGTTAACACTTTTTCGTTATACTATATCTCTGCAACTGCTTCGCCCATTACCTTGAAACTTCACATGGGTGTTTATCATCATCCATATTTTCATTCTAACCCCCAACCGTGCGGCCCCTGTGCCCAATGTCAAGGTCAAATTACTTTGATTTTTTTTGTTAAAGTTTTTTCGTGTACTATATCTCTGCAACTGCTTCACCCAATACATTGATACTTCACATGGGTGTTTATCATCATTGTCGCACCTGCTTGCGGAAAGCGCGATCCTGTGCCCAATGTCAAGGTCAAATTACTTTGAATTTTTTTGTTAAGATTTTTTCGTGTACTATATCTCTGCAACTGCTTCACCCAATACCTTGATACTTCACATGGGTGTTTATCATCATTGTCGCACCTGCTTGCGGAAAGCGCGATCCTGTGCCCAATGTCAAGGTCAAATTACTTTGAATTTTTTTTTTAAAGTTTTTTTGTGTAGTATGTCTCTTCAACTGCTTCACCCAATACCTTGATACTTCACATGGGTGTTTATCATCATTGTCGCACCTGCTTGCTGAAAGCGCGATCCTGTGCCCAATGTGAAGGTCAAATTACTTTGAATTTTTTTTTTTAAAGTTTTTTCGTGTACTATACATCTGCAACTGTTTCACCCAATACCTTGATACTTCACATGGGTGTTTATCATCATTGTTGCACCTGCTTGCGGAAAGCGCGATCCTGTGCCCAATGTCAAGGTCAAATTACTTTGAATTTTTTTGTTAAAGTGTTTTCGTGTACTATATCTCTGCAACTGCTTCACCCAATACCTTGATACTTCACATGGGTGTTTATCATCATTGTCGCACCTGCTTGCGGAAAGCGCGATATCGTCGGCATTTTGGCATACGTCTGTCCGTCCGTCCGTCCGTACATCCGTGTGACCGGTTAAAGTTTTTTCCTTAAAGTTTTTCCATCTACTATATCTATTTTTTTAGTGTCCATGCCTCGCCCCAAGGCGCGACATGCAGGCCACGGCCATCTAGTCTACAAAAAGTGGGTATAATTATGTTATCCAAGTGTCCATGCTTGGAAAAAACCTGGCAGCCGTGGCTTTGCCTCGTTTCTTGTTATAATTATAAAAAAATATATATAATATAAAGTTTGCGAAGCCAGGTCCACTGACTCTAAACATATTTGCCTTTGTGTTTTCCATAATTTCACTTCAGGTATTATGCGAGTTGTTTGTTTGCAGACGACAACTAGTTTACACACTGATGTAAACAAAGTGCTGTCATCATGACCAAATCTACATTGAAAAATTACTTCTTGATCAAAATGTTTACTAAATACATTGGTTGAACAGATATAACATCCATGAAGCAGTGCTCCAGATAAGGAATTAGTAATTGAGTATTGTCACTCCATCATTTCTGAAGCAATTGGGTATTTCAAAATTTTAATTGGGTAAAATTAAATCACACTACTGTTTACACATCAACAGACAGCAATTATTGAATGGTTTGCTTCGAAATGAAAACACGTCTTGGAATTTCATTAGAATTGTCTCCTTGGAGACAATTCTAATGAAATACCAAGATGTGTTTTCATGGCAAATAAGAAAAATATGCTATATTTGTGGTCTGTTTATTGTTTTCTGCATCATGATAAAGGTACCATAAATTTTTTCTTGCTTTTTGATACTGACTACTTCTGATTTCAATTGGGTTTTTGACAATTTTAATTGGTATTTACCGTAAGCAATTATGCAGCTTATCTGGAGCTCTGATCAAGATGTAACATCACTTTGTCCCGTTCCCGCCTGCCCAGTCGCCACTACCAACACTTATTCCAGAGCAGTCCGACTCGCGCTTGACGTACCGATGATGTGTATTGAGGGAGCAACTATTATATCCTGTTCCGTTGATTAGATCCAGCCGCTGACTTTTCGGCTCATTCTCTCCCAGGCACAAACAGTATGATAGTTTTGTTGGTGCGATGGTTTGGGTGTTTTGTCAATAATATTTGTGGTTTTTCATTCACAGTGAAACGTTTGAATAGCAAATGGAATCTGTTGACGTAGCTGGGTGCGTATTATGTACATGTATTCACCTTGTACGGGCGGCACAGCTTGTCCACGCAATAACTAGAGTTCTTCTTGACGGATTGTAACCAAATTCGGTATATGGGCAAGAATTCGCTATTCTGGAGAATGCATATTTTTCTTGTCAATTCCATTTAAACACTACATAAAAAGAGAAATGTTGAGATGGAACATTTTTACGACTTCAGTTATATGAATACACATATGGACTATCTAGCAGTACCAAAAAATAGGTTATTGAAGTTGATTGAACAAGCTGTACAGTTCTTCAATATGTATGTATCTCACACTTTTTAGGTGAAAAATGGGGGACATTTTTAACATGTCCTAGTATGTGCAAGTATTTCATATTGATCTTGCCCTTTTCATTGCGTTGAAAGAGATCGTACGTTTCTGTGAGCAGTTTAACTCTATTTCAGTACAAACATTATTTGTCCATCAGAAGTACATGTATAACCATTGAAAAAAATATAACATTAGTGTGTGTATGTAACATTTTCTTGTCAAACCCTGTTACATACGTATAACCAGTCCAGTAGCTTACAATATGGAACCTGATTAGTTTCTTTACTGACATATTGAACCATCTGGCGGTGAGTCTTAAGATGCAAGTAAGCTTTTTGTTTTATCTTAAAAGAATCAAAAATGGTAAAAGTGTATTTAATATTTATAATATTTCTTGTCAACAAACTGTTACATACGCAGAAATTGCTTCATCTAAACATAGAAAACAACAATCAACAGCCAGGTTTATTTTACTACATTTGTTAGAAATCAGCATATTCTCACTTTTGGCACCAAAACATAGAGGATATGGTAAGTTACATGTGGAAAAAAAATTATAGGAGGTTTCATGTTTTTCATGTCAAAATGTTACATACTGCTGTAAATCAGATCAAAGTGTTTTAACGGACTGGTCATGGCAATATATAAGCAAAATCAATGCATTTAACATAAAGCTGCTCTTAATAGATTTGTTACAAACCAAACATCTTTTATAATCTTATTTACAACATAAGTAAAGGAATTTCAATAATGTGTATGTAACATTGACAAAATTGTTACATACATCAATTGCCTCAAATGTTGAAATAGTCCGTCCGTTCATGATAATAATTAATTTATAAAAAGTTTATAAAATAAATCCTGTCCCTGTAGGTTTATTATAAGTTGTAAATAGCTCAGGTTTTGCTATTTGCTGTATAAATAAAGGAAGGTATATGATATGTGCGTTACGTTACATTGACAAAAACATTTTACAGTACCTTAAAGATGTTGCAATGGAGTATTCAGGGTATTTTAAATGAGCAAATTGTGGATTTAAACAAAAGTTTGTGATAATGGGATGGTTGTAAACTATAAACTGCTCATGTAAACTTATTACTAACATAAATAAATAAACCTGAAAAATGTGCACGTAACATTTACAAGAATAACATATTGCAATCTATTTATTTATTACACATTAATCAAAACATTTTCTGTGTAAACTGTTAACAATCATCTTATCTTTATACAGTTTATTGTCTTACAAGAAGAAATTCCAGTTGCCACATAGTTATAAGCATCCGGTCTCTAAAACAAGTATTGCTTGGCATATTTGTCAATGTTACATACCCGACTTCGATCAAATGTCACAATATACTTCTCAAGGTAAAGCATGATTTAAAACTAATGCCTCTACAACAAATAAGGTCCAAATAGGTTTGTTACAACCCATAAACATATAGTATAATCTCATTTCTAACAGTTTAAAATGAGCATGGAATATGTGTATGTAACATTGACGCGAACAATATATTGTAGCCATTTTTTCATCAACCAATAATCAATGCATTTTCTGGTAAAGGTGATTGTTAGTACACAGTAAAACACGTCTTTACACAACAAAGAAACTAAGATGCCATTTGAAAGCAACATAGGATCACCAAATACATATTACCTCTTTGTCAATGTTACATACACGAGATTCAGCACATTTCTATAGATTTTTACCTCCGGCTACGGCCCTGTATCGGTATACATGTTTATGACGACAAGACGAAGAAGCCTATTGATTCCGATGACTTATCTCCCCTTGGCGGCCATGTTTAATTTTCCCACTCTGTATCCTTGTTTCTACATTTTTGTATCCAATTCTATATATCATGATTTCTACTTTACACATCATCTAGATTTTCAATATAGGAATGAATGGCCTTTTTGTGGAATTTATCGGGGTATAAAGTTGGAAAAGTCGCGGGAATACTGGACGAAGCGATAAAAATTTACAATGTTCGAAAAAAAATTAATTATTATTTTTATTTTTTTTCGAAAATTATAATTTTTTAAGGCCTCGTCCAGTATTCCCGCGACTTTTCCAAGTTTATATCCCCGATAAATTCCACAAAAAGGCCATTCATTCCTTATAATTCCAGCATTTGAAATAAATTCATCAAGAAAATGTGTTTATTTTCCGTTTTCTTAAGAATTATTTTATCAAATGGATTGATAATGAAAATCTTTTTTAATTGTTAGATTATATGCATTGGATCGGACGACTTTCGGGTGTGCGAATCCATGTACACTTCCTTGTGTTTTCAAGTTGATTCATGTAGTACAACAACAATGGCAGATCCCTGAGCTGACACGTGACATACATATTTCTGGTGTTGAGTGTCATATCTCAAAATACAGAGGTGAACTTTATTTCTATAGTTATACCCCCCGCAACGAGTTCCCCCGCAACGAGTTGTGGGGGGTATACTAGAGTCAGGTTGTCCGTCCGTCCGTCTGTGCGTCCGTAAACTTAACATCAGAGAAATATTGTTATAACTTCTATTTCCTTCATCTAAAATGCTTAATATTTCACACATACATTCCTGTAAGGCTCTACTACCATGCTGTGCCAAATCCACGACCGTCCAACCACCGCTGATCCCAAGGTCAAGGTCAAATACATAGTACAAAACTTAACATCAGAGAAATATTGTACTTCTATTTCCTTCATAAAATGCTTATATTTCACACTGCATTCCTGTAAGGCTACTACATGTGTGCCAAATCCACGACCGTCCACCCCCGCTGATCCCATGGTCAAGGTCAAATACTTGGTCTCTTTACAAAATTCATCAGAGAAATATTGTTATAACTTCTATTTCCTTCATCTAAAATGCTTAATATTTCACACATACATTCTGTAAGGCTCTATACCATGCTGTGCCAAATCCACGACCGTCAACCCCCGCTGATCCCAAGGTCAAGGTCAAATATAGTACAAAACTTACATCAGAGAATATTGTTATAACTTCTATTTCTCATCTAAAATGCTTAATATTTCACACATGCATTCCTGTAAGCTCTACTACCATGCTGTGCCAAATCCACGACCGTCCAACCCCCGCTGATCCCATGGTCAAGGTCAAATACTTGGTCTCTTTACAAAACTTAACATCAGAGAAATATTGTTATAACTTCTATTTCCTTCATCTAAAATAAACTATATTTCACACATGCATTCCTGTAAGGCTCTACTACCATGCTGTGCCAAATCCACGACCGTCCAACCCTCACTGATCCCAAGGTCAAGGTCAAATACTTAGTCTCTTTACAAAACTTAACATCAGAGAAATATTGTTATAACTTCTATTTCCTTCATCTAAAATGCTTAATATTTCACACATGCATTCCTGTAAGGCTCTACTACCATGCTGTGCCAAATCCACGACCGTCCAACCCCCACTGATCCCAAGGTCAAGGTCAAATACTTAGTCTCTTTACAAAACTTAACATCAGAGAAATATTGTTATAACTTCTATATTCTTCATCTAAAATGCTTAATATTTCACACATGCATTCCTGTAAGGCTCTACTACCATGCTGTGCCAAATCCACGACCGTCCAACCCCCACTGATGCCATGGTCAAGGTCAAATACTTAGTTTCTTTACAAAACTTAACACCAGAGAAATATTGTTATAACTTCTATTTCCTTCATCTAAAATGCTTGATATTTCACACATGCATTCCTGTAAGGCTCTACTACCATGCTGTGCCAAATCCACGACCGTCCAACCCCCGCTGATCCCATGGTCAAGGTCAAATACTTAGTCTCTTTACAAAACTTAACACCAGAGAAATATTGTTATAACTTCTATATTCTTCATCTAAAATGCTTAATATTTCACACATGCATTCCTGTAAGGCTCTACTACCATGCTGTGCCAAATCCACGACCGTCCAACCCAAGGTCAAGGTCAACATGGTCTCTTTACAAAACTTAACATCAGAGAAATATGTTATAACTTCATCTAAGATTCTTATTATTTCATGCATGCATTCCTCTAAGGCTCTACTATCATGCTGTGACATATCCCCGCTGATCCCAAGGTCAAGATCACATACTTAGTCTCTTTACAAAACTTAACATCAGAGAAATATTGTTATAACTTCTATTTCCTTGCTCGGATCTGCTTCACATTCACGTTTGTGCCGCCCCCGCTAAGCCCAGAGTCAAGGTCACAAGCCCACACACTTGGAAAATTTTACATATTTAGGGGTACCTGGGCCCACGCGGGGGGTATTCCGTAAGCCTCGCTTACTGACCAATCTAGTTGTTTCTGAAAATAATAAAAATATATATCCTAGTTCTGAGTACATAACTCTCATGACAACATAAGAATTATGATACACCACTGTTTGATAACAGTAGCCGATTTCATCAACATTGCAAAGCATACTTTACTAGCAAAGTATACTTTGAGGGAGAAATTTTCATTTTTTTTTTTAATTTATTAATTTTTATTATACTGAATTTATTACATTATCACAGCCATTTAATGGCTGTGATAATGTAATAAATTCAGTATAATAATTCTGCATACTTTTAATCATGAAATACATGCATTTGTTAGTTCTATGTGAAATAATGCATTTCAGGAAAAATAAATGATTACTCCCTCAAAGTATACTTTGCTAGTAAAGTATACTTTGCAATGTTGATGAAATAGGCTACTGGTGTTTTATACGGTATTCTCATGTTTCACACATTTTTAGACATGTTAAATAGAAATGCATGCTAAAACTTTACTGCATTATCTATTTCTATAACATATGGCCATAAAAGAAAGTACTTTAGTTCTCCGTTATCGCGTCAAGCATTTTATCGTCATGGAGAAATAAAATTGTACTGCAAATTTGTCACATGATACATAAAAAAACACTACCATGCAAAACAAATGTGAAATCCAATCAGGTCTGATGAAATTCTGGTGACTTTTCACATGTAAAGAAGTTATAGTAACTTTATAGAACATATTTGCATCTGGCGACTTTGAACGAATTGAACATCTGAAATAAATAAAATCTGCCTGCCTGCGTCACAATCAACAAACCCCATGGCCTAACACGTAAATATTCAATTCTTTTTCATCTATTTTCTGATTGAATGTTCCTAGTTCTATAATATAAACGTAAATATTAAATTCTTTTTTAGCACGCATTTCGAAGGAAGGAGTGCTTATGGCATACCCCTGGCATAGTCAGCGACTTAGCAATTTTCATTAACCCTTTCCCTGATAGAGACGACTTTTCACGCCTCTGCAGAAGATGTCTTTAGAAAACATTGTGGGAAAAGGAGAAATTGCTTGTAACAAGCAATTTCTCCTTTTCCCACAATGTTTTCTACTCTATCAGATAATTTAACCATCATTTGACCCAGCATTTGATTTTTTTATTCAGATGTTTTCGATTTGGATGAGTCGAAATATCGCAAAACAGGGAAAGGGTTAAGACGGTTGCCAGAGCTTCTCAATTCTATTATAATGTCTATATCCCTTGAAGGAGTACTTTGATATTTCTATACACCATAATGTTCTTCTCAATTCTATTATAATGTCTATATCCCTTGAAGGAGTACTTTGATATTTCAATACACCATACATGTACATATGCACAAATACCATACATTCATGCTGCCCTTAACCCTTTCCCTGATAGAAACGACTTTTCACGCCTCTGCAGAAGATGTCTTTAGAAAACATTGTGGCAAAAAGTGAAAAACGCAAGTCATAATTAGGTTTCGCCCTGTGTTTTAAGGCATATTTCGTCATGCCAGGAGTGCAGACAGTATGATTATTCATTGAATGATGTGGTATGTGTTCTTCACACCAACAATTCAATAGTCCTTGAAAATTATACTTGCAGTCCTTGAAAAGTGCTTAACCCTTTCCCTGATAGAAACGACTTTTCACGCCTCTGCAGAAGATGTCTTTTGAAAACATTGTGGGAAAAGGAGAAATTGCTTGTAACAAGCAATTTCTCCCTTTCCCACAATGTTTTCTACTCTATCAGATAATTTAACCATCATTTGACCCAGCATTTGATTCTTTTATTCAGATGTTTTCGATTTGGAAGAGTCGAAATATCCCAAAACAGGGAAAGGGTTAATATAACCTTCACCTTTTGACCTTCACAACTTTGCTTAAACACTTAAGTTTTGATTAAGAAATTTTGCGGAGTTTCTCAATTCTGTCATAACTTTTATATTCCTTTAAAGGATTACTTTAATATTTCAATGCATCATACTTGTGCACAAATGCGACACATCCTGTTACCCTTAATATGACATTAACCTTTTGACCATCACAACTTTGAATTTTTGTTACACATGAAGAAGTTTGCCTGAATTTCTCAATTCTGTCATATCTTATATATCCCTTGTTACATTTTTTTTATCAAAGTCAATAATACATTTGTAAAAGTACAATACACATTGAATTTGAAATATGGGGGTATAAAACTCTTTAGATACAAAACTTATCTGGAGCGCTGTAAGAAGTTTTTTTTCTCTGCTGGCGTTTCTAAAATCTGTCCTATACATGTACCTCTAAGGATTACTTATAACCTGGGGCCCGTTTCACTAAACTTACTAAAATGTTTGTAAGCGTAAATTTAGGATCGTCAAAAATTGCAATTGATTGATTTACATTTATTGAGCATAGGCTGCATATGCAGCCTATGCTCAATAAATGTAAATCCAATAATTGTTTATAAGAAAACAGTGTTGATGTGCAATTTACAGACTATCATAAGTTTGCACTTACGAACATTTAGTGAAACGGCCCCCTGAACCTTTTGACTTTCACAACCAGGCTCATGAATCTATAAATCACTCTTGGTTAATTAAATTTTGTTCACAATACATGTTTTAGCAGGACATGAGAATCAGCTCAACATGGTTTTCATTTTTTTTTCATACAAAGTATGTTGTGGGGTATATAGTTTTCTTCATTCCGTGCGTCCGTCCGTTTGTGTTAGTTTTTATTTGTCGGTCCAGGCACCGCCTCTGCTCACTCACTCTAGTGTTGCAAATGTACAATTTATTTTTTAAATTAAATCTAATTCAGCAGGGTGAATGTTCACTGCTGTTGCTGTGTGATACATTCCTATGTCTGGTTGCACAGCATGTACACAGATTGTGTCTGGATGCAGCTGTTGTACACTGCCAGCCAGTGAATGGTATACACTTGTATTTAATATTATCTACACGCTCTGACCTTGTAGGTATGAACATGGCGGGCATTGAGAAACCAGGCCTTGTGATATCTGGCATCATCCACTCGCTAGATGCTCCCGTCAATGGTGGTATGTATGCTTAGCCCTTTCAACCCTAAGGAACTGGAATGGACTGTGATATGCTAATGTTCCGACCAATCCAATGGTCACAAAATGATTTTCAGATTCGTCCATTTATGAAAAGGGGGTGTTTTTGTTCTAAGAAATATTAAAATTACTTTCAAATAGTGCAGATCCTGATGAGACGGCTCGTTACGAGCCGGCTCATCTGGATCTGCACTTTTTGCATAAACCGATATAGCGGGCTTTCGGGTTCAAAGGCTATATAGTCCATCACATTCTCAGGATACACCCTTTTACTGATGGAAAATTGTGAATATTTTCTTTATTTCTCATCGGATGTATAAGTTGTGACCACTCATTTGAACCGTCTCAAAGAGACGGTTCAAATGAGTGGTCGTGGTCACAACTTATACTTTCGTTGAGAAATAAGAAATATTGGAGAGAAAAAATTTCAAACACCCAGAAGAGTATTCTGAATTCTCACATGCCATCGCTCATTATTTTAAACCAATGTTTTTTATGCCACCGGGTTTCGAAGAAATGGGTGGCATATAGTGTTTGGACTGTCCGTCTGTCCGTCTGTCCATCTGTCTGTCTGTCCGTCACACTTTTCGGTTAACCACTTTGTCACAGTTTCTCAAATATGCTGCAGGTGGCATCCGCGTTCGACAGACGCATTTCTTGTTTATTGCTATTTTAAAGCTGTATTCCCACATCCCAGGTTGTAATTTAGGGACACATATTTTTGTCCATTCTTTAGATATTCTTTACATATTCCGGGCAAAATAAACATTCATTTACCATTACAGGACATGTTAATTTGCTTTATTATTCTTTTTATATCAAACGTGCATTGCAACCTTGATGTCAGGGGTGATAACCGTGTTTCCTTCAAAGGTTATCGGAAGCAACTATTTATTTTCTCCATTTATTTGTTTGATGTGCAATTATCATACTTTATAATATGTTGATAAAAATATTTATTCATGTGGCGTGTTTAATTGACATAAATAATTAGTCCCCTGTCGAGAATCGGCGGTGCTGTCCATCTGTCTGTCTGTGCATTTATTTTTTGAAAGTTTTTATGCCCCCTGATCTCGGTAGAGCCGGAGGCATATAGTGTTTGGAGGGTGTGTCCGTCTGTCCATGTGTCATTAAGAAGTTTCTCAATTATGTCATAACTTCTATATCCCTTGAAGGAGTACGTAACTATTTCAACACAGTATACCTGTGGACAAATGCCACGCATCCATGCTGCCCTTAATACGACCTTGATCTTTTGACCTTCACAACTTTGAACTTTTTCCCACATTAAGAAGTTCGCCTGAGTTTCTCAATTCTGTCATAACTTCGATATCCCTTGAAGGATTGATTTAATAATTCAATACATCATACTTGTGGACAAATGCCACACATCCATGCTGCTCTTACTATCATGCTGCTCTTACTATGACCGTGACCTTTTGACCTTGACACCTTTGAACTTTTTCACACATAAATAAGTTCACCAGAGTTTCTCAATTTTGTCATAACTTCTATATCCCTTGATGGATTACTTTAATATTTCAATACATCATACTTGTTCACACATGTCACACAATGATGCTGTCCTTAATATGACCTTCACAACTGTGCATATGAATACTTATCACTGTTGGTTAATTAACCTTGCCACAGTTTCTCCAATCTGCCACCGGGGGGGTGGGGGGGCATTTGTGTGCCAACGGGCCACATTTTCTTGTTTTGAAAGTTTTTGCAAGTAAGAGTTTCTCAAATCACCTTTTATTTCTGTTTGCCTTCAGCTAATACCTTCAGCTAATACCTTCATATTGCACACATGCATTACTTAGTAACAATACATTGAGAAGGTTCAAATGAGTGGTCGTAACATATCCTTTCTTTGAGAAATAACAAAAATAAAATCATTTACTAAATTTCATACCTGTAAAGGTGTATTCTGAAAGAAATGGGTTAATCATTAAACCACTGATGATCATACATACTTATATACCAGTGCATGTCAAATCACCAACTGCAGTAATTACAGGGGTTGTTAATTGATTATACTTGTGCACTTGACCAGATGACCTTGTTACTGCACTTGGTTGGTATTAACCCCTACAAACTAAATTAACCCTTACACCGCTATCTTAACCCCCCCCCTTCCGTACACCGCACAACGCTATCTTAATTACCCTTACACTGCTATATTAAATAAGCCTTGCACCGCTATCTTAAATAAGCCTTACACTGCTATCTCATTTTTAGCTCACATGAGCTTCGCAATTGTTACCGCAATGTGTCCGTCCGTCGTCCGTGAGCATTTTTAAACGTCTTCTCCTCGGTAACCATTGGGCCTATAGTCACCAAACTTCATGGTCATGGTCATTAGGTAGGGGGATTACAAATTTGTTAAAATGATGTCATTACGTAATCCAAGATGGCCGCCGTCTAAAAATAGCATAAATTCTTCAAAAATCTTCTTCTCAAGAACCGCCTACCAGATTTCGACAAAACTTGGTAGGAATGATCGATGTACAATGATCTTTCAAAGTTGTTAAAATGGTTACCCCGGGGTCAAAAATGGGCGTGGCCCGTGGGGTCAAATTTTATTTTTGACCAAATATGGTCATGTCTATATCAAATCGAAGGTATCAAAGAGGTGATCGCTCTGGTACATTTTTTGTCGAAATTGAATGGTCATGTCATCCAAGATGGCCGCCAAAAGGTAAAAAGGTCGTTCTTTTATTATTAGAGATTTCAAAATTCTTCTTCACACGAACCGCTTGGCCCATGGTGGCCAAACTTCACAGTTATGGTCCATGGGTGAAGCCTTTTCAGATTTGTTAAAACGGAGGTCGTCGCTAATCCAAGATGGCCGCCGTCTAAAAATAGCACAAATTCTTAAAAGATCTTCTTCTCATGAACCGCCAGCCGGATTTCGACAAACTTGGTAGGAATTATCGATGTAGAATGCTCTATCAAAGGTGTTAAAATGGTGACCCCGGGGTCAAAAATATTTTTGACCGTATATGCTCGTGTCATATATCAAATGGAAGGTATCGATAAGGCGATTGCTATGGTGCAATATTTGTCGGAATCGGATGATTATGTCATCCGTGATGGCCGCCAAAAGGTCCATTTGTTCGAGATTTTGGACGTCTTTTTCTCAGGAACCACATGGCTGATGCTGGCCAAACTTCATAGTAAGTTAAGATCCTTGGGTGAAGCATTTTCAGATTTGGTCAAATGAGTCATCGCTTAATCCAAGATGACCGCCATCTAAAAAATATCACAATTTTTTAACACATATGAACTCAATGTCACATTCTCCTCTGGTGTTCATGGAGTCAGGTGAGCGAATTAGGGCCATCGTGGCCTTCTTGTTTGTCGTCTGCTGTTTATTTTCCATTTAGCATAATTTACAACATGCTTAGACAGCACTTCTTCCATTGGAAATGATTCTGAAGTGCTCAAACCATGTTTTTATTGAGAAATAAGGCAAGATATGAAAGCAACAGCGGACGACAATTGTTGTGTGTAGTGATCTATGGGTTAAATCGTGTCGTCTGCTGTTTATTTTCCTGTGAACCCATGCTTTTATTGAGAAAGAAGATAAAATATGAACAACAGCAGCACCTCCTGTGCTAATCTTGCCAATATTTGCCAATTTCTTTATTATAGGAATGAATGGCCTTTTTGTGGAATTTATCGGGGTATAAACTTGGAAAAGTTGCGGGAATACTGGACGAAGCGATAAAAAATTACAATTTTTGAAAAAAAAGAATTTTTTTTTTTTTTTTTTTTGTCGAAAATTGTAATTTTTTAAGGCCTCGTCCAGTATTCCCGCGACTCTTCCAAGTTTATATCCCCGATAAATTCCACAAAAAGGCCATTTATTCCTTATAATTCCTTATAATTCCAGCATTTTAAATAAATTCATCAAGAAAATCAAATCAAGGGAATTGTGTAAATATTTTTGTGCTGGAATTACTACAAAATACTTGAATATTGTGCTTGAAAGCAAGCACCTTGCTTGGCTGAGCCTGAGCTGTGCTACAGTTCACGCACAGCCAATCAAACCGCTTGATTGCTAGTTGATATTGCAAGCAGATGCTTAGAAACGTTGACATAATGGCAAGATTAACGCAGGTGTATTATTTACTGTCAAGCCCAGTTGCATGGGCACAAATGGTAATCATGACAACATGTGAGACACGCCATGCGATTATGTTCTTCAGAACATGTGCGATTTTTCACGAATATATTTACAGATATTATCCGTAAATGATATCGAATGATGACAAAATTTTGTCAGATTTCGACGTCATTTACGGAAAATATCATGCATTTTGTAAATATGGGTTTTGCGACCAGTGTAGATCCAGATCAGTCTGTGCATCCGCACAGCCTGATCAGGATCTTCACTGTTCATTGGTCCATATACTACATGTACCGTATTGATGTTAATAAACGCCCCCGGAGTTATGCAATCTGTGGGGATCAAAATGTGGAAAGTATGATCAACATATGTTATTTTCACATACAAAAGCCATTTAACCCATTACAGACGGGATACATTTTTAGTAGTATGAACCTTTTGAGAGAAAAAATCCCTATTTTCTTTATTTATTTTCGAAAGTATATGTTGTAACACTCATTTGAACCGTCTCGACGAGACGGTTCAAATGAGTGGCAACAACATATACCTTTATCGATGAATGAACAAAATAATGATATTTTTTCAACAAAAATCATAGTATCCTTAGGCTGAAATGGGTTAAAAGAATATGTTTAAATGGCTTTTTTATGCAAAAATTTAGAATGCAAATATGGGAGGGGGGCTACTATTAGAATAAATACGGTACATCCATTTATCTGCTGTTGTTTTACAGAAGATCCTGAACCAAAATTCGCTCCCCAACTGATCAGCGATTTACACCAAATGGCGGAGAATGCTGTGTCGAATGACACCAACATTCCTTCGAGCCAACTCAACATGCAGAGTGGTGGTCTCCAACTAGTTGATGGCAAGATACAGGCAGGTATGCATACTGGTAATGTCGGGTACAATCCATTAATTCAATCCATTAACCCCACAGGCCTGATTCCCATTGTTTGCAAACAGTGTAGATCCCGATGAGCCGGCTCGAAACGAGCCGTCTCATCCGGATCTGCACTATTTGTGGATATGTTCTATTTTTTTTTTTATAAAATTCTCCTTTTCTGGTTAGTAAAATAGCCTCAAAATAAAATGGAATATTCTATTCCAGTTACTTAGGGGTGAAAGGGTTAATCAGGTCGCGGTTGCTCAAGACCTCTGTTAGCTTAACAGCCTGTATAATAATAGGTTTTGAGCAACCGGGCCCAAATCATTGGCTGTTTCTATCGGCAGGTTACAAGTGACACCTACATGAAGTGTACAATAACCTCAATAATTCAAGGGTCTAAGTAACCAATCAAGACTAAATTTAATGTAAAATATAAGTTTACTTTTATATAATGAAATTGAATGCGAATGCAATTGACGACTAATTGTTTACGACCAGTTGCAATTCAGATGATAGCGACCAGATTTTGATGAAAGGAAAATAACGATTGTGGTGCTATATTTTTTGCATACAAAAACATGACATGGTCGCTGTTCACATACAAAAATGCCGTGTGGGAATGAAAATAGCTGGTCGCTGGTCGCTGTTCGGGGGTGGTCGTTATTCCAAGGTCTTATAAAGAACAAAATTGGACGGGGGGGGGGGGGGGGTTTAACTGGCCGTTGTGGACAGGTGGTCGCTATTCCCAGGTGGTCGTTAACACAGGTTCGACTATATGTTGTTACCACTCGTTTGAACCGTCTTGTCGAGACGGTTCAAATGAGTGGTAACAACATATACTTTAGAAATTAATTAAAGAAAATAGGATTGTTTTCTCTCAGAAGGTTCATACTACTATACCTGTACTTGTATCACGTGTCTAATGGGTTAAGTGGTTGCTTAATTAACCATGTTTTTGGTTCACAAACATAAAATGATTGGGTTAATTCACAACGTTTCACTGAATAAGTAGGTATTTTTGTACAGTCGAGCACCAGTACCTCGAACGTCAGTATCTCGATGGTATCCCCTATCTCGATGATTCGCTAAAGTCCAGAATTATATCCTTATTTGTTTAATGTAAATTTCCTCGGCTATCTCGAACATGCCCTGTCTCGAACATGTTCTCTATCTCGACTGTTCATTCTGTTCCCTTCGTATAAAAATATGTTAAATATCACTTCGCTATTTCGATCACATAAACGATTTGGTAAATCATCTAAGCACCTGGCTGCCAAGATCAATTTGGTTAACACTAATTTTCAAAACCTTTTATCAAAGAAACAAAATAAATTCACACCTGCCTCGGGTTGTTTGCTTAATTGGTCCACCTCGATTTGTTTGAGTGTTTGACACGATTCATTAAGCATATCACGCTGGTCATTTAAGCAATTCACTGAAAGTTGTGACGCCACCTGTAATGTTGGGTAGTTTACTACCTTTGGTCATTAGTTAATTGGTGATTAAAATTCGTCAGTAAATTAATTAATACTTTTTTTCTTGAATTAAATTCAGTGTGTATCAATTATTCAATCTGATGGTGATTAATAATAAAAGAAACACATGTTTTGTTTCATTATTCCTTTATTGTTTACTCGTGATGTGATGGGTAACATGATTTGATATTTTTTTGCGAAAATATTTGACCATGTCACTTCCTCGGTATCTCAAACCTAGTCCTATCTCGACTAAAATACGCTCTCCCTTCGACTTCGAGATACTGGTGCTCGACTGTAGCTACTAAAATCCCTCCCCAAGTAATGGTATTAACAGCAATCACTGGTCTTGATTTCAGACATAAAGGAGGACATGCATATGGACACCCCGCTGCCCTTTGACCTGCAGTCATTTAAAGGTGACCCATTCACAGCCGGGCTGCCTACCATCCCAATGACGATGTTTGAAACGTCAACAAACTTACCACAAGCAGACCTGTCATTGAGGTTTACGGCGGCCAGCGGTGTTGACTCGCAGCAGAACAACTTCATGGTGGAGTCACCCCCCATGACCTCGCCCAACACCACACAGCCAGGGCTGGTCATGTCGCCCGACTCCACCCATGGGCTCGTGGTCTCTCCCAACTCTACGCAAGGCGTTCTCTCGCCACAGTCAGACATGTCCGCCAATTCACCCATCTCGACCTTTGTTGCGGTTACAAGCCCTGGGTTTGGTGGCATAACCTCGCCGTCTATGGTTGGCATGGACGTGACGTCACAGCCGGCGGGCATGGGTGGCGGACTGACCTCCCCGCAGCCAGCGGCCGCCCTCCTGTCCAGCCTGATGAGCAGCCCACAGCAGGTTCCATCGGTGTTTACAGACCCACTTCACGTCCATCTCCCCGACCCAGCCAGCACGACTTTAGCCTTCGAGAATCTAGCCAGCAGTGCTCAGCAGCAGCTACAGTTTGATTCGCCAAATGTTGTGAAGCCTGACAAGTCGTCAATGCTGGAGCGGCTGTTGACGGGCGACCGTACTGTGGAGGACAACTACAGCTCACAGACAAGCCCGGGCTCCCACTCGGTGTCCAGTCCCGACTTCCAGATCGAGTCCCCAACTTCTGTCGGCTCCAACACCAGTCCATACACGGAGATGAGCAGCACTAACGCTATGTTGAACGATATAAACATAAACACACAGTCGTCATTGATCATTGGTACGGAGAAGGTGCGTATTGACTCGTTAACCCAAGACAATATAATGACAGATGAGAGTTTAAAGCCTATGTATATATTGCCCATTAGCGCGGGAACATCAGACGATGATGAAGTGCAGCAAATTGAAAGTTCAAAACGATACAAAGCTCAAAAGCTTTTCCAGGATTCTGACGTATCAGCATCGGTTGAAAACGTATTTGATGTAAACGAAGTAAAGCCAGTGTCAGATTTTACCTTCTCGAAGTTCGGAAAAAGTGATGACCCTGTATTCCAGTTTGGTGTTACAACCACGTCTGCAGAACCAACCGGCTCCATAGCGTAAGTATATGATAGTAGGTAACCAGTAGCCTATTTCATCAACATTGCAAAGTATACTTTACTAGCAAAGTATACTTTGAGGGAGTAATCATTTATTTTTCCTGAAATGCATTATTTCATATAGAACTAACAAATGCATATATTTCATGATTAAAAGTATGCAGAATTATTATACTGAATTTATTACATTATCACAGCCAAATTGGCTGTGATAATGTAATAAATTCAGTATAATAAAAATTAATAAATTTATCATAAAATTGAAAATTTTTTCTCCCTCAAAGTATACTTTGGTACTAAAGTATACTTTGCAATGTTGATGAAATAGGCTACTGAGCCCCAGATAAGTAGCCTATTTCACCAACATTGCAAAGTATACTTTTCTAGCAAAGTATACTTTGAGGGAGAAATTTTCAATTTTAGGATAAATTTATTAATTTTTATTATACTGAATTTTTTACATTATCACAGCCATTTTGGCTGTGATAATGTAATAAATTCAGTATAATAATTCTGCATAGTTTTAATCATCAAATATATGCAATCATTAGTTCTGTATGAAATAATGCATTTCGGGAAAAATAAATGATTACTCCCTCAAAGTATACTTTGCTAGAAAAGTATACTTTGCAATTTTGATGAAATCAGCTACAGAGCTCCAGGCTCCAGATAAGGTACGCAATTATTTTAGCTAAATATGCATTGATTATCAAAAGTGGGAGTACAAAATACGCACAGAAATGTGAAAATACGCATTGATTTTCAAATTGAGTAGTGAAAACACTGTCATAAAGTTGATAAGTCACTTGGTTGACAGAGCTGCAAAAAGCAAACGGTGTTTAAATTTGTTATATTTTTTTTATCATCTGTTGCCTATTTAGTAATGAAAAAAATCACTAATCCATTTGTAAAAGTAAAATACGCAATGATTTTGAAATCAGGGGGTATATTACGCTTTAGACACAAAGCTTATCTGGAGCAGGGGTAACCCTTAGAATTTTGGAAACAAAACTTGTCTTCGTTCTCAATAAAATCATGTGGGGCCTTGGCTGTGAAAAAGTACTTATAGCGTATTCACGAGCATAATCCCAGGTTAGCATGCACATCCACACAGTCTGATAAGGGCCGACATTAATCGTCATTCCGTCAATAAAACAGTTTCAATAAAGAGAGTTAATCAGTCTGTGATTGTATGAACACATGTGGCTGTGACTGGAGAAATGGGGCTTATGGATTTTGCGACCAGTGTAGATCCAGATCAGCCTGTGCATCCGCACAGTCTGACCAGGATTTGCACTATTCGCCATTCTGCCAATGAAATGGGCTACATGAGTGCTATTTGATCAGGATCTACACTCGTTACAAAACCCATAAGCCCCCAGAGCTCCAGATAAGCTGCGTATTTGCTTAAATACCCAATTAAAATTTCCAAAAACCCAATTGAAATCAGAAGTAGCGAGTATCAAAAATCAATAAAAAAATGTATGATACCTTTAACATGCTGCAGAAAACAATAAACAGACCACAAATATAGCATATTTTTCTTATTTTCCATGAAAACACATCCAAGGAGACAATTCTAATGAAATGCCAAGACATGTTTTCATTTCGAAGCAAACTATTCAATAATTGCCTTCTGTTGATGTGTAAACAGTAGTGTGATTTTATTTTACCTAATTAAAATTTTGAAATACCCAATTGCTTCAGGAATGATGGAGTGACAATACTCAATTACTAATTCCTTATCTGGAGCCCTGTGTATGTATGCCAGTCATGTTGTGGCAAGCCCTTTGATCTGCACAATGTCACAATATAAAAAAATAAACATTTAACTAGTTGGTGAAATACTTTTAATATCTGCTTTTGTTAAATGCTACATTCTGACTGTACAATATATTACATGCATGTGTATTGTTATAGCGTTAGTCCAAGGTCAAGGTCAAGGTGACTTAATGTTAATTTTTTCCCCCAATAACTCATGAATCTCTTTGTCGATGTTGATAATATTTGGCCACAATGTGTGTCATGGTGCGTTGTTTTTCATACGACCCACACCCAAGGTCAAGGTCACTGAGGACTTATGTTCACCTTGTTTGTAAAGCAAATTTGTAAGACAATTTTGTTATGCCCCCACCCACCACCAAATGGTGAGGGGGTCATATAGTGTTACCGGCATCCGTATGGACGTTCCAACATTTTGGGTTTATTGGGTATTTCCATTGTTTGAAGATCAAAGAATAAGCCCCTAAACATCAATAGAATTTATGAGCTTACGGAATAAATCAAAGGATTCTTTTGTGTTAGGCCACGCCCCTAACCTCTTAAACCCCCGGACGTTGTCCCGGACGGATGTACGTATGTCCCAAAACCTTAACGCTCGGGTAAATGGCTTATAGTTTCCTTGCTCGGATCTGCTTCACATTTCACATCCGCATTGCTCCAATGGTCCTCTGCCACCCTGTGACAAATCCACATTCGTCCCACCCCGGTTAAGCCCAGGGTCAAGGTCACCGTGCGTTCGAAACCTTAACACTCGGGTAAATGGCTTATAATCAAATATGCGTCATTTTCTTTGGCTGCCAGCGGGGGCATTCGTGTGCTGACAGGCCACATTTCTAGTTTTCTTCCCTTTTTGTCGCGCCTGCTTTAGCGGAAGCGGGACTTAGGCATAGCTTTTCCGTCGTCGTATGCGGCGGTGGCGGCGTCTACATGTCATGTTAAGTTTTTGCATTTAGCTCAGTTTCCAGAAAAATATAAGTCCTACGACTACGACCTCCATACTTGTTATACATCAACACTGTGGTGTAACCATCTCACACAGAGGGAGCCCATGTGACCTTGGCCTAGTTTTCATGGTTCAGTGACCTACTTTTCACATGCATTCAACGTTAAGTTTTTGCAATTGTAAGAACATTCCGCATCATCTGCAGAAAGTTCATGGTGTCCGGTAAACACAAGGTCATGGTTACGGACTTAAAAAATGTCTAGTATAGAAATTTAGCATCGGTGCCAGGAGATAGATGTCGTTGGCGGTGCATTTGTAACATCATCCTGCATCATTCTACAGAAAGCGTATGGTGCCCGCTAACCCCAAGGTCAAGGACTTGGAAAATGTTTTGTTTCGAAAACTTTACACTTCATTATAACTTCTCTTTCCCTAAATGGAATGCTTTAATATTTCATTTATATTATAGGAATGAATGGCCTTTTTGTGGAATTTATCGGGGTATAAACTTGGAAAAGTCGCGGGAATACTGGACGAAGGCCGGAAGGCCTTGTCCAGTATTCCCGCGACTTTTCCAAGTTTATATCCCTGATAAATTAAAAAAAAAAAATGCCATTAATTCCTTATAATTCCAGCATTTGAAATAAATTCATCAAGAAAATGTGTTTATTTTCCGTTTTCTTGAGAATTATTTTAACTGCGCCCGACGGTTATGGAAAATAGTTCGGCATGGGAGTTTACTGGGATATAAATTTGCTACGGACCAATCAAATGTTAGGGAATTGTGTAAATATTTTTGTGCTGGAATTATTACATAATATTACTCTAATTTAGACACCATACGTACCTCCTGGAGTGTCGAGTTTAGAAAAGTTCCACTGTACTTCAGTGATCTAATTAATACCACATTTGTATTTAGCGAAATATAGAGAATAGTAGGTTAGTGCCGTAAATGGGAAAAAATATCTGGCAAGGCTCAGGAAATGGGATGGGCGAGGCTCTGCCGAGCACATCCCGTTTCCGTGCCGCGCCAGATATTTTTTCCCATTCACGGCACTAACCTGCTATTCTATTTATCCCATCATCACCTACAAATGGCTGTAAAATGCAAAAATATTATTGACTGGATATCAAAAATGTTTCACGGCACCGTGTTTCACGGCACATACGCACTGTGTTGACGGGATAAAATATAATTTAATGACGTCACAACCCATCATTTTTTTGTGGCGTACCTTGTGAAAACGCATCACGCGTTGCCTAGAAAAACGTTTCCATAGTACATGTACATGTTTTGTACGAGTCAAAATCTGCTTATTGTCTATATTTTCACTTGTAATTTGGCAATAAGTGACAATGATACAGAGCTCCAGATAAGCTGCATATTTGCGTAAATACCCAATTGCCAAAAACCCAATTGAAACCAGAAGTAGCGAGTATCAAAAAGCAATGCAAAATTTGTGGTATCTTTATCATGCTACAGAAAACAATAAACATACCAGAAATATAGCATATTTTCTTATTTTTCCATGAAAACACATCTTGGTGTTTCATTAGAATTGTCTCCAAGGAGAAGGAGACAATTCTAATGAAATACCAAGATGTGTTTTCATTTAGGAGCAAACTATTCAATAAGTGCTGTCTGTTGATGTGTAAACAGTAGTCTGATTTTATTTCACCCAATTAAAATGTTGAAATACCCAATTGCTTCAGAAATGATGGAGTGACAATACTCAATTACTAATTCCTTATCTGGAGCCCTCATGATATCTATTTCTGTTCTCTTATATAATCTACATAAATGAAGGTCAATATTGTTCACCTATGGTTGTTGTCTTAGCATTCCAGTTATATAGTGGTGAAAGGGTTAAACAAATTAGGTCGCCCTGAATCCCAGTTTACCTTATAGGGAGCTTACACTGTATAACACAGGGCTCCAGATAAGCGATAAGGAATTAGTAATTGAGTATTGTCACTCCATCATTTCAGAAGCAATTGGGTATTTCAAAATGTTAATTGGTTAAAATAGAATCACACTACTGTTTACACATCAGCATACCGCACGTATTGAATAGTTTGCTTCTAAATGAAAACACATCTTGGTATTTCATTAGAATTGTCTCCTTGGAGACAATTCTAATGAAATACCAAGATGTGTTTTCTAAATGAAATACCAAGATGTGTTTTCATGGAAAAATAAGAAAATATGCTATATTTGTGGTCCGTTTATTGTTTTCTGTAGCATGATAAAGATACCACAAATTTTTCATTGCTTTTTGATACTCACTACTTCTGATTTCAATTGGGTTTTTGGCAATTTTAATTGGGTATTTACGCAAATACGCATCTTATCTGGAGCTCTGATAACAACATTTTCAGTGTGTCATCCATTCCGACCATGGTTGGCAGTAGTGACCCCGAATTCAAGATGCCACAGCCACTCTGCAACACTACAGTAGTAAGTCATAAAGAAAGAATATATATGTCGTATAACATTTGTGCCTGTGACTAGAGACATTGGGCTTATTGGATTTGTGAACTGGGTAGTTTCTGGTCAGATAGCACACTCCTGTAACCTGTAGCCTATTTCATCAACATTGCAAAGTATACTTTAGTAGCAAAGTATACTTTGAGGGAGAAATTTTCAATATTATGATAAATTTATTAATTTTTAGCCAGGTTTTTTTTTTTTAAAAATCCAGGCTGTTGGATTGTCGAAAGCCGGGGGCGGGCGGGCGGGCGGGCGGGCTGGCGGGCTGGCGGGCTGGCGGGCTGGCGGGCGGGCGGCGTCCACAATCAATGTTAAGTTTTCGTGTTTGAGTCCATTTCTTTGTTACTGTACCACCTAGGACCACCAAACTTTCACAGCTTCATAATCAAGGGGTGCCCACCACATATCACTATCCAACATGTTACTTTTTTTTTCACTTGACCCATTTTTTCCGCGCAGTCGACTTAGCCATTTTCAATGTTTTCGCGTTTACAATGTTAAGTTTTCGTGTTTAAGTCCATTTCTTTGGTACTGTACCTTCACCTATTATTTCTACGTAATTGACTTAGCCATTTTCAACGTTAACTTTTTAACATACGTCTGGTTAAATTTTTTTGTTTAAAAGTTTTTCGTTATACTATATCTCTGCAACTGCTTCGCCCATTACCTTGAAACTTCACATGGGTGTTTATCATCATCCATATTTTCATTCTACCCTCAACCGTGCGGCCCCTGTGCCCAATGTCAAGGTCAAATTACTTTGAATTTTTTTGTTAAAGTTTTTTTGTGTACTATATCTCTGCAAGTGCTTGACCCATTACCTTGATACTTCACATGGGTGTTTATCATCATTGTCGCGCCCGCTTGCGGAAAGCGCGATATCGTCGGCATTTTGGCATACGTCCGTCCGTACGTCCGTACGTCCGTGTGTCCGGTTAAAGTTTTTTAAATTTTTCCATCTACTATATCTATTTTTTTATGCCTCGCCCCAAGGCGCGACATGCAGGCCACAGCCATCTTTAACTGCGCCTCACGGTTACGGAAAGTAGTTTGGCGTGGGAGTTTACTTGGATATAAATTTTGGACAGAGACTTGCTACGGGCCAATCAAATGTTAGGGAATTGTGTAAATATTTTTGTGCTGGAATTATTAGGAATTAAATATTAAAGTGTATACTTGTGTCGCCATTCCCCCAGTTCTAAAAATTACAAGTGCCCGCTATACAGATATAATCATTTAGTAATAAATATTTTACTGATAGTGATGCGCGGTGGTATCAGGCTATTTTCACATGCAAATGAGGCATGCTATTTTTTAATCATTTATACTAATTAAATGCGTCACCTGAAAAAAATAATATTTTCGACGGATTATAAAGTATGATCATTGCACATCAAAATATAAATACAGATAATAAATAGTAATGTCAGTTTACATTTTAAGGTAACACGGTTATCGCCCCTGATATCAGTATGAAAATGTACGTCTGATATAAAATGTATCATAATGCCAATCAATATGTGGGGTAATGGTGTCCCTGATATGAAGAACATTTTGTTCCTACTGAGTGGGAATGTACCTTTAATAAGAAATTTATCCTTTTAAAATGATTCATATTTCAACAGTGAAATTTACCGGCATTCACATCTGGGGCTAGGCTGAATGATCTGTAGCCGATTTCACCAACATTATAGGAATGAATGGCCTTTTTGTGGAATTTATCGGGGTATAAACTTGGAAAAGTCGCGGGAATACTGGACGAAGCGATAAAAAATTACAATTTTCGGGAAAAAACAATTTTTTTTTTTTTTTTTTTTTTTTTTTTTTTTTTTTTTTTTTTTTTTCGAAAATTGTAATTTTTTAAGGCCTCGTCCAATATTCCCGCGACTTTTCCAAGTTTATATCCCCGATAAATTCAAGAAAAAAAATGCCATTCATTCCTTATAATTCCAGTATTTGAAATAAATTCATCAAGAAAATGTGTTTTCCGTTTTCTTAAGAATTATTTTAACTGCACCTGACGGTTACGGAAAGTAGTTCGGAATGGGAGTTTACTGGGATAAATATTTTGGACAGAGACTTGCTACGGGCCAATCAAATGTTAGGGAATTGTGTAAATATTTTTGTGCTGGAATTATTGCAAAGTATACTTTTATAGCAAAGTTTACTTTGAGGGAGAAATTTTCAATTTAAGGAGAAATGTATTAGTTTTTATTATACTGAATTTATTACATTATCACAGCTGTGATAATGTAATAAATTCAGTATAATAATTCTGCATACTTTTTATCATTATATATATGCAGTCGTTAGTTCTATATGAAATAATGCATGTCAGGAAAAATAAATGATTACTCCCTCAAAGTATTCTTTGCTAGAAAAGTATACTTTGCAATGTTGGTGAAATAGGTTACTGGTTTAGTAAGGGTGCCTGACACCAGCTCAGTTATTTGTCTTTCAGCGCTGAATGTTTTTATTGTAATTTCAGTGCGGAACATATTCTCCCCCACACATTTCTGTTGAACTGACGTAAGACCTCAATCAATCAATCACTCAATCAATCAGTCCCTTTATTTCCCCATCTGTATATGAACTTGCAGTTTGAACGTCATGTGACGTCGTCTGCAACTAGTAAATGCAAGATTATCCAATTTCCTCTGAGTAGGTATGTATTCGGCCATGGTAGAGCTCATTATCTGAACACAAGTGATTGAACTTTCCCGCCATTCTGCCATCAGAAGGGTTCAGCTGTTATAACTATCAATATAGATGTAATAACACTAAGGTAGTATAGTTTGCAGAATGGGGTGGAGATGGGGGGTGAGGGGTGCGAGGGGCTTCAATCACCTGTGACCTGATAAACCATTTTATATGTAATGACACGGGTGGAAGACTCGTACCTGTGACACAAAAAAATGCCCATTACACAAATTTCATTACCCCACTCACTTGGTCTCGTACAGTACTATCTTCTATATAAAAAAATGCCTATTACAAAAAATCCATTACCCCACCCACTTGGTATCATACAGTATTATCTTCTATATAGAAGATAGTATGAGACTAAGTGGGTGGGGTAATGGATTTTTTTTTATTTTTTCAATGGGCATTTTTTTGTGTCACAGGTCCGAGTCTTCTACCTGTTGGTAATGAGTTTTGTATTTGCCCAATATGTACTGACTGATAACATATGTTGTACTGACATGATACAAATATTTGGGTTGCAACAAATGGAAAACTGACGTTTCATGGTCGAACGGCGTCACATGATATTACAGAATGGTGTTACTGTAACGTCGCAACGTAAACAAATCTGCTTTCTTTTCAAAGAAACCTACTTTATATTTGATCATTGTCTAGCATAAAACATTACCTGATAAATAGAACACTAGCTTAGTGTCTGTTGATATCGAGCCTAAATTTGTTCTGAAAAGGCACTAGCTGGTATTCTCTATGTAAGAGGGGGTGTACTGTGGTCTAGGGGTTAGAACAGCTCACTTCCATTCCGGAGGTTGTGGGTTCAAACCTCGCCTAAGGCATCAAAAATACTTTCATAATATTTCCATCCCACTGGTCTGTCAGATGAGACTTTGAACTGTTGGTCCCGTCTCTATATGACCTTAGCTGTTGCTGGGACATTAAACCCTTTCACTTTTACTCACTTTTCTGAGGCGAGCTACACGTTCCTACACGTTTCCTAGTCTTGCCTGATAAACTTGATATCAAAAGACACTAGCCTGGTATTCCAAATATGACTGTGCTCAAAAACATCTGGGCCCAGTTGCTCAAAACCTCTGTTAGCTTAACAGACTGTTAAATCCTTAACATTGTTAAGGATTTAACAGTCTGTTAAGCTAACAGAAGCTTTGAGCGACCGGGTCCTGGAATTCCTCGCTGCACCTCGGAATTCCTACTCGTTTCCTTGCCTCGCCTCTTAACTTTAACCTTCATGGGTATGAAATTTATTAAATATTTTATTTCTAATTTTGTATTTCTCGGTGAAAGTATACGTTGTGACCACTCATTAGGACCGTCTTGATGAGACGGTTCAAATGGTGGTCGCGACATATACCTCTGTAGCCTATTTCAGCAACATTGCAAAGTATACTTATCTAGCAAAGTATACTTTGAGGGAGCAATTTTCAATTTAATGATAAATTTGTTAATTTTTATTATACTGAATTTACTACATTATCACAGCCATGATAATGTAATAAATTCAGTATAATAATTCTGCATACTTTTAATCATCAAATATATGCAGTGATTAGTTCTATATGAAATAATGCATTTCAGGAAAAATAAATGATTACTCCCTCAGGCTCAAAGTATACTTTGCTAGATAAGTATACTTTGTAATTTCGATGAAATAGGCTACTGAGCACAGAGAAGGAAGATATTTAGGATTTTCCGCATAATACTTTCTGCATAACATAATAGTGTCGTGTCCTCAGCATGAAAAGGGTTACTATCAAAAGACACTAGGCTGGTATTTTCTCTATGATCTACAGACAAGGAAGCAGGTTGTGCGGAAGTCGAAGGAGCTGCTACTGTTCCAGCAGCACCATCCGAAGGCCAACGGCTACGAGCTCCAGATCATCAGCCAGCCGGAGGAGCAACATCGCGCCCGCTACCTCACCGAGGGAAGTCGCGGATCCGTGAAGAATCGCTCCCAGCAGGGTTTCACTGAGGTCAAGGTATGGTAGTTGCGAACAGTAACTCTTGCAATCTACTCTGATTCGTCTAAAGTGGCAAGCTGACGTCAAACACACTGTGCTGTCAAGTTTTACCACGTGTAAATTTCACCCCGCGGGGCACAAAGCCGTATCAAAGATCAATACACATGGTTGCTGACGTCAGTCTCGTATCGTCACTAGACTGGTACCCTGCCGGATGCGTGCCTAGTGAAACAATAATACCGGGAACCAGTCTTAAGTGACACGGCAAACCGAATTGAGTGAATTTTGTGAATTGAGTCTCTATCTCTGACAAATCACGGCTTATTGCATTAGCGGCCAGACCAGGTGGTGGCTTACAATGTTCGCCAATCTCTAATTAAAAACATCAACAATTACGTCAGCGGACAATGCGACTTCGTCATAGGCTGTTTAAATATTCGGGCTTGATCAAGATATAAGTTGGACAGAAATCAAATAAGCCTGATGTTCTCTGCTGGTTTGGACACCTATCATGCGTGGCTTTATCCATTACTGAACTTGACACATTCAATGAATTTTTTTTGTTACAAAAATCGCGGTTTTCACAGGCCTCGTCACACAGGCTATCATTTTAATAAAGACTATATGACCGTTGTTAATGATGGCGTGAAATTGAGAATAAGAAAAATGCTAATGGGCATGCTAATGGGCATGCTAATTAAACAGCTTATGAGTAATTACGACAAGCTATTAAATGGTGCACCAAAGCAAGCTGCGGGATGTACTTATGAAGATATTTACTTCCCTATGAATAATAATTTCCAAAGCGAGGCCAGGTTAAAAAACAATAACATCAAAATAAGATGACATAACAAACTTAATTTAATTGACTATTTTTGCTATTTTTATGCAATTTTTATACTGGACGTATTATGGTATGGTGTCCATACGTCTGTCCGTTAACATTTTTGGACCACTAACTTTGTGTAATCCACTCCTCCCACAGTTTTCAACCAATCATTCTAAAACTTCACACATACATTCTAAACATATTGAAGATGTGCCCCTCCCCTTTTCATGCCGAAAAATAAATTTTTGTCAAAAATATCACGTTTTTAACTTAGTCGTTTTTCCACACTTTTCTGCATATTGGAATGCGAAGTTTGTGTAATCAACTCCTCCCACAGTTTTCAACCAATCATTCTGATACTTCACACATGCATTCTAAACATATTGAAGGTGTGCACCTCCCCTTTTCATGTCGATCCATTTATTTTGTACCAAAATATTACGTTTTTAACTTAAGTCATTTGTCCACACTTTCCTGCATATTGGAGGTCATTGGAGTTGAGATATTTCCAGTTGATTCTATGATCATGTTCTTTTGACACTTAGTACAACACTGTATGTTCGCAAATCATTCCGACACACGTTCGACGGACATATATTGTGACCTCAGGCACTCTTGTTAATTGATAAAAAGCAGACCCACTCCACGATCATGCAAAAACGAATCGTCAGGTCAGGGCTCCAGATAAGGAATTAGTAAATGAGTATTGTCACTCCATCATTTCTGAAGCAATTGGGTATTTCAAAATTGTAATTGGGTAAAATAAAACCACAGCAATTATTGAATAGTTTGCTTCAAAATTAAAACATATCTTGGCATTTCATTAGTGGAGACAATTCTAATGAACGTTTTCAGGACGTTTTCTATCCATGCATACAGTATAGATTAGAATAGAATGCAAAATACATGGCCGAGTTTTTTGTGAAACAGGGAAAATGTTTGACCCTTGGAACAACGGCCGGCCACCTGTCAACAACGGCAACTTTGGCCACTTCCCTTAGCCGGTCGTTGTTCACAGGTTCGACTGTACTTACAAGTTTTCAATGTTATACTGGATGAATGCATCAGTGTTCTAATGGATAATGGTAATACAAGTACAGTGCTCCAGATAAGGAATTAGTAATTTAGTATTTTCACTCCCATCATTTCTGAAGCAATTGTGTATTTCAAAATTTTAATTGAGTAAAATAAAATCACTCTACTGTTTACACATCAACAGATAGAAATTATTGAATAGTTTGCTTTGAAATGAAAACATATCTTGGCATTTCATTAGAATTGTCTCCTTGGAGACAATTCTAATGAAATACCAAGATGTGTTTTCATGGAAAATAAGAAAAAATATGCTATATTTGTGGTCTGTTTATTGTTTTCTGCAGCATGATACAGGTACCACAAAATCGTTATTGCTTTTTGATACTCGCTACTTCGGATTTCAATTGGGTTTTTCAGCAATTGGGTATTTACGCAAATACGCAGCTTATCTGAAGCTCTACATGTATATGCCATAGGCACCATTTGTCCAATAATGTGAGAAATGATGCCTGTTGCATATATTACCAGTTTGGCTCCTGACCATTAGCCTATTTCACCAACATTGCAAAGTATACTTATCTGGCAAAGTATACTTTGAGGGAGAAATTTTCCATTTAAGGATAAATTTATTAATTTTTTTATTATACTGAATTTATTACATTATCACAGCCATTTTGGCTGTGATAATGTAATAAATTCAGTATAATAAATTCTTCATACTTTCAATCATCAAATATATGCAGTGGTTAGTTCTATATTAAATAATGCATTTTGGGAAAAATAAATGATTCAAAGTATACTTTGCTAGATAAGTATACTTTGCAATTTTGATTAAATCGGCTACTGCTCCTGATTGGGACGGAATGGGTTGTGGTCTAGGGGTTACAGCACTCGACCGCAGGATGTGAGTTCAACCCCGACCGTAGGCGTGAAAAAAAACTTTCATGGTATTTCCATCCCACTGGTGTTTCGAATGAGACTTTAAAACCGATGTCCCGCCTCTATTTGACCTGAAATATTGCTGCCACGTTAAACCTATTCACTTTCACTGCTCCTAAATGATATCCACAAACACTTGCTGATGTTGGGAGATGTTTATAATGTTTCAGTTGTTCGGTCACGGTGGGGAAGCCACACTGCAGGTGTTCATCGGTAGCGACTCAGGCAAAATTCGTCCCCATGGCTTCTACCAGGCCTGTAAGGTTTGTGGCAAGAACTCTACCACGTGTACAGAACGCGACATAGATGGCACCACCATTATCGAGATGGATCTAAAGCCAGAGAATGAAATGACAGCTTCGTAAGTTTCATGTGGAGCCCATCCATCAGAGCTCCAGTTAAGGTGCTTAACTTGATCAACTTTGGGGAGACTTTCGTTATTTCTTCGCCAAAATTGGCAAGTTGGGAGTGCTTTAGAATCGTCTCGATGAGACGATTCTAAAGCAATCCCAACTTGCCATTTTTCGTGAAGAAATAAGAAAAATACCCGGAAAATTTGGTCCAATTACGCACCTTAACTGGAGCCCTGATCCATCAGTAATTGTGACCATTAAAACTAATCAGGCATCAGGTGGAATGGGCAGTGGGTGTTGTAAGTTTCTGTGTATGGTCCATCAGTTGAGAAACGGTACCTTAGGACATGTGTCTCGGTAGGTACTGATAATTTTGATTTGTTTGTAAAGATAAGTTACTGTACTCTTGTTGTAAAGTTGATGTATTTATGACATTGTCTTTCAGTAAAGCACAATCTGAAAGATGGTGATTTGGTCGCTAGATGACAATTTTGTTATTATTACACAGATTTCATTATTCTGAAAAAGATGCTCACATGTCATGTAGTCACCACTTCACAACCCCATCAGTTCCATTCATTGGACATTTTTAAAAAAAAAAGCCTGCATGGCATCGGCTGTTGTTTTAGCTCATCTGAGCCAAAGGCTCAAGTGAGCTATTGTTACTGCTTTTCGTCCCTCCTGTCCGTCCGTCAACACTTTTCTGACAACTTCTGGGGCGATGTTGACCAAACTGGGATTGTCTATGCATTACTCCTTTTCAGATTTATTCAAATAGACGTCATTGTTTATCCTAGAGGGCCGCCGTAGTAAAATAGGTCAAAGTCTTAAAAAATCTTCTCGCGAACTGCCGGACCAATTTCAACGAAACTTTGCAGGAATGATCGATAGTCGATGCTCTTTCAGATTTGTTAAAAGTCGGCCCCTGATCGCAATCGGATGACTACTAAGTCATCCAAGATGGCTACCAAATGGTCATCCTTTTATTATAGATTTCAGATGTCTTCTTCTCGTGAACCGTTTGGTCGATAGTGATCAAACTTCACAGTTATAGTATGTGAGTGAAACCTTTTCATATTTGTTAAAATGGAGGTCATCAGATAATCCAAGATGGCCACCATAGAAAATTAGGTAAAATTCTTAAAAATCTTCTTCCCAAGAACTTCCAGACCGAGTTCGATGAAACTTGGCAGGAATGATCGATAGTCAATGCTCTTTTAGATTTGTTCAAATGATTACCCTCAAGATCAAAAATGGGAGGGGCCCTAGGGATAAAATATGGTCATGTCATATATTCGATCGAAGGTATCGAGGAGACGAACACTCTGGAGCATTTTTTGTCTAAATGATAAATCAGATGATTATGTCATCCAAGATGGCCACCAAAATGTTGAAAGGTCCATAAATTATCACTTTAGTAAGACGCTTTATTTCAAAATGTTGGGTCAGTCGCCTTCCGAGGTGGTAGATCTTATTATTTATGTTATTATATGTTTTATAAATTGCTTATGTTTTCTTTTTCGGGGATGGAAATACAAAACTGACTGTACATATTTTGAGACAAACTGAAGAATTATTCAAATGTCTTTAAATGAACTTTCAGGCAAATTTTGATGGAACTTGGTATATATAATAGACAGTCTGTGCCGTTTCTGATTTACTTTATAATGGCGATAATGATTCCAGGTGAGCGATACAGGCCCATTTGGGCCTCTTGTTTGTGTTGTATGCTTTGTTTGTTTGCTGCCATGTTGAGATCCCATGCTCTACTGCATGTGGAATCCAATAAAAATGTTTGTTTATTTAGAATTAAATCAGCGAATCAAATGGTCATTATGATCAAATTGATGGGAATACTTGATTAACTGCAATCAGTTAATCCTTTGAACGATGTAAATTATGTGAAAGTTTTATTAGAAAGCCATTATTATTTCCTGTGCTTCAGTTGTTTTGTTTGTGTTGTAATTAAAAGCACCCAAGATGTAAGGGCGCAGTTTAGAATGAACATTGCTAATGTACATATAGGATTGACTGTGTTGGGATACTGAAGTTACGGAATGCAGATGTAGAGCAGCGGATCGGTATCTCAAAGGCGAAGAAGAAAAGTACAAAGGCACGGATGATATTCCGCACCTACTTCATGAGGCGCGATGGAAACATGCAGACCTTACAGGTGGCTTCCAGTCCCATTCTTTGTAGTAAGTAACGTAATCACTCTATTTACTGACATACAGCTTGTTTTGAGCATTAGTGTTATTTTTAGTCTCAAAGCAATTGAACCAGTGTTATTACAGTAGCTCTGCTGTACATTTCTATATCGATGGTCTAGTAACAGAAGGTCGTAACTGCTATGCTAAAGCATAGCAGTTACGACCTTATGTTACTAGACCATCGATATGGGGTAATATTCTGTGCTTGACCACCCTTGCTTTGTGTCTATGATACATGCGGTGAATATAGATCTTCCTATGCAATTGTGAGCCAGAGATGTATATACTGGACACCATAGAAATATAACTTGTTGAGTATATCATAACCTTACTTGATGGAGCTGTTTGGTTGCAACTTGCATATTTTGCATCACTCTAGCAGCTAGACACCTGCAAATGTTGTGTTATCTGTTTCTGATAGGCAATTGAACAGACACAACCATTTTCGATAACAATCTGTGTTGATGTTGCTTTTCAAACTTACTTTAAAACCAAACCCTAAATATGTTTTGGAAAACTCCCTTCCCAAAACAAATTGTGTCCCAATGCATAAACAAATTATGTTATTGTGATAATGAAGTACAACCATACTAACAGTTAATATTTGGACATTCCTTGCTGTGAGAAATCATACATTAATGTATGTTTCCCATAATAAATAGTGTCCGAATATTTAGGGTTAGTACGTTAGTTTATTATGTTAAATCTGTTTGCAGCTCAGCCAATTGGACAACCCGAGATTAGCAAGATGAGCCTGAAGACATCACCGGCTACGGGTGGAGACGAGTTGTTTATTATTGGCAAGAACTTTCTGCGGGGGTCACGTGTGTTTTTTCAGGAGTCTAGGGAGGATGATGCGGGCAGCATGCTGTGGGAGAAAGAAAGTGACATCGATAAAGATTACTTTCAAAATGTAATTAATGATTTTTTATTTTCAATCGTTAGAAATTAGCATTATGAAGTTATTTTTCAGTTGAAGTAACTAATAGCTCATTGTTTCAAAGTCTTTTGCCTATTCCCCATACGTTAAATACCAAAATGTTTGATAAATATTTATAGGATGATTTACTGGATAAAGATGTATTTGCTGGTATGCATTATGTAAATCTAATTTAAAAAGTATACAACCACAAAACCTTTATTTAAATTTGCTTGTGTTTTTACATTCCTACTCTGATTTTGCAGTTTATATGTCAGAAAAAAATGCTTTTTGGATATGTGAAAGTATATTTTATTGTATATTTCTCTTCTTGCTTTGAACACATATTATAGATATGAGTGTTCATTTATTGGCTGGATTTTGCCAACATGTATCCATGACTATTATTCTTGAGTTGCCAACACATTTTAGTAAGGTTGTTATTAACTAAAAAAAAAACCGTACCAGTTGCAGATTCAGAAGAACCTTCGTTATGTCCAGAATGGAATCAATAGCATAATTAAATAAATATTGAATACATTCCGTTGGCATGAAGACTTATAATTTGGCAAAGATGATTTTGTACTTGACTTTTCTCAATAGGAAGTTAAATCGGTAGTCTTGTGTATCGGTACCATGTCTCTTACTTTGTAATACAACTATACATATGTAAAAAAAGCAATTTGCTGACTGTTGGTTAGCATATTTTGCTGACGCTATCAGCAGTTCCTGTTTCACAACTGTATAGTTATTGTATACCGTAATGACCCTAAGTTTTCGGACACCTTATGTATATTCTACTAAACATTACTATTGGGACACCCTTCATTGTGGGAATACATTTACTATATGTATTTCCCAGAATATTGTGGGTTATTACGGTATACACATTGTTTTAAAGTCACTCTTTATTAAATTTTCGACCACATGGTCGAAAATTTAATAAAAAGAGTGACTTTAAAAGAAGATAATGTCGTCGAAAGTTTAATAAAAAGAGTGACTTTAAAACAATGTGTATTAAATGTTCTTCCCTTCGGAGGTTATCGGAAATTACTATTACGGTATACTTTTGTTCTTCTGTAGACCCATCTAGTATGTGTGGTGCCCGAGTACACGCGCCCGATGATGCCGGACTCCAAGGCCGTTTGCCAGGTTGTTGTCAACAGCGGTGGTAAGCCCAGCGACCCGCAAACATTCACCTACACACCAGGTAAGACGTTCGGTTCCTTTTGCCTCTCATCATTATTACACCACACCCACTCTTTACTCTTTCATTCTGTGAGTGCCTTTGTAAAAAGCAAATTGTATAAAATTGGATTCAAACATTTGTAATTTTAATTTTGTGCAAAGTTAATGTTTACCTAAGTTTGTTGTTATTAGCATGTGTACATGTAGCTACTGTGGCAGAGTGGTGTAGCTACTGCTGGGGTGAGGCCCTCACTGCACTGTCTGGAGGGGCCCGGTAACTGGGGACAGCCATTACTTGCTGTCTAGTGTTCTCCATAGCTGATGTGTAACCTACCACTGATCTAACACATGCCAGTCTGCACCTCCTGTCCGAGAGTAAGTGGTTTTGTCAGCTCCAATGTTATAAATATAATGATTGCTACAGTTTTCTTGTTGGCATTATAAGCTGCGGTGTAAGCTGTCCTGGGTTTTAGATTACAAAAATGCTGCATATTACTTTCTGGTTATTAATGGGTCTGTAGTACGTTTTGTGAAACTACAGATCTTCTGCATGCTTTTGATGCCTTGGAGAAAATATCTAGTGCAGTATATCTAAATTTTTTACCCGTTTCCACCAAAGCACATTTATGCCGACACGAAAGCCAGCTTGTTCTTTGTCACAAGTGTTGAGATTTTGTAACATCAACTTCTATACACTCACAGCATTAAAGAGAAATTAGTCACCCTTTGACTTCTCGGTGCAATGTTATTGCACACTGCTATACAGCTACTCTTGATTTCTAACCATTCCTGAAAAACATATGTGGATAAGAGATACATAAGTAGGTCCTATTTGTATTTAATGGTTACTAGATGTACATTAAATTTCAAATGATAATACAGATATTTATGCTGAAGTACAGGGTTTTAAGTATGTTCTTGAAGTGGGGCAGTACCACGATAAGTTCAGTTTTTATAACAGTGACTTTTATTACATATTTGCTGACGGTATGTTTGCATTCACCAACAGCCAATGCATTTTGAATTTTTAGCCAGGTTTTTTGAAAACAAATCCAGGCTATTGGATTGGCTAAAGCCGGGCGGGTGGGCGGGCGTGCGAGCGGGCGGGCGGCGTCCACAATCAATGTTAAGTTTTCGTGTTTGAGTCCATTTCTTTGTTACTGTACCACCTAGGACCACCAAACTTTCACAGCTTCATAATCAAGGGGTGCCCACCACATATCACTATCCAACATGTTACTTTTTTTTTAACTTCACCCATTTTTTCCGCGCAGTCGACTTATTTCAATGCTAAGTTTTCGCGTTTTCAATGTTAAGTTTTCGTGTTTAAGTCCATTTTCTTTGGTACTGTACCACCTAGGACCACCAAACTTTCACAGCTTCATAACCAAGGAGTGCCTACCACATACAACTATCCAACATGTGACCATTTTTTTTACCTTCACCTATTATTTCTACGTAATTGACTTAGCCATTTTCAACGTTAACTTTTTAACGTACGTCTGGTTAAATTTTTTGGTTAAAACTTTTTTGTTATACTATATCTCTGCAACTGCTTCGCCCATTACCTTGAAACTTCACATGGGTGTTTATCATCATCCATTCATCCATATTTTCATTCTAGCCCCCAACCGTGCGGCCCCTGTGCACAATGTCAAGGTCAAATTACTTTGAATTTATTTGTTAAAGTTTTTTCGTGTACTATATCTCTGCAACTGCTTCACCCATTACCTTGATACTTCACATGGGTGTTTATCATCATTGTCGCACCCGCTTGCGGAAAGCGCGATATCGTCGGCATATTGGCATACGTCCGTCCGTCCGTCCGTCCGTACGTCCGTGTGTCCGGTTAAAGTTTTTTCGTTAAAGTTTTTCCATCTACTATATCTATTTTTTTAGTGTCCATGCCTCGCCCCAAGGCGCGACATGCAGGCCACGGCCATCTAGTCTACAAAAAGTGGGTATAAGTGTCCATGCTTGGAAAAAACCTGGCCTTCGTGGCTTTGCCTCGTTTCTTGTTCTTTTCTTGGTATGGCTGCAAAGGATGATTGGATAGAGTCTTTGCTCTGCTCTTTTGTTCACTTTTGTATTAGTAAAATATGGTTCAATAACATCATTCCGTATATAATATTAACAAATAATTAATATTATATCTGGTTTACTTATTCAGGAAGTCTTATATTTAATGATTAAATTGGAGCATCAAGTCTCTGCATTTGTTATTGGATTCAATTGTAACTTTCTCCACTTGTTAACCATCCTACTTTTTCAATGCAATAGTTATATTTTGATTCAACATCGCGCCTTGAATTATAACCCCCTTTTGGACTTAGAATTTTGCTAGTTTTCCTTCAATACTATCAAAGCAGTCGGTGGGGAATTTGGGTTTTATATGAACACATTTTCATATACATTGTAATGAAATTTAATGAGTACATGTAATTGAAAAAAAAAAAAAGAGTCAAACAAACCATATTTAATTAGGTGTACATTGGTGATCTTTTGCATGGTACCTTCCATCATTGGTGGCACCTGCCAACACCAGTGTAATAAGAAGCAATTCATGCCGTCCATCTCCACAAGATACTGTCTTGAATTATTACAAAGTTTTTTGATGTTCAAAAAATTATTTCAACCAAGCCATTCTTGTAGTGGGCCAATGCCACAATATGGTCAGTTTGTCAAGGTAGCTGTAGTCCCACATTTGGAAGCAACATTGTTTCAAAATTCTCCCGGCCATGACATGAGAAGCTCTGGTGTGACTGAGTGGGCCCAATTCAGTCCTGGCTTAAGCGAACACATTGCAACATCCCTGGGTTAAACTTATAAAATAAATTATTCTGAAGATAACTACCACTTTATTTTATTACACTCTTGCAAATTATTTGCACTGGTTTCGCTGTGACAGAAAACCCGTAATCAACTCCTTACAAATAATACACCGTGAAGAGAACACCCGTAATTGCGCGCCTGTTTTCTTGGCAACCACGAGCTACCATGCAAAATGTTTAATTTTTATTACAGTCAAAATAAAGTTATTTAAAAATTTGGAAAGGGTCTCGACTAATCTAGAATGTTAACGTGATTGAACACATTCCAAACATGCACTCAAATATATCTGGTTCATAGAAACAGCTGAGTAATTTGGATTTCAAAAAAATTACATGACGTCTCATTTGACGTCACACAACGTAACGTCAAAACGTCATTGTAAAACTATTCATGCCACAACCAAATTCATTTATTATAATCTCGAAAATAGACTAAATGTGCATATATATCCACCGTGGAAGTGTAATAAATAGGATATTTCATCGTACATGTTTGATTAGCGGAAATAATACACTTGTGTCCGTCAGCGTCCGTGCAAGCAACTCGTTCGCTACGCTCACTCGTTGCTTACGCGGAAGCTGACGTACACTCGTGTATTATTTCCTGCTATTCAAAATGTACGATGGAATATCCTCTATGTAATAGATGCAAATTTTGCTGATAATTGTTAAGTAAATGTTGGTTTATTTTACCATATCCGTCAACGTAATGTTTGTTTATGGAAATGGTGGGTGATCACCTCTTTTGATCGGCATTACTGGAAACTACAGGGCCAATGTATAAAGCCGTTAACATATGGGCACAATATTGCAGTTTGTTTGAGCCAGGACTGAAGATATCCGTGTGTCCATTCCGTTTCTGGCATCCATTCTAGATCTGAAATGTTGACATTCAACATAATACAAGTTTAGATTTCAGCCCTTCGGTCTCCTTGTTTTACATTTGCCAGAGTTAATTGCTCTTTGCCCTTCCCACCTGGTAGCTGAGGAAAAAGTTTATCTTTCACAATACATTTTGTCTTGCCTGCGATGCAGAAGTGAGACATAGGTTTTGCTTTTCTGGTGGTGATAGTGGCAGTCACAACGCAATTTAATTTGATTGTAGCTTCAACCATTAATAACTACTGCGTTCTAATGTACATCAGAGCTCCAGTTAAGATGCTTAATTTAACCAAATATTGAGGTATTTTTCTTTGTTCATCACCAAAAATGGTAAGTTGGGAGTTATTTAGAATCGTCTCCATGAGACGATTCTAAATCACTCCGAACTTGCCATTTTTGTTGAAGAAATAAAATTTCTTTATAATTCCAGCACAAAAATATTTACACAATTCCCTAACATTTGATTGGCCCGTAGCAAGTCTCTGTCCAAAATTTATATCCCAATAAACTCCCACGCCGAACTACTTTCCGTAACCATGAGGCGCAGTTAAAATAATTCTTAAGAAAACGGAAAATAAACACATTTTCTTGATGAATTTATTTCAAATGCTGGAATTATAAGGAATGAATGGCCTTTTTGTGGAATTTATCGGGGATATAAACTTGGAAAAGTCGCGGGAATACTGGATGAGGCCTTCCGGCCTTCGTCCAGTATTCCCGCGACTTTTCCAAGTTTATACCCCGATAAATTCCACAAAAAGGCCATTCATTCCTATATTAAATTCCCAGGATTCGCAAAATCATGGTCAGTGACTGTTTTTATTCCCTTTTATATGCTAGTGTTGTTGTGGTTTTTTTTCCAAATCAAGTACATGTTTAATTATGATCAAGCATCAATACCTTTTTGTATGTTGATCGCAACTTTAAGAATTTCAAGATGTTTTGTCTATACTACATGTGTGACTTGATTTTTCTACCTGTATGATACAGATAAACCATAACAGACGAGATATTATAATTCTGGAGAATTCTTATTAAAAAAAATACTTTTGCCTGTGAGTGTTGATACTGACTGAAATAGTCCTCTTTGAATCTGTTTGTGTTCATTTTCAAAATAGTGGTTACGTGACAAATAAATCAGAAGCCGATATTTTGTTTTTATCATACATTTACTAATATTTATCTGCTTTCCCTTCGTATTTCTGTCCCTTTGACCACTTGTTGTTTTACCTTGTCTGAGCATTTCCTGTATAAATGTCAAATGATGATATAACTGCATTTCTGTGGCTTTTGTAGTGGTGTTTTCACACTAATTGGTATGCACTTGGCAAGGTGATATATAGCTGCTGTCCCTTTGAATGGTAAATCTTGGATGATAAACTTCATGCTGTTTGTTTTAGATCGGGTTTGTTCATTCACATGTTGTCTGAATTATTTCCATAATTGTGTCTAGCAGTATCACCTTGCCATTCCATAATTCTCTTGTTTTTTAGAATACTGTCATTTTATTATGTTTGCTTCTAAAATCTGAAAATACTTGCAGTTTATTCATGATTCAAGCTGGTTTATGCATCGTTCTACATCTAAAACTTAACTTTGGTAATTTGAGCACAACTTCTTTTCATTCATCTCACCTTCCAGTAGTCTACAATAATCTGGTAATGGGACAGAAATACACCAACTTGGAAATGAAACAATAAAAAAACCTGGCAAATGTGAAAATGGGGAAACTAATGGATGCCAAATCATCCTTACGTACATATCTCTCGACTTGACATGGCTGCAACTTAAGAGTTTGTGTACTGGTCGCCAACAGAACTTTTAACAGATGTTTATAAGACTGAGGTATTGTAAACCATTAGTTTTCTGTTCTTATATTATTCACCTGTATATACATGTATATGGAGGCAGTAAACTGATTATATTGGCAATAGCCAAATATGTATACAGTTCAGTACAAGCATGCGTTGTATGTGTTTGTTTTAGTAAAATGAAAAGTAAATAACTGATTATTTAATAGCCACCACCTTTAATGAACCTCTGTCCCCTTGGTGGCATTCCTTCATGCTCTGTATATATTATGGAGTCACATTGTTCTCTATTTAGCAGAGGAGCTACGTTGTATAAATAGAAATGAGCAGCCACATTGTTCTATGTGGCAAGAATACTATAGTCTGTTTCACGAAAGCTGCCCAAATTTTACGGCTATATAGACAATTCGAAAACAATATTATTTTTGATAATATTAAATTAAAGGAAAATTTAAGAACGAGCCTTCTTTTTATTTCGTGAAATTCGGTCAAATATTGATTTTATTACGAAAAATTGATTTGTCTATGGGAATTTAACATGGGGAAAAAAGTGATAAGGAAGTGTGGGAGGAGTCAAAAAAAAAAAAAATTTGGAAATTGACTCCGAAACCTGACTAGATAGCTTGGATATGTATGATCTAATCTAAGAAAACAAAAGTTAAATTTTAAAAATCGGTCCAGTATTTCTAAAATTAAAAAAAAATTCCCCATGTTAAATCCCCATAGACATCTTCACTCCGTGAAGATCACGAGATAAAAAGAAAGCTCATTCTTAATTTTTCCTTTAATTTAATATTATCAAAAGAAATCTTGTTTTTGAATTGTTTATATAGCCGTAAAATTTGGGCAGCTTTCGTGAAACAGACAGTAGTCATTTAACATGTTTTGGCAACATACTCATACATCCAGTTACGCAGCGTACCTGTATATATTTCGTGCTTACAATATGCTTTTGCAGTTTAATAAACACAGTGTAGTAATAATTATAATATACTAGTGTAATAAGTACGTAATTGAGGTTGCTACATAAAACACATAAACCGGCACAGCTTCAATGTATGATGTGGTGCTTAGAAATAAATTATGTCTAGCATTTGTGTTGATTTAATGTAATATTTATTAGACTTTTTAACTGATTTCAGAAGAAACTCGGCATAGCCTTCTTTCTTATGAAATCACTTGTTTTATAAATGCCATACTAAATCATCACTTGTGTAAGATTATTTAATTTTGTGTGAGCCCAACTAAGCAAAACATCTTACATTGAGAATTTGAGCATACTTGTCACTGATATGTCACACGGCCTATCACCAGGGGGGATCTAGAGTGGGGGTTCCGGCGTTAACCCCACCCCTCCCCCCCCCCCATTCCGCCACGGAGTTTACACCAGTTACCACCAGTTGGAGTCTGAATTTAAATGCAGTAAAACACAGGAAAGTGCATTTCGAAGAGCTAATAAATAGGACAACTCCCTAGTTGCGAACGGTAACTCTTGCAATTACTCCCGTTGCTAGCTACGGACGGTACGGGAGTTGATTGCAAGAGTTACCTTCGCAACTAGACAACCCCCCCCCCCATCCCAGATGCTGGATTCGCCCCTGATCACATACGGTAATGTACAACTATGTTCAAATTTAAAAACAAAAACAGATTCATTCAACCTAACAATTTTAGAATGGTACTACTAAAACACAAGCACATGTACGTTGCTCATCTGGATGTATGACTGATTCATATTCATGCTTTCACTTCAAGCGCCATCAGCTTGTATCTACATTATCGTCATTGCTGATGCACACTGGGGTTGCTATGTCTCACAGGTGCTTCAGATGGAAAGAATCTGTTATTTGTGGCTGTAACTGGAGAAATGGGGCTTATGGGATTTATGACCAGTGTAGCTCCTGATCAAGTAACATACTCCTGTTGCCTGACAATGATCTATGTTACTTGGTAGAAGCATGACGTGAGTTTCATTGATGCACAGTGATGCATTACATTCTTATTTCTGGCTATTGTTTATGGCAAATACTTTGAAGGAGTTCCTCCAACATGTCAAAATTTCAATATAACTTGAAAATACTACTTTGATACATATGAACTCTTGATATATGCAAAGATATCTGACACTTTTATGTCTGCTGCCATTAATATGACATTGACCCTTAGACCGCTACTCACAACAATTGTCGTCTGCTGTTGCTTTTATATCTTTCATTATTTCTCAATAAAAACATGGTTTGACGGCACTTCAGAATCATTTCCAATGGAAATGATTCTGAAGTGCTGTCAAATCATGTTGTAAATTATTCTGAAGTGCTGTTAAAGCATGTTTTTGATGATAAAAATAGAAAATAGAAAATAAACAGCAGACGACAAAAAAAAATAAGATTTAACCCTTTTGTCATTCACAATGTTGCTGAAGCCACTTTGATGTAAAACACTTATAAAATCTTGATTGTCATTGTTAGGGGGGCAAAGCCATTGTTTTCAAACGTATGGTATAGTTAACACGATATACTCTGGTTTTGTAGTTAACATGAACAATGATTTTGCCAAAAGTAATGTAACATGCATTCCCCATTTTGTTTGTAGTTACCTATACAGTCCCACAGTTTCATCACAATAGCAGCTTTCCACATATTGCAACAATAAACACGTCATTATTTCATGTTCTGTTTTTCTTGTATTGTCTTGTCATACTAAGTATGCTGAAGGTTGATTCGTTGTCTTAACCCTTAGAATGCGGGTGAAAATAGTTGTCTGCTGTTAATTCATATTTTGTCTTTTCTCTCAGTAAAAAAACATGGTTTGGCAGCAATTTAGAATCATTTCCATTGGAAATGATTCTAAAGTGCTGCCAAACCAAGTTTTTGATGAGAAAAATGGAAAAAAATAAAAAATATTCAGCAGACGACACAAATTAATTCAGCATTGTAAGGGTTAATTCCAAACATTTCATTGTATTGTCCTTTGTGTATCCGTCTTGTCGCATGTCTTTGCGTGAAACAGTTTCCTTAACCCTCACTATGCTGGAAATTCTTGTCTGCTGTTTTTCATTGTTGCCTTAATTTTTAGCAAAAAAAAACCGGTTTTGACAGCACATGAGAATCGTCTCCAATGGAGACGATTCTCGTGCACTGTCAAAACAGGTTTTTGTCAATAAATATTGAAAATAAGACATTTCCGGCAGACGACAAAATTTAATTCAGCACAGTAAGGGTTAAAGGTGTACTGCTTTTTTGCTGACAGAGTATAATATAAACAATACATGTATATACTCGGCTTTGTCTCTTGTTGGTCAATAATAGAGCAGTTTCACAATAATCTCTTATTTTACTTTCTTTATTTATCATAAAAGGGTTGATCCAAAAGTTATAGGATTGTGTAATTATAAATGTCGGTAGTATTTCTTGCAAAGAGAAATAAATGTACATATATGTTTTGTTATTATCTGTGAAATATTGTATGCAGCCACGGGTATTGTTAACCCTTAGAGCGTGGGAAACGAAAAGTGTTGTCTGCTGTTGTTGAATATTTTGTATTTAATCTCAATAAAAACATAGTTTTGCAGCATTTTAGAATCATTTCCAATGGAAATGATTCTAAAGTGCTGCCAAACTATGTTTTTCTTAATAAAAATGAAAATAAAAATAAAAATCAGCAGACGGCAAATTTAATTCCGCAGTGTAAGGGTTAATGATATGCTGTTCAGTATGGTGTTACATTCACCAACTCATTAACATACAGGTTGTTTATGTATTCCATAATTGGTGCATCATACTGATTAACAAATTTTGCTTGCTTGTGTACACTTTCCATTTGATAACTTCTGGATCTTCCCTCATAGGTGGGCGGTTTTATTGTTTGTGAGCAAGAATGTCTCAGTGCTTGTATTAGATTCCAACAGCAAGTGATAGTTAAAAAGTCTTTTAGACCTATTGTGTTGGAGGTATGTATTGTATAATGCTGTGTGAATGTGAACTGTACATGCACCCCACAACAAAGCAAGGCAACTAAAACAAGCTGCATGTACATATAGAAATTAGTAAATAAAACCCATCAACATCTGTCCACCAAATTCTGCATGTATCACATAAAGATACTCCTATTAATATTGCATTTTATGTTGCGTTGAAATATTTCAAATTTAGCTTTGCCGTTTCAGATGACCATATTTGAATATCAATCGTGTGACAACATAAACATCAGAGCTCCAGTTAAGGTGCGTAATTTGACCAACTTGGGGTGAAATTTTGTTATTTCTTCATAAAAAATGGCAAGTTGGGAGTCCTTTAGAATCGTCTCATTGAGACGATTCTAAAGCACTCCCAACTTGCCATTTTTGATGGAGAAATAAGAAATTTGCTTCCAAATTATGCACCTTAACTGGAGCTCTGAACATGTCTGTGTATTAGATCTATATGATGTCAAACATCAAGGTACATGATCGCGTGGTTACAACAACAACAACATCGCCCACTCCAAAGTAAGTATTATTTGATATTTTCCTTAATATGCAACGGATTTTGATGAAATATGGTGCAGCAAACGCGTCTTCATGAGCTGCATTTGGTGGTCTAGGGAGGTTGGCACAGACTTATGTCGTTTTTGCAAAGAATCGATTTCCGTGTCGGAGAATACGTATACTCTGAATCCGTACTTGTTGTTGTTAGTACCACGTGATCATACACCTTGAACATGTACAATTGGTTGTTGTGTACCCTGCTAGTCGGAGATAGGAATAGCTATTTATGGAGGACATAACAAGAAATGATACTAAACACGAACATACAGCCTATTAGATGCAAACATAATTGCTTACAGTTATATAGCCAGATAGCCTATGCTTTTGTTTCCACTCAATGTCTCACATTATGTACAGCAAATGCATATTTATTTTTTTTGACAAATGCACCATTGAAACCTTCTACAACAATGCATACATATGTTGTGGACATACAAATGGTGGTAGCATTAACTTTGACAAAGCTCTACAGTTACAATATGTAGTAATATAGAGAATAGTAGGTTAGTGCCGTGAATGGGAAAAAATATCTGGCAAGGGTCAGGAAACGGGATGGGCGAGGCTCTGCCGAGCACATCCTGTTTCCGTGCCGCGCCAGATATTTTTTCCCATTTACGACACTAACCTACTATTCTATTTATCCCGTGAACACCTACAAATGGCGGTAAAATGAAAAAATAGTATTGACTGGATATCAAAAATGTTTCACGGCACCGTGTTTCACGGCACATATGCACTGTGTTGACGAGATAAAATATGTTGCCTGTTCTTTGTTGTTAGTGTATTTTGTGAGAATAATCATTTGGAAACCATAATAGGACACAGGGGCCCGTTTCACTAGACTTCGTACGACTGAAATGTTCGTAAGTGCAAATTTAGGATCATCTGGAAATTTCAATTATTGGATTTACATTCATTGAGCATAGGCTGCATATGCAGCCTATGGTCAATAAATGTAAATCCAATAATTCTTAACAAGAAAACATTGTTGATGTAAAATTTGCACTTGCAAAACTTTTTATTCGTACAAAGTTTATTGAAACAGGCCCCTGCTTTGCTATATGTGAGAATAATCATTTGGAAACCATTATAGGACATGGCTTTTGTTATATGTGTGATAGCAAAGGGGGCTTGTTGCTGTGCTGTTGAAGTTCTGGTAGTATGCATGCACGTCCATGTGTCTGTTATCCATGCTGATTTACATATATTGCTTGTCAAATTCACAAACTTGGTATATGCTCACACTCTGATACCACTACTAATATGACCTCGACCAGAGCTCCAGTTAAGGTGCGTAATTTGTTCAATTTGTGGTGACATTTTCTTATTTCTTCACCAAAAATGGCAAGTTGGGAGTCCTTTAGAATTGTCTCAATGAGACGATTCTAAAGGACTCCCAACTTGCCATTTTTGATGGAGAAATAAGAAATTTACCTGCAAATTACACACCTTAACTGGAGCTCTGCTTGATCCTTATGACTTTCACAACATAGCTGAAACGCTTAGCCTTTCTTGCCAGTGGGAATACTCCTGTAGCCGATTTCATCAAAATTGCAAAGTATACTTATCTAGCAAAGTATACTTTGAGGGAGTAATCATTTATTTCCCGAAATGCATTATTTCATATAGAACTAACGACTGAATATATTTAATGATTAAAAGTATGCATAATTATTATACTGAATTTATTACATTATCACAGCCAAAATGTAATAAATTCAGTATAATAAAAATTAATACATTTATCTTTAAAATGAAAATTTCTCCCTCAAAGTATACTTTGCTAGAAAAGTATACTTTGCAATGTTGATGAAATAGGCTACTGTTATAAACGTAACAGCTAGTTGTTTCTGACATTATTGTGATAGTAATCAACATCCTTTCAGAATACACGTACAGGTATTCAATTCTTTTGCAGCAAACTTCCAAAATGTTTACAATTACCATTGAATTATGGCACATACAGATTTCGAGAATACACAGCATATCGTAGTGTTTCCCCCAAACTGAAAAATGGGCAGGGCGCACGTTGAAAAAAAGGGGCACTTTTCACTAAGAAAAAAATATCTAAACAGAAAACAGAAAACAATCTGGATATTGGTACGTCCGAAGATTTGGTTTATATAATAGTACTGTATATTGCTATAGCCATAGGTCTACCCGCTCCATAGGTCGAGGCCCTAATTGAGCAAAAAATATAAATCTCGGGCCAAGTCGCGGCCATAATTCAACTCCCCGTCTTCAGAAACTAAAATACGTCACATTGGAGTGTGTGGCTAGAAAATCAATATCTGGTAACACAAGGCACGTGGCAGCTGTGCATTGCGCCGCTAATCATTATATCTGTCATCATGATTTTCGAGGTGTGTAACTTCCCACGTCACACCAATAAACCAGTGGCATGTTGTGTATTATTTTGGGCATTCGGAGCGTGGATTGAGACAATTAGAGGCGGATAATTACGAGAGTTGTCAACACGATATGATTTGAAGATTCAGCCAGTAAAAGGCAGACAATTATGGAAAAACGGGCAGGAGAGCGCAGCCAAAAACCCCAAAAAGGGGTAGGGCTCCTATTCCTACGCAGGGGAAACACTAATATCGTGTTCATTACTGTTTATTGTATAATTATGACCTTCTTGCTGCATGCCTCTCTATCAATCAACCCCCCTCCCCCCCCAATAAAATACAGCAGGTTAAATACGGGATTGAATCCGTTGGCCTGACCTTAAATGACCTTAGCTCTTGATAGGCTGTTAAACACCAATAAATCAAGTGGGTGGGTTCATCCTTACCGGAATCCCGACTGGAGACCTAGTTTGGCTCTCACATACGTCTTTGGCATTTTGTATGTGACAGTTGAATCTGGTTATACCCCTTATGTGAGTATTACGATATTCGTAATCCTATTTTAGGGGAAGGGGCCAAGTGACTTGGTGTGGTATGGACCTGGCACCAGGTCTGGTTATTCTAATTTCAGGACTGAATATATTTGTTCTCGATGTAAATATTCCGTTCTGATTTTGGGATTTTCCCCCCAATGCAGCAGGTTAAAATGGGATCGAACCCGTTTGCTTGGCTTTACATGACATTAGCTGTTGATAGGCCGTTAAACACTAATAAACAAACAAACCAATAAATCAAATCAAATCAGCACGTGCACAATTCATTTTATTGTTTTCTCAAATGTTTTTTCAGAATAACTGTGGTAACACCAGATCCAGGCCACTTGTTAATGTGAGACACGCCATGTGAATTTGTACCTAAGAACATGTGCGATTTTTCGTGAAATTTTCCAAGTTTACAATATTTTCTGTAAATGATGTCGAAAGTTTACTAAATGTTCATATCACAGAATTTGCTGTGAAAATTTCGTCATCATTTTACATCATTTACAGAAGATAACACAGTCTTGGTAAATTTATTTCATCGAAAATCGCGTGTCTCATGTGTTTCTGATTATTGGACCCATCACCTGCCTGTATAAACGTATGTGTCTTTCAGTGCTGAACGTTTTTATTGTGCTTTCAGTGCTGCTTATATGATGCTTCCCCATACAGGTACATACTTGTCTGTATATGACCTTTCTGTTAAATTCATGGAATTTTTTTTAGGAGTCACAGTAAATCACTGGGTAGCATTTAACCCTTACACCGCTATCTTAATTTTTTCTCGTCTGATGTTTATTTTCTATTTTCCATTTTTATCATCAAAAACAAGCTTTGACAGCACATTAGAATAATTTACAACATGCTTTAACAGCTCTTCAGAATCATTTCCATTGGAAATTATTCTGAAGTTCTGTCAAACCATGTTTTTTATTGAGAAATAAGGCAAGATATAAAAGCAACAGCAGACGACAATTGTTGTGTGTTGGTTAACTTGGGTATTTGGATGGGTATTTGTTAGTTTTCTGCATACTGTTACTGCATTAATATTCGTCAGGGTCAAATACGTACTCATTAGGACATCGATTTGTCGAGTGAGGTTACAAAAAGTATACTTTCGTCGGGACCGAAATTCTCCATGCAGGTGTCAAAAAAATGTCTACTTGTCCACACATACTGTAAACTAATTACCACTTGTGTGAGATAGACCTTCATGTTCTTCACGAGGCATTGAAGACCGTGAACTTAAATCTCCACGAATATTGCCACAACTTTGTCATAGCTTAAAACAGTTAAAAGTGTTTTGCTATATTGATGCTGGGCCTCGTTTTGAATACATTGACATTGCCCATATACCGGTAGGTCAATGTCAACATTTGGCGACATTAGTAAATCCTGGTTATTTTCAATGAAGTGTATATTGCATATACCGGTACTGGTAACTAGTATATTCTGTGCCATGTATTCCAATAGGTATACTGTAATTCTGCGTAAGCAATGTACATGTATGTAAAAGTCTTCTAATACTGACTAGTCAAACTTGCATTAACTCTTTGCATGCTGGGAAATTTGTGGGCTATAAATAGTTCAAAAATAGCAGATGACAATTCATTATATTTTCTTTTGTTTCTCCTTATAAATGTCATGAATATGTCTTGGAATTGAGGACACAATTCTAATGAAATTCCAAGACATACATGTATTTACAGAGAGAAATAAAATATATACTCGTTTGGCGGATATTTTCGCTGCTAGCATGCAAAGAGTTAAGCAATCACCCAAGGGAGACACCAAAAGTGGTCGCTTTAACCCTTACAATGCTGAATTAATTTGTGTCGTCTGCTGCATATTTTTTTATTTTCCATTTTTCTCATCAAAAACTAAACCATGTTTTTACTGAGAGAAAAGACAAAATATGAATTAACAGCAGACAACTATTTTCGGTTCCCGCATTCTAAGGGTTAAACAATGATCTTGTAACACAAATAAAGACAGCAATCTGGGTGTTGGTACATCCGGTTATATGGTTTAATATTCTGAATCATTTTTGGATTTTTTTTTCGAAAATTGTAATTTTTTATCGCCAATTGTTTTATTTTTTTTGAAGTGGCGATTTTTTTATTTTCCCCAGCGGAATCCCTGTATATGACCTGAGCTGTTGCTAGGCTGTTGTTTCGCCCCAGTGATTTTTATTTTGTTAGTGATACCGATACGGAAGACCTATAAGAGCTATAAATCGATAATTGCTGTGCATTAAAGAGACCAGCTGATGTAATAACGTGATTCAGTTGTGACTATTCAATTTCAGCCTCTGGATCTGCGACCAGCAGGGGTGCAAGTGGGGGGTGGGGGTGGGGGGGGGGGGCTTTCAGATCCAAATATATATACTAAGCTGGTACGGTATTCTGTACATCCTTGATATGGGTATTATCATTGACCTTGCCATTTCAGCTGGGAATGCAAGTCGACTCTAGTTTCAGTATAAACTATATTTTATTTACAGAATCTGTATTTGGTGTGTTTCAACCTAGTCATTATGCACTGTCATAGTACCATTAACCCTTTCAGTACTACAGACCATAAAGCTGATGTTTGGGAACAGTGTCCATTAGAATAGACTACCCCATCGTATCGTGATCTGTAGCCTATTTCACCAACATTGCAAAGTATTCTTTTCTAGCAAAGTATACTTTGAGGGAGAAATTTTCAATTTTAGGATAAATTTATTAATTTTTATTATACTGAATTTATTACATTATTAATGTAATAAATTCAGTATAATAATTCTGCATATTTTTAATCATTAAATATATGCAGTCGTTAGTTCTATATGAAATAATGCATTTCAGGAAAAATAAATGATTACTACCTCAAAGTATACTTTGCTAGAAAAGTATCCTTTGCAATGTTGGTGAAATCGGCTACTGCACTATTTCTATATATTTATGATTTGTTTAAAATTTATCATGTTTCCATTAATCAATGTGTCGAATCATATGACCACATATGTCAGTGATTTCGAATTATCTGCCATTGCTGGTTTAACCTTAGCCTAATGATAATGATTGTACTTTATTGCCGAATGTGCTGGTATATGTACACCCCAGAAATACTCTTTATGCACTTTAGCGATGTTTATTGATCCCGACACATATCTTATGTGAGCTTATCTGGCTATGTCAGATTACCAGTAAATAAAACATGTGAAATAAAATGATCTACCTAGTTGTATTACAAAAGATTTTGAAATTGTCATCATTTTTGGACACATGATTCCCCACACTGTTAATGGAGTAATCTGAAATTGACATAAAATAGTCAATTTGCATTACATAGGTGTGAAGGGGTTAATCTCTTTGCCAACAGAACAATGTGGCTCCACATATAGAGCCATGCTCCCCACCCAGTCTACTGCCGCCATTGTTGTGTATATGTGTATGTTGATGCTGGGCAGGGCGGGATTGTCTAACTTGCGTGACTCTCATCTTCCCCTAGACATCGTGCGCTGTAGATGCTGAGCCAGTGTGACCTTGTAAAGGTCGCGATGCCAAAGGTCAGGGTGCCTTGTGTACCAAACGCACAACAGGTGGTTCTAACTTATAAGATTTTTTCCTTACAATAAAGTGAAACTGTTAAATGATCTAGTTTTTTTGTCCCGCGTTTCAAGAAATTAGTTAAAACTGCTCAAATAGACTTGTGTTGCACATAATGTATAAGAATTAAATTTAAAGTCCTGCAGGCTATGTGACAGTGTGGAAAACATCAAGAAATAGTAGCACTCTGTACTGTTTATTTGAGCAGGTTTAATAGCCCCGCCTACGTGATGATTGCTATCACCCAATGGCCTTGGTTGTATGTCTGTATTAGCTGTTTGACCGTGTTGGTATGCTGTATACTGCCTGTGTATATGTTGGCCATTCTGTGTGTGTTGAGGTGGAGCATGCTACAGAATGCAGCATTATCTTCGGCATATGTCTGGATACACAGTGTGGTTGTCATTCGGCTACAAAGGATAGTCACACATTATGAGCAGTTTGTTCTTGCTACTGTTAACAACACTAAATAGTTACTAGTATCTGATTTTTAGAATTGTCTACAGTAACTCGAGTAGGTTCTCTGCTGACTCTTCAATACCCCAATACACAGTACAGGTTCTAATTGTTACATTGCTGTTTCCTCTTTCATATTTGCTTTCTGGCAGAGATTACTGTATGCTAATGTCGGTATCCCCTTGAAAGTTCATGTAGTAACGTACACACATAATCGTGGAGTGTCAATTTCTTCATGGATGCACACGTTTTCAGTCACTGTAGCCTTTTGCATGTGGGATACCAATCCACAAGTATCAGAACATTTTTTTTCTCAAAAAATAATTTTCACAAGCTTGTGTGTGGTGGAAAATATTTGCCATGTTTCCCCTCAGCTGTTTCAGTCTTCTTGGTGTCTTTGTTATCTATTTGCATTTATTGTATGGATGTCAGTGGCAAATGGTAGTGAGAATGTGCCTGATCTCTGAAGTAAAATATACCAAGGATGTGGAGCTGTATGGAAGGAATAGGTACATTAAAAGTAATATGATGACTATGCTTGTCATTGCTTTACCAGACATTATGTCCACATGACAGCACACTAACACTGTAAATGGTGTTCATCATTCCGGTCTTGGGTAATTTAATTCTCTTCTCCTTTTTAGCTCGCCTGAGTGAAGCTCATTAGAGCTATTGTTACCGCAATGTGTCCGTCGTCCGTCCGTCGTCTGTCCGTCCGAGCAACCAAGGGTGTAGAAGGGGCCATGGGGCGGAGCCTAACACAAAAGAATCCTTTGATTTATTCCGTGTGGCCCCTTATTCTATTCATTACAAGGGGCCATCTCCTTGATCTAGAACAATGGAAATGGCCCCTTCTTCACTATTGGTCGTTTGTCCGTCCGTCCGTGAACATTTTCAAATGTCTTCTCCTTGGTAACCATTGGGTCTATAGTCACCAAACGTCATGTTCAATGGTCCTTAGGTAGGGGGATTACAAAATTGTTAAAAAGACGTCATTACGTAATCCAAGATGGCCGCCGTCTAAAAATAGAACAAATTCTTCAAACATCTTCTTCTCAAGAACCGCCAACCGGATTTTGACAAAACTTGGTAGGAATGATCGATGTACAATGCTCTTTCAAAGTTGTTAAAATGGTGACCCCGGGGTCAAAAATGACGTGGCCCGTGTGGTCAAATTGGGGTCAAATTTTATTTTTGACCGAATATGGTCATGTCATATATCAAATCGAAGGTATCAACGAGGCGATCATTCTGTTGCATTTTTCGTCGAAATTGGATGGTTATGTCATCCAAGATGGCCGCCGAAAGGTCAAAAGGTCGTTCTTTTATTAGAGATTTCAAAATTCTTCTTCACATGAACCGCTTGGCCCATGGTAGCCAAACTTAAAAGTTATGGTCCATGGGTGAAGCCTTTTCAGATTTGTTAAAATGGAGGTCATCGCTAATGCAAGATGGCCGCCGTCTAAAAATAGCATAAATTCTTAAAAAATCTTCTTCTCATGAACCGCCAGCCGGATTTCGACGAAACTTGGTAGGAATGATTGATGTAGAATGCTCTTTCAAAGGTGTTAAAATGGTGACCCCAGGGTCAAAAATGGGCGTGGTCCGTGGGGTCGAATTGTGGTCAAATTTTATTTTTGACCGAATATGGTCATGTCTATATCAAATCGAAGGTATCAGAGAGGCGATTGCTCTGGTGCAATATTTGTCGGAATCTGATGATTATGTCATCCATGATGGCCGCCAAACTGTCCATTTATTCGAGATTTTGAATGTCTTTTTCTCAGGAACCACATGGCCGATGCTGGCCAAACTTCATAGTAAGTTAAGATCCTTGGGTGAAGCATTTTCAGATTTGGTAAAATGAGAGTCATCGCTTAATCCAAGATGACTGCTATCTAAAAATAGCACAATTGTTTTAAAACACATGTTCATGGAGTCAGGTGAGCGAATTAGGGCCATCATGGCCCTCTTGTTTATATTAAAACTTAAGCCAGTATAACGGTTACATGCTTACAATTGTTGTTTTTTTGAAGCACTATATAACCAGAATGGCATTATACCTTTTGATGGCAATTGTTCATTCTAGGTTGGAGTTCAATCATTCTGGCATTGGAAATGTGCCAAATAGACAGGCAGTCTAGTGTTTCGATATTTGTCATTTGATCTATTTGATAATCTTCATCAGCAGAAATGAGTGTCCATTATTGGCAATCTGTATCCACAATCTGTAGGTGTGATGCACCGTGGACATAGTGTGTGGTTTGTGATGCCGTCTCTGCCAAACATCTATAGATGAGAGCCACCCCTGACCGCCCGACCCTCTTTTTAAACTGACATACATGTTGGGATATTGTGTTGCTGCTTTGCTGGCATGTCTTGTAAGCATAACAAACTGCTATGGTAATATGGGACAGATAGCCAATAAATGTAAAATTGCCAGTTGATAATGTCAATATTTTGCAAAATCGCCATGAAACTTGCAGACTGTTTTAATTGTTATCATACAATATACTATCCAATAACATGACAACCACAATCAAGTTGGTTTGGGATGGTATACGAAAAGCTGTAGCAAGTTGCGTATTTACAAGACATGAGTTCATGCAAGCCGCCACACATTGCGATGTATGAGCCTTCACCTGTGACATCCTGCTATATCGTATCTGCTGTTTTTACCAAATACCATCTTAATTTCTCCAGAAACATGTTTGGTATAAATGGCCAATGCGATTAGGCAGTTCTCATCTGGGCCACTGGTTGAGAAAAGTTCCATTTGCAACAATTTGAGATCTTTGTCTTGTTGCACATTTATACAATATGCTTAGAAATTAACCATTTCAACACCACGTACTTGTATATTGGTATTGGCAAATAGTGTAGATACAGATGAGCCGGCTCATGACGAGCCGTCTCATCAGGGTCTGTACTTTTTGCTAGTAATTTTCATATTTTTGAGAGCAAAAACACCACCTTTTCATAAATGGACTATTCTGAAAATCATTGTGTGACGATTGGATTGGTTGCAAAATTAACATATCAAAATATGATTCCAGTTATTTAGGGGTGAAAGGGTTAATCTTTTTGCTGCTGGCTGTTAGCCTACTTCAGTGACTAATTTGTGGTACCTTATCTCAGCTAGAGGCCTCTGTTCAGGCTCCAATATTTGTGTGTTTTTGTTTTGTTCCGTTTTGATTTGTATATTATTCATAAAAGATACAAAATAATGTTAAATGTTTAATTTTGTATAACCATGTCACATTTAATTAATGAATGAATGAATAATGAATCTGCATGTGCCAAATATTTGCTCTTTGGTTGAAGGATGTAATTCTGTTTTGTTGCTTTAGTACTAGACACAATTATAGCTACCATTTCAGTTTGCCAATGTCAGCTCTGGCTGTGTAAATATTACATGCATACTTGTTAAATGTAGCAATCACATACAGGCCAGGTGCTTCATTTCTGCTAATTATGTATTAAGTAAACATAAGTATTTTGGATATTTCATGCATAAGTATATAATACAATTGTGTGTTTACCTGATAATAAATGGCCATAGACGAATGAGTGACTGACTACCAGTAGTATGTATGTATAGTAATCGGTTATACATGCAGCTCTTCTTGTTTCTTATATTTGTGACATTTGTGACAATTTATGCGTTTTATGACCAACATGTTAGTATTTGCTTTATCCAGATATGTTAAACACCAATCCCAAAATAAATAAATCATCCTATATATGTCATCTGTACTGGATAACATATTTTTCAGGGTTTAACAGAAGCACAACTAGTATGTTGGTAGTTTTAAGGAAACAGATTGAGTGTCGCAAGTTTAGAGTAGAGTAGATTGCAGTCACTATGTACCAGTAATTGTAGATAGGCTGGTGAATCAATAGTTAGTGTCAACCTGCTTTTTTTCCATTATAGCATCATTTTGCAGTGTAATATGTTTCTATGTCACTTGCTGTATACAGGGCATGCCATGTCAACCTGAAGATGTCAGTGATAGCTGGTTCCTTGACTATAGTGATTCATGTACATGCTAATTTGTGATTGTAGTACAAGTATTATAGTATTGTGTTTGTCTCTCAACATTCATTGTTCAGCTATGTATATATTCACTGATGGAGCCAGCAAGAATGCACAGCAACGTGTTCACATAATGAACATATGTTATCATAACACTACAGTAGAAAACGTGCAATGCAATGATATAATAAATCCATTTATTACACTCGTGCAAATTATTTGCATGGATGAGAGAAAACCCGTAATCAAATCCTTAGAAATAATACACAGTGAAGAGAACGCTGTAATTGCTCGCATTTTCTTGGAAACCACGAGCTACCATGCAAAATGTTTGATTTTTATTACTGTCAAAATAAAGTTATTTGAATATTTGAAGAGGATCTTGACTAATCTACAATGTTAATGTGAGTGAACACATTTCAAACATGCACTCAAATATATCTCCGGTCTGTTCCACGTTTTTCTGTCGACAAATCTTTGGCTACTAAACACATTAAATCTAAAAAATATTTAAAGTAAGTACTTTTTCACCAGTAATAAAAAATTCACCCTCCCCCGTTTTTGTTTGTTTGATGAAATTCCATCAAATATTGATTTTATAGCGAAACAATTTTCCTATGGGAATTTAACATCGGGGGAAAAAGAGGTGGAAGCGCTGGTGAAGGAGTCAAAAAACGAAAAAGATTGGAAATCGACTCCGAAACCTTGCTATATAGTTTGGAAATGATGTAACTAAGAAAACAAAAGTTATTGCTTCAGAAATGATGGAGTAACAATACTCAATTACTAATTCCTTATCTGGAGCTCTGTAAATGACATGTGTTTAACTCTTTGCATGCTAGCGGCGAAAATATCCGCCAAACAAATTAGTACTACATGTATATGTTTTATTTCTCTCTGTAAACATGTCTTGGAATTTCATTAGAATTGAGTCCTCAGGACTCAATTCTAATGAAATTCCAAGACATATTCATGATATTTACAATGAGAAATACAAGAAAATATGATGAATTCTTGTCCGCTAGTTTTGAACTATTTATAGCCCACAAGTTTCCTGGCATGCAAAGAGTTAATGATGTTCCAGTCATCAGCTCCATGCACTACTGGTATGCTTACATTGTGTACATTGTGTAAGCGTTACTGAAGGTTTAGCTAGTATGGCCATTTACTGGGTAACTCACCATTGTATATTTATCATAACATTATCACCATGCACATGGCCTGTATGTGTGCCTATTGCAGCTGCGTGTGGCCCATTCACCCAACCCCACAATGATTTTTGTCTCATCATTACAGCGGAGCTGCCTGTTGTCAAACAGGAGGTTCCCATGGATACCGGGGAAGAAACAAAGAAACGTCCATACCCATTTGTGGTCGCTCCAGGTATGTACATACTGGTGAACGTGTAACAGTAACTGCACGCTTAACCCTCAGAATGCGGAAAACAAAAAATGTTGTTAAATGACCTTAGCTGTTGATAGGCTGTTAACCAATGCTGTACAATGACACAGCTCCAGATAAGTTTTGTATCTAAAGTGTATTATACTCCCAGATTTCAAATTCAATGCTTATTTTACTTTTGCAAATGTATTATTGATTTTCTTCCTTTATAATATTAAATGGGGAACAAAAGATAAAAAATTCCCTTACCGTATTTAGCCGTGTATTACGCGCATTTTTTCAGCCCCATTTTTAATCCAGAAGTCGCCCTGCGCGTTATAAGTAGGAACATAAATTTCAAACATTTTTTCCAACTGATTTCTGCCAGTTTCACGCAAACAAAACAAGCCCGGAAACGGAAATGTCAATTTTTGACAGACGTTTAAATACGCATAGTGTGAAGCAAGAGAAAATGAATCAATCGATATGAATGGGTGCGGTAAGTATAGATTGATGGTAAATTGGTATATTTTGGGATTTAATATAGCTTTTGGTATTGTTTGGTTGTACATATTCAAAGTGACGTCACACGTCTGCCATTCTGTGAATAATTAATGAGGACAGATCATCTCAATCCCATAAGCGCTTGATGTAAGATTTTAGATGCTAAATCAAGCTTCGCGCACATTCAGATCGCATTCGGTAACACTCGGTAATGGTCGTTTTTCGTTGCTAGGTGCCGACTGACTGTGTTACTATTTTTGTAAAGTATTGACAAGTATTCACGCCATTCTCCATACATAGCCACATTTTGGCATTTTCTGTCTCGAAATTAAATTTATCTACGCTGGTGTCTCATATCGGTCAATTGTTGTCGTCTTGTTATCGGTGGTTGTGAAATTTTCAATGTGACGTCACGCGTCAGCCATTATGTGAATAATTAATGAGGACAGTAGTTGCAAAGCAAATCAACCTTATGACGTGGCGTTAGCCATTATGTGAATAATTAATGAGGACAGTAGTTGTAAAGCAAATCAACCTTATGACGTGTGCGAGCAGCGTAGCATACACGCAGTCAGATCAGTACAGTATAAGTGGATAACATTCAATCAATAAACATGCTAAGCTGAGGCTATACGCTGTATTCTACAGCGACTGCTATGTCTATTTTTAAACCCGATCAATAAACGGTGAATACACACTACGCGTGTGTACTGTGTCAATATTTGGCTGGGGTACAGGTGTTTCAGTATCGCCTTGGGGAAGCTGTCTGTCCGACACATGGCTGCCACGTGTTGTTGATTATCGACCTGATTACGGGGCGACACGTGACTTGCTGTGTCGAATGCCAAATGTAGTGGATTAAATAAAAACAAAAATTCTTCGTAAGTAGTTCCAATAAATTCATTACATGCGTCGTAAATTTTTTTAATTTTTAATTAGCATATTAATCGGTAAATACCAATAAATGCAACACTAACTGCTTTGAGAAAGCCTACCTACCCGCACACGTTCAGCATTGTGGATGTGAACTCGGAAAGCAATTTTCTTATACTAATGACAAAATTTCGGCCGATTTTTTTCGTGAAAATTGTCTGCGCGCTATTTACTAGAACTGTTTTTTTACCCATTTTTTTGGCCCAAAATAGGGATGCACGCAATACACCAATGCGCGCAATACACGGCTAAATACGGTATTTGAGCTGCAAAAAGCACAACCCTGCTCAACTAAGTAAATTTCAACTTTATTACAGTATTTTCACCACTCAATTTGAAAATATATGCGTATTTTGTACTCACACTTTTGATAATAAGTGCGTATTCTGCTAAAATAAGTTAATAAAATACCAATTATACGCCAATACACACTTTATCTGGAGCTCTGCCATTAATTCATGTTCTACTTCGGTACAGACTCTTGTGTTTATTTCACACTTGAAAGGGTCATTGAAATAAGGGGGATAATTCCATGAGCGAGTTAGCCCCCTTATTCGGCTGATTGTCTTTGATTATCAATTCTGTACCATTAACCAGTGCTTTTGAACTAACCCTTAACCCTTAGACCGCTTATCTTTTTTAGATCTTATTTTTTGTGTCGTCTGCTGTTTATTTTCTATTTTCAAAAACACGCTTTGACAGCACTTTAGAATAATTTACAACTTGCTTTGACAGCACTTCTGAATCATTTCCAATGGAAATGATTCTGAAGTGCTGTCAAACCATGTTTTTACTGACAAATAACTCAAGATATAAAAGCAACAGCAGACGACAATTGTTGTGAGTAGCGGTCTAAGGGTTAATATATAGGAAACAAAAAAGTTATCTTCTGCTGTTGTTTTATAGTTTGTTTCCTTTCTCAATAGCACATCATTTGACAGCACTTTAGAATAATCCATGATTTTGATGCGGAAATGGAAAATATCAAATAAACAGCAGACGGCACATTTTAATTCAGCAGTGTAAGGTTAAATGACAATATTTGAAGAGGACGAGGAAGTTTGCTTTGCCCCCCTGTTTCACTGACCTCTTCAATTTTCCATGTTCCTATAGCACATGATTTGACAGCACTTTAGTGCTGTTAAATCATGATTTTGATGAGTAAAATGGAAAATATTAAATAAACAGCAGACAACAAATAATGGTTAATTGCAGAGACTGAGGGCATTAGCCCCCCCACCCCCCTGTTCCATTGATCTCTTCAATTTTCCATGTTGCTACAGAGGCCCTGGAGTTGAACGAGCAGATCACCCAGACACAGCAGCAGCAGCAGCAGACGGCCAACACCCCCAAAATTTTCCAGCTGCCTCCAGGTATGATTGACCACGTTCCCATGGAAACCAACACAAGCCGCGCGGCGACTGCCGCCACCCAATCCGATGAACAGCCGATGAGTTTTGCAAGCTTGCCACAGAGTCATGAATCATTGTCCAAAAGGCCGAGTTTTTCTTTACCGGAGGAGGACATCCCCGATGAGCCGGGCACATCATTTGACAAGTCGCCGTTCCAGACAATGTCACCGTCGAACAGCTTCACGTTGCCTGATGGAAATACGGCCGACTACCAGCCCATGACACCTATTGCACATAACCAACCCAGTGAAAACATCGCCTTTGGTCAACCTATTACCAAGCAAACATCGTCGGATAACCTAACTTTTCCGTTGGCAAAGATTGGGATACCGGGTGACCCAGTGACTGAAGCGGAAGCGAATAGTCTAGTAACCCAGTTTCTGGAGAATATCTCAAACGTGATGGCAAACAGCACAGCGACTAGCCATGGGTACCTTACGTCTAGTTTCCACTCACAAACAAACACAACACAAGTACATAAACAGACACCAGTACCTACAGAAATGAGGGGTTCAAACAGTGGACAGTCATTAGATCACTCATTTTCTGACACTTTAATGCAATCATGCACAAATGATCCACTGTCTCCAACTAAACAACTGTCTCTGAGTGGAAGTCATCCTGACAACCTCATTGAGCAGGTGCCGTCATCACTGATGAATGCCGATGATATACTTAACCTGGACAGTATTGTGGACTTTAAGTGTCCAATCTCGTTTAACGACGATGTCATGAGCAACACCGTGTCAGTATTTTCCCCGGAGCAGGTGGTACCGTCGTCAGTATCAGCTAACACTGTTGTACCTAGAACTAGCGAGGTGAGCTCATTTCTCACTTTCTAACCCTGTCAGTAAAGTAGTTTTAATATGACTGTTACAATGACAATATCTTACTCCCAAATGTTATAAAATTGGTTGTGTGTAGGGTCAGTAATGTGGATTTCTTTATAATGTATCTCTTTTTTTGTGGCCCGTCTATAGCTGGAATGCCTTTGAAAAAGCTCATGAAACTTCACACATGCATAGACCAAGGCCCACAAAGGTATCACATGCAGGGTTTATAACTCTTGTTATACCACCGGCATACAAAATATGTTGAGAGGTAGAAAGTTTTTGCATTTCCGTCTGTTTGTCCGTCCGTCTGAAAGATTTACATTAATGTTTTTGTTTTTGGTACAGGCGGCAGCCAGGGTTATTTGTGAGCCTCTGCTCACTTTCTCTACAGGGATCCTCTAGATTATCGGACAAAAATGGCTGTTTTTTTTTAATATTTTTCTTAAAATAGCAGCTACGGGCATAAAATTTTCACAGAACAATCGTCGGTTCTTGCTTTCTCAACGCATGGAAACTATTTAGTAAACTGTGCCATCTTTTTCACTTAAAATTGGGTCAGATCATCAGTCGTAAGATTGCCCCAAAATTAACATCGACAATCAATTATCTGGACAAATGTACAACCGTCTTATAACTTGTATTCTCACCTTAAAATCATAATTTTATCGCCTGAAAGCCAGTATAAACAGCATTGTGTTGTTTTGCAGAAAAAACAATCACCATTCGCTTCTTGAAAAATGTCGTATTTATAGAATGTATTGTATTTATAGAACAACTCTGCAATGACGTAATGGGCGCACTCGATTGAGCTCTTCATAATTTGGTGGAAAATCCGCGGTAATGATCGTTTCGTACACTGGTGTTTTCGCACCTGTCGATTTTACCCACAAGTTAATATGGGTGCGAAATGGTGTGTAATGGCTTGGGTGCCGAAATGGCTTGGGGCGATTTGGCCTTGAAACAATTATTATTTGTTTTTGAATAAGTAGCTCTTCGTTCTTTTTCTATCATGATACATTTTCGCATTCCTTCCTATCTGCTCTGTATTGTACATTGTGTATTAAACAGTCTGAAAATGATATTGGAGGAATGGATCGTATCGTCTGCATACTTCACACAACAGAGTATTGAAAAACTCTATAGGGGCCTCAAATTATGCGCATGCGCAGTGACAGATACAAGCCCCCGCGCGACGTTTGACGTTGTAAACAACTTGTGGACATAGTTGGGGGGAATGTTTTCAGCAAATTTTACTAAAATGTTTACCTTGGCGATATATTATTCACACTGGCATGGAAACAGCAAGCACCTGAGTGACTTAGATGTGTTCGTTGCAAAATCGGATCAAATTAATGCATTTAATTAACAGCTATTTTGATTTGTCCGATAAATTGATTGTCCGGATAATTGGTAGGACCCCTGTAGTCTTAATAATTGTAAGTCTAGGGATACTATAGATTTGATGCTGAACATCGTCCGCGTCCGCCGCAGACATTTCTTGTCCATAGCATAACTCAAATACCCTTTGGAATATTTCCATGAAACTTCACACATGCATAGCTCACGACCCAAAGGTGTGTCGTGCTCAAGCATGACAACTCTTGTCTCGCTAATATTTAAGTTACCTCCCTTTGTTTTAAGGTGCACTGATTTCTTGTCCAGAGCATAACTCGAACACCCTTTGGAATATTTTCATGAGACTTCACACATGCATAATCCACGTGTGATGTGTGCAAGAATGACAACTCTTGCTCTGCTAATTTTCGAGTTGTCACCCTTTGTTTTTTTGTGCACTGATTTCATGTTCGGAGCATAACTCGAATACCTTTTGGAATATTTTCATGGAACATCACACATGCACTGACAACTCTTGCCTCACTAATTTTAAAGTTGTCTCTTTTTAGCTCGCCTGCACAAGAGCTTATGGCATACCCCCTGTGTCGTCGGCGTCGTCGGCGTCGTCGTCGTCGGCGTCGTCGGCGTCGTCGGCGTCGTCGGCGTCGTCGGCGTCGTCGGCGTCGTCGTCGTCGGCTTCGTCGGCGTCGTCGCGTCGCGGCGTCGTCCGCGGGCGTCGTCGGCGTCGTCGGCGTCGTCGGCGCGTCGTCGGCGTCGTCGGCGTCGTCGGCGTCGTCGGCATCGTCCACAACCTTAACGTTGGGGTAAATGTCACTTCTGTTTCTTTACAGGGAACACTTTGATATTTCATACATGCATTCATCTGATGATCCTCTATTGTGCTACAGCAAATCAATGACCCCCCACCCCTTTCCGAAGATCAACATCATAAACTTAACTGGAGTAACTGTCTTTTTATAACTTCTGTTTCTTTACAGGGAACGCCTTGATATTTCATACATGCATTCATCTGATGATACTCTATCGTGCTATAGCAAATCCATGACTCACCCCTACCCCTTTCCCCCAAGGTCAAGATCACAAACTTAGCACATTCATAAACTTAACGTTGGGGTAAATGTCTTATAACATCTGTTTCCTTTCATGGAACGCCTTGATATTTCATACATGCATTCATCTGATGATAATCTATCGTGCTATAGCAAATCCATGATCCACCGCCCACCCCTTACCCCAGGGTCAAGGTCACAAACTTAGCACATTCATAAACTTAACGTTGGGGTAAATGTCTTATAACATCTGTTTCCTTTCATGGAACGCCTTGATATTTCATACATGCATTCCTCAGATGACCCTCTATCATGATGTATCCACAACCCACCACCCAACCCTTACCCCAAGGTCAAGGTCACAAACTTAGCATGTTCGTCAACTTAACGTTGGGGTAAATATTGTGTAACTTCTGTTTCTTTACAGGGAACGCTTTGATATTTCATACATGCATTCATCTGATGATCCTCTATTGTGCTACAGCAAATCCATGACCCACCCCCACCCCTTTTCCCAAGGTCAAGGTCACAAACTTAGCACATTCATACATGCTTTCCTCATGTGAATAGCTGTCATGCTGTAGAAAATCACCAACTTAGTGCGTTCATAAACTTAATGTTGGGTTAAATTTTGTTTTACTTCTGTTTTCAGGGAGTGCATTGATATTTCATACGTGCAATCATCTTAATATGCTATATCATGCTCTAGCAAACCCACGGCCCACCTTGCACCACTGACCACAATGTCAAGGTCCACCGCACACCCCTTAACCTCAAGTTATATAATATTCATGTTTTTTTATGCAACTGTGCCAAGTTTGAGTGAAGGCTGCCAACAGGCGAGCTTCGTTGTCTTCTGACAACATTGTTATTTTTGTAGTAGCTGCCTGTAGGCTGAAAGTCGGATACATATGCACTTGTGACTTGTGTCAATTCTATTTTAAATTTATGTACAATGTAAAGTATAGTATTGTAACCATGTAAAGGTATTCTAGTTCTATATATGCTCAAGCTCTTAGATCATTATTATGTCGCAGAAAGTAGATAATTATGATGTATCAGCAAAAAGTAAATGAACAAATGTGTGGGTTTTAGTGACATTTGCCTCTTTCCATCTTCTTCCAGTCAATGATGTCTGCACCCAGTAATATGGGTGAATTGCTACCAGCAACTGAAGACTTCATTGACCTGACTGTGACGACTAGCAACATGGCGATGACAGCGACACAGTCTATGGCTGCTAGCACCTTCATGACAACCGGGCAACAGCAGAGGACACCTGGTGACCAACAACAAATGACACTCGACCAGCAGACAGTGAGAAACACCTTCTCTACGTACCCATTCCTGCAGTCGGACAGTCAGACTCACCAAACTGACTCACTGGCATGTAGACTGCCAGCCCAGCAAGCTCCCATCATGCAGACCAATGTTCTAACTACTAGACTAGCGGCACAAGAAGCACCCATGCAGTCGGGCAGTATGACTGACTCGCTGATTTCTAGGCTGGCGACACAACAAGCACACATCCAGCAGTCTAGCAGTCAGAATGACCTGTTGCCCAGTAGACAGCCATCGTCAGTCCTCCAGTCGATGCTGCAATCAGGCATACATGAGGCGGCACCAATGTCGGGCACACACACCCACCAGACGGCGCCCTTGACCTCCATACTAGCTGCCCAGCAGACCCAGGCGGGCCAGGCACCTGTCAAGCCAACCTACAGCCTCGAGCAGGTGCCCATCACCAGGGTAACACAGTCAGCAGGTACGCCCTCCTCCTGTATAGCCCCGCAGGCTTTCTGAATATGCCTAGCAGAACTTGAGATACGTTTTCCAGTTGGATGGAGAACAATATACAACAGACACTAATTTGTATATTGGTCAACAACAGACAAAATATAGTTGTAGATCCTGTAGCCGATTTCGTCAACATTGCAAAGTATACTTATCTAGCAAAGTATACTTTGAGGGAGACATGTTCAATTTTAGGATAAATTTATTAATTTTTATTATACTGAATGGCTGTGATAATGTAAACAAATCAGTACTGTATAATAATTCTGCATACTTTTAATCATCAAACATATGCAGTGGTTAGTTCTATATGAAATAATGCATTTCATGAAAAAGAAATGATTACTCCCTCAAAGTATATTTTGCTAGAAAAGTATACTTTGCAATGTTGGTGAAATAGGCTACAGATCCTTTTACATATTCCCACAGTCATACACATTCTTTTTCATGCCCACAAACAGTGTCTGTTCATCACGCTTGCTTAAACAAGTTTGTCCCAGTATCTTTAACAAGACACAACTTCAATATTACTTGAAGGAATTGGACACTTGATGCGTGTGAATATTTACAACACAATCCTGACATCATTACCATGACAATGATATGTTTCACCTTTAGAAGAGCACTGAAGCACATAGTACTTTTTATGTTGAAAAGTTTATCATAGTTTCTCTTTAAAAGGTAAGATAGCTTAAAGATATCCATAATCCCTAAACATAACTACCAGAAAAAAAGTACATTGCTAATGCAGTTTTATTGCACCTGCCATGCTCACCGATCACCAAAAAACGCTTCATACATATGAACATGTGTGACATACTCCTGAACCATTAACATGCCCATGACCTTTTGTATGATCACGGAAACAATTTGCCAATGTTATTTCAAATAGTAATTCCAGTTTTTACCCATCCCCAACTCCAATGTATCTTGTAGAATATCCTACATGTTTAGATGTGTGATACATGTAAACATATGAGACACACCCTTACCCTTACCCTTTGGACTTATTAAGTTCGTTGAAACACTATGCTATTTTTCATGTCAAAAAGTTTATACAAGCATAGTTAAAGTGCCATAACTACTGAGGGCATTTGCACTGACAGGTCTCATTTCTTGTAAGTGTTACTAATAACACTGAGGCTACTTCAGTGATTGAATCGTGAATTTGAGAGAGAATGACCCCAACTGAACAATTAGAATTGATAGCAGGAAGCCAGAGAAACAAAAACACAAAACTTAACTTCACTTAGCGATGGATGGAGAAGAGTTTCAGGCTCGTTACCATCTTTTAACACCTTGTGGTAAATAAAAATAACGATTCTGGAAGAAATGGCATTTGGTTTTAACATTGTCAACACCTGTCAACAGCCTCTGGTACTATTTTTATATGACCGTTTGAAAAAAACGGGACATATTATTATGTATTCATCTTATACGGGCGTCGGGCTGCGGGCTGCGGGCGAGCGGGCGTTCGGGCACAGCTTGTCCACGCAATAACTAGAGTTCTACTTGACGGATTGTAACCAAATTCGGTATACATGTTTAACACGACAAGATGAAGAAGCCTATTGATTTACAGTGAGTTATCTCCCCTTGTTGACTGGCCTTGCCTTGACGGGCGTATATTGTGACCTTCGGAACTCTTGTTCAGTCTTGGTAAACAATATTAAATCATCCAGGTAAACCACCAAACATGCACTCCTGTAGTCCATTAAGCAAAGTATACTTTTCTAGCAAAGTATACTTTGAGGGAGAAATTTCAATTTTATGATACATTTATTATTTTTTATTATACTGAATTTATTACATTATCACAGCCATTTTGGCTGTGATAATGTAATAAATTCAGTATAATAATTCTGCATACTTTTAATCATCGAATATATGCAGTCGTTATAGTTCTATATGAAACAATGCATTTCAGAAAAAATAAATGATTACTCCCGCAAAGTATACTTTGCTAGAAAAGTATACTTTGCAATGTTGTTGAAATAGGCTACTGTAGTCCATTAAGCCCAAATTCTGTAAGTTGCGGAAATGTAAAAGACACATTGTTAAGTCCAAAGGGCATCACCTGAAATTCTTATAGATTGTTGCCTGTTGAGAAATAATGTCTATTATCACCCATTTCCTCTTGACGATACACAAATGTGTTGTCTAACATGGTAAACATGGTTGCACCAGACAATGGGCAGAAAAATTTGTCAAAACTGGTAAAAGATATGCATATTTGGGTGTTACAGAATTTAATCGTCTGTAATCAACACAGATCCACAAATTCCCATCTTTCTTTTTGCAAGTATCACCGTTTTAGTTTGTTTTTTTGCATTCTTCAATTACTCCATTTGCCAGCATCATGGTTGTTTGTTTCTGAACTTAAATGGATGTTTAACCAGGGGGAGCATCTCCAGTGTTTATGGTATGGTTTGTGATATTTATACCCTCCTCAATGAGTTGTGGGGGGGTATACTGGAGTCAGGTTGTGCATCCGTGCGTGCGTCCGTCACTAAACTTAACATCAGAGAAATATTGTTATAACTTCTATTTCCTTCATCTAAAATGCTTAATATTTCACACATGCATTCCTGTAAGGCTCTACTACCATGCTGTGCCAAATCCACGACCGTCCAACCCCCGCTGATCCCAAGGTCAAGGTCAAATACTTAGTCTCTTTACAAAACTTAACATCAGAGAAATATTGTTATAGCTTCTATTTCCTTCATCTAAAATATTTAATATTTCACACATGCCTTCTTGTAATATTTCACTCGTACATTCCTCTAAGGTTGTACTATCATGCTGTGACAAATCTACGACTGTCCAACCCCCGCTGATCCCAAGGTCAAGGTGACATACAAAACTTAACATCAGAGAAATATGTTATATCTTCTATTTCTTTCATCGAAAATTCTTAATATTTCATGCATGCTTTCCTCTAAGGCTCTACTATCATGCTGTGACAAATCCCTGCCGATCTCGAGGTCAAGGTCACATACTAAGTTTATTTACAAAACTTAACTTCAAAGAAATCGGTTATAACTTCTATTTCCTTTCTCGGATCTGCTTCACATTTCACACACGCATTGCTCCAATGGACCTCTACCACCCTGTGAAAAATTCACATTCGTGCCGCCTCCCCCCTAAGACCAGAGTTCAGATCACACGCCCACACACTTGGATATTTTTTTGCATATTTAGGGGTATCTGGGCCCACGCGGGGGTATTCCGTAAGCCTCGCTTACTGACCTATCTAGTTGTTCTTAGAAACCATTTTGAATTACATGTATACCCTAGAGAGGAAGGGATGGAATAGAACACCATTGCCACCAGTATAACTGTGAACAGTAACTCTTGTAATCTACTCCTGTACCGTCCATAGCCAGAGTTACGATTCATTCCACTCATATGCTTCCGCTGCAGAATGGCGAATCAGATCTGATTCACACTTTAGCAGTTATTTGTGACATATTTTATATATTTTCCATCTGAAAATATCATTAGTATTCTAAAAGTAATACAAACTAATAATTCTGAAAGCAAATTTACCATTGTAGAAGGTTTAGAAAATGTTTGACTTTCCAGAAAATGGACCCCATCTTAACTTTTACATGTTGAATTTGGCTGCCACTGACTGAGTCAATAGTTTATTCTAGCTTACCTTTACTTTATCAGGTCATCTACATATGTAAAGTTATGTCATACTTACTGGAATATATCCAGAACAGGTCATCTACATATGTAAAGTTATGTCATACTTACTGGAATATATCCAGAACTTCTAAAATTTCAGAATGCCAATCGGTCCAGAGTCCAGACGTAACACTGTCGGCCATTGTCGGCAATTGTCGGAGCAGACACCCCCCCCCCCCCCCCCCCCCCCCCCCCCCCCCCCCCCCCCCCCCCCCCCCCCCCCCCCCCCCCCCCCCCCCCCCCCCCCCCTCTATTAAAAACTTTAACTGAAATTTCGAAGTTCAAACGAAGTACTAGAAATAATGGGATAAATGTTGTATTGGGATAAATTGTTGACACTCATTTCAGTTCAAAAACATATATAATTAACTACTAATGTGTGAATCAAATCTGATTTGCATTTCAGCAGAGGAAGCCTATCAGTGGAATCGTAACTCTGGCTACGTCCTGTATGAGAGTAGGTTGCAAGAGTTACTGTTCGTAACTACCATCAGTATAGACTTCCACTACCGGACTCCTGATATATATTCAGTGTTATCTGTGTTTGTGTCTTGTTGTCACAACAGAAATTTGCTTGGAACCACATGGACCGCTGGTTGACAAAAGCAACCTTACACAGTTATCGCCCAATATAACATCTACACAGTCTTTTCATGGCCTAGCCTGTTCTCTATTCAGGAAATGAAGTAGCTTTATTGTTGCCAACGATACAATTTGGTCACAATCGTAATGTCTGAAAGTGCAAAATGATCTGGATATAAAATGATAATACATTTTGTCAGCCAGCAGTCCACACAGCAATCACCACACCTTCTGTCCTCATAAACGCCAATGCTTCCCGCTGTCACATGCAGCTTTCTATTTGCACAGCATCCACGTTGAGTGCCCCTGCTGTCCCCAGTGTGCCGCCGGCTCCACAGATAATCATCTGTAACAACCCCGCCCAACCTGGTCTCCTCAACCAGAGCACACAGTATGGTGCCCCCAGTATCGTCATTGTGCCTGGGGGAAACCCCGCCAGCCAAAACAGCCAGGGTAAGACAGATACGCTTCCGTTTAACCATCAATAATTCCAGCACAAAAATATTTACACAATTCCCTAACATTTGATTGGCCCGTAGCAAGTCTCTGTTCAAAATTTATATCCCAGTAAACTCCCACGCAGAACTACTTTCCGTAACCGTGAGGCGCAGTTAAAATAATTCTTAAGAAAACGGAAAATAAACACATTTTCTTGATGAATTTATTTCAAATGCTGGAATTATAAGGAATGAATGGCCTTTTTGTGGAATTTATCGGGGATATAAACTTGGAAAAGTCGCGGGAATACCCCGATAAATTCCACAAAAAGGCCATTCATTCCTATAGTATAGTTTTTGTCTCGCTCACACTAGTGGAAAGTGAGGCATTGGGGGCACAAGTCCGGCGTAGATGTCAACATTTTTGAAATTACAATGTATGTCAAAAAGTTCCTTGGTGAGACACTCGCGGGAGATTGCCTTGTTTGTCTTTCCGTCTGGTCATCTGTTCATTTGTTTGTCGTAGATTATGTTATTGTCTTTGTGTTTGATCTCTGCAAACATAATTCTAATTGTGTCTCACAGATGAAAGTTGGAGGATACTGTGGATTTGACATCGGACGTTGTCTGGGTCCGCGCTGCCCTCTTCCGCTTGCATCCATCGCAGACACTTTCTTGTCCAGAGCATAACTCGAATACTGTTTTGTATATTTTCATGACACTTCACACATGCATAGACCACGATCCAAAGGTGTGTCATGCTCAAGAATGACAACTCTTGCCTCAGTGTTTTTGTCGAGCCTGCTTGCGGAAAGCCAGACATAGTGATCACAATGACGTCCCGGTGTCCGTCTGTCCGAAATCTGCGTTAAATTATTTAAATACCTTATATCACTGCAGTCCTAAGTCACATTGACTTGAAACTTCATATGCTTATTAGTCATCATCCATATATTCATGCTGTGGCCCACTCATGCGGCCCCTGTGCCCAACGTCAAGGTCAAATGACTTGCATTAAATTTTTGTCAAAATTTGCGTTAATGTTTTCAGATACCTACTATCTCTGTAACCGTAGGTCGGATTTGCTTGAAACTTTGTATGCTTATTGGTCATCATCCATATATTAATTCTGTGTCCCACTCATGCGGACCCTGTGCCCCAAGGTCAAATGACTTAGAAGTTTGCGTTAAAGTTTCTGTCAAACTTTGCTTTAAAGTTTTCACATACCTACCATCTCTGTAACCGTAAGTCAGATTTGCTTGAAACTTTGTATGCTTATTGGGCATCTTCCATATATTCATTCTGTGTCCCACTCATGCGGCCCCTGTGCCACGAGCTCACGGCCAAATGACTTAGTAGTTTGCGTTATTATAAAATCTGCGTTAAAGTTTTTACACACCTTATATCTCCTCAATTGTTACTCCAATTTACTTCCAACATCCAATACTTCTTATTCATCATCCATATTTTCATTCTATTTATAGCCTGCCCATGTTTTCCACATGCCCAAGGTCAAGGTCAAATTACTTTGAAATTTGTGTTAAAGTTTTTATATACCTTATATCTCCATAACACTTACTCCGATGTACTTCAAACATCAAATAATTCTTTATTATCATCCATATGTTCATTCTACAGCCCACCCATACGGCCCACATGCCCAAGATTAAGGCCAAATGACTTTAATTTGCGTTAAAGCTTTTACATACCTTATATCTCCACAACCCTTAATTCAAACTTCAAATTAATACACTCTGAGACCATCAAATGCCTCGGCGGGCTTGACATGAGGGCCACGGCCATCTTGTTTTGAGTTATTTCCCTTCATTTTTTTTGCGTACTGATTTATTGTCTGGAGCATAACTCGAATACCGTTTGGAATATTTTCATGAAACTTCACACATGTATAGACCATGACCCAAAGGTGTGTCGTCCGCGAGAATGACAAATATTGCCTCACTAATTGTCAAGTTATCTCCCTTTGTTTTTTCACACACTGATTTCTTTTCTGGAGCATAACTCAAATACCCTTTGAAATATTTTCATGAAACTTCACACATGCATATGCCATGACCCAAAGGTTTGTTGCGCGCAATAGTGATAAATCACTAATTTTCGAGTTATCTCCCTTTGTGTTTTTGCTTACTGGTTTCTTGTCCGGAGCAAAATTCTTGTAATATTTTAGACCACGACCCAGTAGCCTATTTCACCAACATTGCAAAGTATACTTTAGTAGCAAAGTATACTTTGAGGGAGAAATTTTCAATTTTTTTTTTAATTTATTAATTTTTATTATACTGAATTTATTACATTATCACAGCTATGTAATAAATTCAGTATAATAATTCTGCATACTTTTAATCATGAAATATATGCATTTGTTAGTTCTATATGAAATAATGCATTTCAGGAAAAATAAATGATTACTCCCTCAAAGTATACTTTGCTAGTAAAGTATACTTTGCAATGTTGATGAAATAGGCTACTGGTCCTGATTGATCAAGTGTTGATAGGTTGATGAAATAGGCTACTGGTCCTGATTGATCAATTGTTGATAGGTTGATGAAATAGGCTACTGGTCCTGATTGATCAAGTGTTGATAGGTTGATGAAATAGGCTACTGGTCCTGATTGATCAAGTGTTGATAGGTTGATGAAATAGGCTACTGGTCCTGATTGATCAAGTGTTGATAGGTTGATGAAATAGGCTACTGGTCCTGATTGATCAAGTGTTGATGGTTAGAAGATACCAAATGGTGCGAAACCGCCCAGGGTGTATTCAAAAGTAGTCCGGTATAAAAAAATAGTGCGGGTGTTTTGAGGTCACAGACACCGTTTGCTTGCAAATCTTGATCCATTACTACCCAGTTTCACTTGAGGAACATTTTGGGGTGCCTTTAACACCAGTTTTCAGCATATTTGTAGCATTTAAAAGAAAACACTGAACCTGTTGGTCACTTGATGTACACGGAGTTTCCGTGGCCAACAAATGTACACAATATTGGAGGATATGACAAGTTTGGATTTTTCTTTCTTAGGAGTAAGTGAACCTATTGTTTAGTTCATGCAGAACCAGTACAGACTGGCTGCAGGTCATGTACAAGTGGGTTCCACAACATCCATACGAATAGTGAAAGTAGGAGAGACTGGCCTTATTGGATGGCATTCGGTTAAATTATATAGTAAAACTATTTGGTGGTGTCTAACCTGATAGGTTGATGAAATAGGCCCTAGAAGTGTGGCAACAATGACAACTCTTGTGTCACTGATCTTTTAGTGATCTCCCTTTGTTTTTTCGCTGATCAATTTCCTGTCAATCCAAAACTTGATTACTCTTTGAAATATGTTCATGATATTTCACACTTGCATAAACCATGACCAAAAGGTGTGTCTCCTGCAAGAATGGCAACTGATAACTTTCTAACATATTAGTTATCGCTCTTTCTTTTTTTGTTGACTGCGTGTAGGCAGGGAGAGGGATACACATGCATTTGTGGACAAGCATCAATTTCAATTTCACTTGAACCTTCTTATTATGTCCATTCTGTTCACTTTCTATAGCTTAACTCTTTCCCTGATAGAAACGACTTTTCACGCCTCTGCAGAAGATGTCTTTAGAAAACATTGTGGGAAAAGGAGAAATTGCTTGTAACAAGCAATTTCTCCTTTTCCCACAATGTTTTCTACTCTATCAGATAATTTAACCATCATTTAACCCAGCATTTGATTCTTTTATTCAGATGTTTTCGATTTGGAAGAGTTGAAATATCGCAAAACAGGGAAAGGGTCAACCCATTTTTCAGTTTAAGGATACGATAATTTTTGTAAAAAAATCTCATTATTTTGTTTAATTCTCCTTGGAGGTACATGTACATGTATATGTTGTTACCACTCATTTGAACCGCCTCATCGAGACAATTCAAACGAGTGGTAACAACTTATACTTTTGAAATGAAATAAAGAAAATGGGATTTTTTGTCTCGCCCGCTTTTCCGGAGTCGGCGTCCGCTGCGTCGGCGTCATCATTCAATGTTAAGTTTTTCGTGTTACGGTCATTACTTCAATTATCAGCTACAGTCATCAAACTTTATACATACCTTTACTTTGATATGTACATGAATATAGGGTTATTAAAAAAAATTCCGTGCTCCAGGGTCAAGGTCAAACTCTATTTCTTTCTATGCTACAAACTGAACATTAATGCATGAAGACCCGTTTTCTCGTGTGCTCTGTACACCTTACCTGTAGAGAGAACAATTGCCTTCTCCAGTTGAACATTTGTGCAAGCATGTGCAAATGTCCAGACTGACCACTAACTGTCCAGGTAAATTATTACAGGTAATTTATACAGGTAAATTATTATATTACATTTCTGTAAACTGTGTTGACAATATTGTGGCAATATGTGGACCTGTGCAGATATGATATGTAGATAAATATAGGACTATTAAAAAAATTCTGGGCTCCAGTAGCGAACATTATTTTTGTTAATTTTTAAACTTTTTTTTTTTTTTAAACTTTTTTTCCATTTTTTTTAGCTCACCTGAGCGAAGCTCATGTGAGCTATTGTTACCGCAATGTGTCCGTCGTCGTCCGTCGTCCGTCGTCGTCCGTGAACATTTTCAAACGTCTTCTCGTTAACCATTGGGCCTATAGTCACCAAACTTCATGGTCATGGTCCTTAGGTAGGGGGATTACAAAATTGTTAAAATGACGTCATTACGTAATCCACGATGGCCGTCGTCTAAAAATAGCACAAATTCTTCAAAAATCTTCTTCTCAAGAACCGCCGACTGAATTTCGACAAAACTTGGTAGGAATAATCGATGTACAATGCTCTTTCAAAGTTGTTAAAATGGTGACCCCAGGGTCAAAAATGGGCGTGGCCCGTGGGCTCAAATTGGGGTCAAATTTTATTTTTGACCAAATATGGTCATGTCATATATCAAATCGAAGGTATCAACGAGGCGATCACTCTGGTGCATTTTTTGCCGAAAGGTCAAAAGGTCGTTCTTTTATTAGAGATTTCAAAATTCTTCTTCACATGAACCGCTTGGCCCATGGTAGCCAAACTTCACAGTTATGGTCCATGGGTGAAGCCTTTTCAGATTTGTTAAAAAGGAGGTCGTCACTAATCCAAGATGGTTGCCATCTAAAAATAGCACAAACTCTTAAAAATAATTCTCATGAACCGCCAGCCTGATTTCGACGAAACTTGGTAGGAATGATCGACACAGAATGCTCTTTCAAAGGTGTTAAAATGGTGACCCCGGGGTCAAAAATGGGCGTGGCCCGTGGGGTCAAATTTTATTTTTGACCAAATATGCTCATGTCATATATCAAATTGAAGGTATCGATGAGGCGATTGCTCTGGTGCAATATTTGATGGAATCGGATGATTATGTTATCCATGATGGCCTCCATAAGGTCCATTTATTCGAGATTTTGAACATCTTTTTCTCAGGAACCACATGGCCGATGCAGGCCAAACTTCATAGTAAGTTAAGATTTTCAGATTTGGTAAAATGAGTCATCGCTTAATCGAAGATGACCGCCATCTAAAAATAGCACAATTTTTTTAAAACACATATGAACTCGATGTCACATTCTCCTCTGGTGTTCATGGAGTCAGGTGAGCGAATTAGGGCCATCATGGCCCTCTTGTTTCAAATTCTTTTTAAATTTTTGTCTAGTAGCATAAGGTCGTAAGTGCTATATATGGACTATTATCATATAATAAAACAATTATTGACTAGTGAGCCATAAAATATAATCTGACAAGGCGAGACTTTTGATTCTGCGGAATTCTTGTTTCTCATAAAGTTTTATACTACTATAATTGTATCCCGTCTTTAATGGGTTTACTGGCTTCAAGATTGTGTAAATTAGTTATTAAATATGTGTTAAAGGTAAATCACGGTCAAAGTGTATGCGGCATTTTTTCTGTAGTTTCATACCATAATATATCATTAGGATACGACTTGCTGCTAAAAAATGTCATAGTAAGCCGTAGTTTATAGGTAAAGATTTACCTATGCAACGGGCACATTTTGCGAGGCCGAAAAACTTCATCTCGCATCGAAACTGGATGTGACATCAGAACCAGTGATTCCTCCATTTATGAGAAAGGAGAATATTAGAAAACGCCAACTTCCTCGTTATATTTTGCTTGTTTATTTAATTAGTATCGAGCCGTGCTTAAAGCGATTATTACAAACTTGTTTATAAACATTCAATTCATTATTCTGACGTGAAATATGTAGGTATTTCCGTGGATTTACGGAATAATAAAAGCTTAATAATGCGGCAGGTGTAGTCTAAAATCAACGAAGCCACACATATTCTATGCTGATTGGTTGAATCCACTGTTTTTATCCACTTACTTGTTTCAAATAAACAGAAAATTATTGGACAAGATGTCAAAAATAAATAGCTTGGTCTGATATGTGGCTTTGACTGGAGAAATGGGGCTTGTGTGATGTGTGACTAGTGTAGGTTTTTATCAAATAGCACACTTGTGTAGCCTGAACACGGTATAGATTGTTGGCTTACTTCCGTGAAAACCTATTACAGTGTCATATATCATCAAATGACGACAAAAAATTAGGTGATTAAATCATGGCGATAAAACGATATTATTACAAGGTAAATTATCTAGCGTGGTAATATAATATTTAAAAATAATAATATTGGAATATTAAACGAAAATGCAAAGAAATACCCACCATTCTGAAATTTCGGGGGGATTTTCCGTGGCTTAATCTATGGACAATTCGGCGAGGCCAGTGTTAGTTTCGTCCACTAACGGCTCGTACAGGTACGGACGGACGGTGTGATCGTCATCGCTGCTTGAACCGTCATAAGAATAAGAAGTGTTGTCAAAATCGCTTTCAAAGTGGCTCATATTTTCGTTGTCGGACAGTGTCTAACTTTCTTTGTTCACTGGGTGTGACGTCACGCGGCTTTACCCAATCAGATGCCGTTTCAGGAAATCGGGTAAAAAAAAAACGACAGGTATTCATATACGATATTAAAATGCGGATTACAGGTATAAACATGAATAGTTTGAGGGAAGTAAGCATAATTCATTATAAGGAAGTAATAAACTACATAAAAAATGCCGCATACACATTGACCGTGATTTACCTTTAAAATATTTGACCTAGATATTTTAATATCTCAATCGAAAGTCAGATTTTATTGAAATGTTATTTGCTTCTTCACTATTATCCACAGTTGCCATCATGTTGCTACTGTGCCCAATGTGGTAAAATGACTTGAATTTGTTTTAAAGAAAAAGATCGTGTGTGTACGAAGGGTGATAAAAAAATGTGTGGGACTTTTGCTACATGTTGACCCCGTGACGTTACTGACGTCGGAGCATCACGGTGTCGTGATTGACATTGAGAAATGTTAAGACCACTTTCATAATTTTCTTTCTGTATCAGTCAATAATTCCAGCACAAAAATATTTACACAATTCCCTTACATTTGATTGGCCCGTAGCAACTCTCTGTCCAAAATTTATATCCCAGTAAACTCCCATATGCCGAACTACTTTCCGTAACCGTGAGGTGCAGTTAAAATAATTCTTAAGAAAACGGAAAATAAACACATTTTCTTGATGAATTTATTTAAAATGCTGGAATTATAAGGAATGAATGGCCTTTTTGTTGAATTTATCAGGGATATAAACTTGGAAAAGTCGCGGGAATACTGGACGAGGCCTTCCGGCCTTCGTCCAGTATTCCCGCAACTTTTCCATGTTTATACCCCGATAAATTCAACAAAAAGTCCATTCATTCCTATAATATGCCAGAGATTGGCACAACGATAATGTATTATTCAATTGTTCCATCAACTTTAAGGTTTGCATTGTGTTTTGCTCTAGATCCACGCAAAACTGTTTCACTGCACTGGTTTCTGGGCATTCTAACAACATAACATTTATCGACCATGACATCTACAATAATAGAAATGTTTAATAAGACCGATCACTAGCAGCAGATGACGCTCAGCAGAATTTTCTGGCCATATACTATATTTTCTATACACTATTGCAGAACAAAGCATTTGAATATTTTGGTTGTGTAGGTGCCTCGTTACTATGGATACATAAATGCACATCTAATGTACATAGATCAAGCCTTTTTAAATGTGAATATATCAACTTGTGCAGAATTGCTAGATGTATAATTACAATACTGGGATTATGCACCTTGTAATAAACAAAGTAGCAAAAGTCCACATATTTTATGATCACCCCTCGTATGTTTTTAAGTACCAAATATCCAGCCATCTGCTTGATGTGAGACCTCATATGCATCTTCCTCACCAACTATATTTTCATTCTATACCTTAATCATGTGGTTCACATACCCTCACTCACTTGTTCTAGTCATAATACTATAATTGTAGCACAAAAATATTTACACAATTCCCTAACATTTGATTGGCCCGTTATAAGTCTCTGTCCAAAATTTATATCCCAGTAAACTCCCATGCCGAACTACTTTCCGTAACCGTGAGGCGCAGTTAAACTAATTCTTAAGAAAACAGAAAATAAACACATTTTCTTGATGAATTTATTTCAAATGCTGGAATTATAAGGAATTAATGGACTTTTTGTGGAATTTATCGGGGATATAAACTTGGAAAAGTCGCGGGAATACTGGACGAGGCCTTCCAGCCTTCGTCCAGTATTCCCGCGACTTTTCCAAGTTTATACCCCGATAAATTCGACAAAAAGGCCATCCATTCCTATAATAACCAATAGGATAAAAATAAACAATTGGCGATAAAAAATTACAATGTTCGAAAAAAAAAGAAATATTTTTTTTTCCTCGAAAATTGTAATTTTTTATGCCAATTGTTTATTTGTATCGCCAATTGCGAAAGTGTTTTTTTCAAGTTTATACCCCGATAAATTCCACAAAAAGGCCATTCGTTCCTATAGTTTGTTAGACCTTCAGCTGCCAACATTTCATATGCTTTCTATGTGCACCAGAAACATCCTAGATTTCCCTCTGTGTCCAGTTTCTTATGTATTAAACCCATGATGTATTTACGGAGCCCCGCAGGGGATGTAGAATTCTTTTTTTTTTTATTAATTCGTTCCCACGAAATAACAATTTGTTTCCTCAATTTAACAATTTGTTCCCTCGAAGTAACAATTTGTTCCCTCAATTTGTTCCCACAAAATAACAATTCATTTCCACGGGAACGAATTGTTAAATCGAGGGAACAAATTGTTATATCGTGGTAACGAATTGTTAATTCGAGGGAACAAATTGTTAAATTGAGGGAACAAATTGTTATTTTGTGGGAACAAATTAATGGAAAAAAAATCCATGTAACCTGCGGGCTCCATATGTATTGTTGCATGTACAATGTTAAAGTAATTTAAGAACTTACCCAATGATCCTATTCTTGGGTGGCAGGTGGGAGTATGTGATGAGTAATTTAGTGATCGGGGTTCATCCTTACCAGAATTCCGACTGGAGACCTGGTTTGGCCCTCACAAATTTTGTATGCGACATTTAAATCTGGTTATAGTAACCCTTATGTGTGAGTATTACGATTACTCGTTATCCTATTTTAAGGGAAGGGGTCAAGTGACTGGTGTAGTATGGACCTGGCACCAGGTCAGATTATTCTAATTTCAGGGCTGAATATATTTGTTCTCGATGTAAATATTCAGTTATGATATTGGGATTTTATTCAATCACATCTTTGCTACATGTATTTTCTCTTCCACTTAAAGACAGGGATGGATTGTGGCCTAGGGGTTAGAACACCTGACTTCCAATCCAGAGGTCAAAACTCGCATAGGACATAAAAAATACTTTCATATTATTTCCATCCCACTGGTCTGAGACTTTAAACTGTGGTCCTGTCTCTATATGACATTTGCTGTTGCTGGGATGTTAAACCTTTCACTTTCACTTTTCCACTTAAAGGTACATGCCCCCTCTGTAGGTTATAATATGGGAAACGGATAGTTTTTGTCTCGCCCGCGAAGCGGAAAGCGAGACATAGGTTTTGCTTTTCCGGAGTCGTCGTCGGCGTCGTTGTCGTCGTCATCATTCAATGTTAAGTTTTCGTGTTACGGTCATTACTTCAACACCTTATCAGCTACAGACCTCAAACTTTATACATACCTTTACTATGATATGTACATGAATATAGGACTATTAAAAAAAATTCCGGGCTCCAGGGTCAAGGTCAAACTCTATTTCTTTCTATGCTACAAACTGAACATTAATGCATGAAGACCCGTTTTCTCGTGCGCTCTGTACACCTTACCTGTAGAGAGAACAATAGCCTTCTCCAGTTGAACACATGCATGTACAAGCATGTGCAAATTTCCAGCTTGACCACTAAATGTCCAGCTAAATTATTACAGGTAATTTATACAGGTAAATTATTATACCTGGGTATTACATTTCCGTAAACTGTGTTGACAATATTGTGGCAATATGTGGTTGACCTGTGCAGATATGATATGTAGATAAATATAGGACTATTATAAAAATTCTGGGCTCCAGTAGCGAGCATTATATATTTTTGTTAATTTTTCCACTTTTTTTTTTTAAACTTTTTTTCCATTTGGGAAAAAAATCCACGCTATTGGATTGGCGAAAGCCGGGTGGGTGGGTGGGCGGGCGGCGGGCGGCGTCCACAATCAATGTTAAGTTTTCGTGTTTCAGTCCATTTCTTTGTTACTGTAACACATAGGACCAACAAACTTTCACAGCTTCATAACCAAGGGGTGCCCACCACATATCACTATCCAACATGTTACCTTTTTGAACTTGACCCATTTTTTCCGCGCAGTCAATGTTAACTTTTCCCGTTTACAATGTTAAGTTTTCGTGTTTAAGTCCATTTCTTTGGTACTGTACCACCTAGGACCACCAAACTTTCACAGCTTCATAACCAAGGGGTGCCCACCACATACAACTATTCAACATGTGACCATTTTTTTTACCTTCATCTATTATTTCTACGTAATTGACTTCGCCATTTTCAACGTTAACTTTTTAACGTACGTCTGGTTAAAGTTTTTTGGTTAAAATTTTTTGGTTAAAGTTTTTCGTTATACTATATCTCTGCAACTGCTTCGCCCATTACCTTGAATCTTTACATGGGTGTTTATCATCATCCATATTTTCATTCTACCCTCCAACCGTGCGGCCCCTGTGCCCAATGTCAAGGTCAAATTACTTTGATTTTTTTGTGTACTATATCTGCAACTGCTTCACCCATTACCTTGATACTTCACATGGGTGTTCAGAGCTCCAGTTAAGGTGCATAATTTGACCAACTTGGGGTGATTTCTTTTTGTTTCTTCATCAAAAATGGCAAGTTGGGAGTGCTTTAGAATCGTCTCATTGAGATAATTCTAAATCACTCCCAACTTGCCATTTTCGATGGAGAAATAAGAAATTTACCTCCAAATTATGCACCTTAACTGGAGCTCTGGGTGTTTATCATCATTGTCGCGCCCGCTTGCGGAAAGTGCGATATAGTCGGCATTTTGGCATACGTCCGTCCGTCCTCCGTCCGTCCGTCCGTCCGTCCGTCCGTCCGTCCATCCGTCCGTCCGTGTGTCCGGTTAAAGTTTTTCCATCTACTATATCTCTTTTTTCATTGTCGCGCCCGCTTGCGGAAAGCGCGATATAGTCGGCATTTTGGCATACGTCCGTCCGTCCTCCGTCCGTCCGTCCGTCCGTCCGTCCGTCCGGGCACACATTAGGGTACTTATGGGGTACGGGGCGTGTGTCTAAACAATGGGTTAGGGTTAGAACACAATGGAACTTAATCCGTACCCCGTAAGCCTATTGTGTCTTACGGGGTATTTCCTTTGATCTTTTATATAGCAAGTACCCCCTAAGGTCCGAAATGTAAGTTCGTCCGTCCGTCCGTCCGTCCGTCCGTCCGTGTGTCCGGTTAAAGTTTTTCCATCTACTATATCTCTTTTTTTTAGTGTCCATGCCTCGCCCCAAGGCGCGACATGCAGGCCACGGCCATCTAGTCTACAAAAAGTGGCCTCGTTTCTTGTTTTTTTTTTTCAAATTCTTTTTCCATTTTTGTCTAGTAGCATAATGTCGTAAGTGTTATATACCGACTATTATCATATACTAAAACAATTATTGACTAGTGAGCCATAGAATATAATCTGATATTCTATGGCTCACTAGTCAATAATTGTATAATATGTTCGGGCCAGTGAAAATTGCTTTCTGGCCCAGGCTCGAGGTCAAGGCGGCAGGACAAGGCGAGACATTTGATTCCGCGGAATTCTTGTGTATATTGTGTAGATATGACATTTTCTGGCAAAATAAACATGCATTCACCATTACCTCACATATTGATTGGCATTATTATACATTTTATATTAGATGTCAATTTCCACACAGATATCAGGGGCGATATCCATGTTTCCTTAAAATGTTAACAGACATTACTATTTATTTGCTGTATTTATTTTTTGGTTTTTATTATAAATAATTAAAAAGAAATATCATGCCTCATTTGCATATGAAAATAGCTTGATACCACCGCGAGTCACTATCAGTAAAATAAATATTATTAAATGATTATATCTGTATAGCGGGCACTTGTAATTTTTAGAACTGGTGGAATAGATACACAATTATACACTTATTTAATTCCTATAAAGAACAGTTTGTGCCTACTGAAAATCCACTCACGGGATTCAGACAATTAACCATATTAAATATGAATATATCTAAATAATGAAAATGTTACCTTCCTTAAAATTGTTTATTTGATGAAACTCCTGATTTTTATGCTCCTGTTCTCTGTAGAGCCGGAGGCATATAGTGTTTGTACTGTTTGTCTGTCCGTCCGTCCGTCCGTCCGTCCGTCCGTCCGTCCGTCCGTTTGTCCGTCCGTGTGTCTGTCGGGCACATTAAGAAGTTTGCAGGAGTTTCTCATTTCTGTCAGAACATCTATATATACCTTAATGGATTACTTTAATATTTCATACTTGTGGACAAATGCCACACATCCATGCTGCCCTTAATATGACCTTCACAACTTTGAACTTTTTCACACATTAAGAAGTTTGCTGGCGTTTCTCAATTGTGTAATAATTTCTATATCCCTTAATGGATTACTTTAATATTTCAACACATCATACTTGTGCACAAATGCCACACAGTCATGCTGCCATCTTGACCTTTATAATTGTGCTTGTGAATACTCATCACTTTTGCTTAATTAACTTTGCCACAGTTTCTCCAATCTGCCACCGGGGGCATTCGTGTGCCAACAGGCCACATTTCTTGTTTTTACAAAAAAATAACAACACAAACAATTAAATTAGATATTAACATGGAGGCTAAAAATAGATTTTGAAAAATTAATTTCAGTATTTGTTCAGTAGCCTATTTCACCAACATTGCAAAGTTTACTTATCTAGCAAAGTATACTTTGAGGGAGAAATTTTCAATTTAAAGATAAATTTATTAATTTTGATTATACTGAATTTATTACATTATCACAGCCATTTAGTATACTTTGCTAGATAAGTATACTTTGCAATTTTGATGAAATCAGCTATTGGTCGGTCTGGTAGTCACTCTCCTGGGGCCCGTTTCACTAAACTTCATACGACTAAAATGTTCGTAAGTGCAAAATTATGATAGTCTGTAAATATCATATTAACATTGTTTTCTTGTAAACAATTGTTGGATTTACATTTATTGAGCATAGGCTGCATATGCAGCCTATGCTCAATAAATGTAAATCCATCAATTGAAATTTACAGACGATCCTAAATTTGCACTTACGAACATTTTAGTCGTAGGAAGTTGAGTGAAACGGGCCCTGTTTCGTACATGGTAAAATGACATTTTTTTCTGATACAGCTCCTGCTCAGCCACAGGTGATGGGAACAACTAATCTGATAGTCTGTTGTTATTTGTATAGATACTATATATACACCGTCATGTGATTTTTTTTCCCTTCACCTGTGTGCTCAGCCAATTAAACTTCTTCATTGTGAGTTGAGATTACCAGTAGATGTTCGGAAACGTTGACATCTGGGCAAAACTAACGCAAGTGGCTTGTATGTGTATTGCAGTTGAGAACCTGCTGCGCTCCATACTGGGCAGTTTGACCCCAACCTCCACCCCCGCCCCGACCCCCGACCACATCCAGCTACAACAGCTGATGGCCACCGCACAGTCCTCACTACAGCAGACGCCACAGCATGGGAACCAGCCACAGCCACACGGGAATCAACAACACGGGAACCAGCCACAATCACTTGGGAACCAACAACACGGGAACCAGCCACAGCCACTCGGGAATCAACAGCATGGGAACCAGCAACAGTTTGGGAACCAGCGGTAGTCATGTGAAGGATAACCAATCGGGTACTGTCTAGACTGGTGCCCAGCCTGCATGAATGTTGACTATGTCTACTAGTGTGGCTGGGCCCAATGAAGACTTCCCAAGGGAAGTGTGTGGCTGGTTGGTATTGCGCCCAACTTAGTACTACAAGTACCAGCTTCACGATAGATTGTCTACTTCCGGAGGTAGCATGATTGCATTACCAGCTATGAGACCTGGGCTGGGAAAATGGAACTTGCAAAGTCGGCAAGAACTGTAAATCGTGCACAGTCGCCCAGTTCAAATAGAATCTAATCTGAGTGCGCACATGCATGGAATGGTCCAGAACTACACTGGTCACAAATGTTGGAAGGTCCATTTTGTCAGCCGGGGCGTTATATAGCCGGCAAATTAGCCTGTGTTAGACATGGAAGCTGTAATGTCACACTGCCGGACTGTTAACCCATAAAAGGCGGGACCCGAACATTGTCGTCTGCTGTTGTGTCATATTTTCTCTTTTTTTTTTGTCAAGAAAAACATGGTTTAACAGCACTTTAGAATAATTTCCAATGGAAATGATTCTAAATTGCTGCCAAACCATGTTTTTGTTGAGAAAACGTGAAATTAAAAAATAAACAGCAGACGACAAATATATAATTCATCATCGTAAGGGTTAAACAGCAAGCATCATCCATGCTTATTAGGGTAACAATGGGCACTCATTTGAATCCTCGTGTCCAAATTAAGTACTCAAAGCTTTTCTATGTTCATAGGAAAGTAATTGATGTGGTGTAATAAGTTGAGTGAAGGGAAAGATTTTGATCGTTTGTGGGAATATTATCCCATCATTAGAAAAATGGATTAATAAGTTTGCGACCAATGTAGCTTCAGTAGCCTATTTCATCAACATTGCAAAGTACACTTTAGTAGCAAAGTATACTTTGAGGGAGAAATTTTCAATTTTATGATAAATTTATTAATTTTTATTATACTGAATTTATTACATTATCACAGCCAAATTGGCTGTGATAATGTAATAAATTCAGTATAATAATTCTGCATACTTTTAATCATGAAATATATGCATTTGTTAGTTCTATATTAAATAATGCATTTCAGGAAAAATAAATGATTACTCCCTCAAAGTATACTTTGCTAGTAAAGTATACTTTGCAATGTTGATGAAATAGGCTACAGATCTGCGGGTCCATCCATGTAGTCTGATCAGAGCCTTCACTGTTGAGTTGTACAAACGTTTCTGACAACTAACACAATGTTCACATCCATATCAGGCTGCATGAGTGTGCAAGGTGATCAGGAGCTACACTGGTCAAAAACTGAATAAGCCCCTTTTTATTGTGATGGGTCATATATGGGCGGGCCTCTGTTTGAGAAAAAGGACCTTACGACATGTGTGACAAGCGTAGACCCAGATCAGCTTGCACATCCGCGCAGTCTGATCAGGGCTACGATTATCGCCATTCAGTCACTGAATTAGCCTTACCAGTATCAGCAAAAGGGTCAGATCCGATGTTAAAACCGAGCTCCAAATAAAGTGCGTATTGGCGTATTTTGCACACTTATTTTAGCAGAATACGCATTGATTATCAAAAATGGGAGTACAAAATACTCACAGCAATGGGTAAATCACATTGATTTTCAAATTGAGTAGTGAGAATATAGTAATAAAGTTGAAAATTGACTTAGTTGAACTGCAAAAAACAAACAGTGTTTGTTTTTTGCAGCTCAAATAAGTGAATTTTTAAATTTGTTTTATTTTTTATCATTTGTTCCCTATTTAATAATAAGAAAATAAATAATACATTTGTAAAAGTAAAATACGCGTTGAATTGAACAAAACTTATCTGGAGCTCTGTTAAAATGTGCACTTTGATCAGTGTCTATAAGTCTATAACTGTTTCAAATCTTGTAAGGTCCATTTTGTTCTCAGATGGCCTGTTTGGGGAGGTTTCAGGGATTCCGCTGGGGAAAATAAAAAAATCGCCGCTTCCAAAAAAATAAAACAATTGGCGATAAAAAAAATTTTGGATTTTTTTTGGGATTTTTTTTCTTCGAAATTTGTAATTTTTTATCGCCAATTGTTTATTTTTATCGCCAATTGCGAAAGTGGCGATAGCCAGCGGTATCCCTGGGTTTCTATGTTGATGGCAGTGTGCAATCGGGTCAGTCCTGTAAGTTGTGTACTCTGCGAGAATGTGCTGTGAAACAGACACCATTTCATGGTAAGACTGTTTTGGTGTGAAGGTTGTTGTAAACTGCCATTTACTTTTCAATCAAAATATTGTAGATTGTGTATACATGATCAGTAGTCGCCCTGCGAGCCAAGGGGGCAAGATTATTGGGTTGTTTGCGGTCAAAAGGGACTACATCCCATTTAAATCGGTTGGAGATTTTGGTACTTGTCGATATTCCCATAACAACTCGTTCTGAGTAGTCGGGATACTTAGGCTGCAATGTTGACCAGAACAATGAAGGACTTATCGAACTGCACATGCATTCCAATATCCTACATACAACACGATGTGTTGTTACGAGTGTGCGTGTGTTCCACTACTTGGCTGCAAGAAGAGATGATGTCTCGCTGTGACATCTCCGTATAGTGTGCGAGGTTTTTTTTTTGTTTGTTGGCTTACTTATTGTCTCGGACCTCAACCAGTAGCCTATTTCATCAACATTGCAAAGTATACTTTACTAGCAAAGTATACTTTGAGGGAGAAATCATTTATTTTTCCCGAAAAGCATTATTTCATATAGAACTAACAAATGCATATATTTCATGATTAAAAGTATGCAGAATTATTATACTGAATTTATTACATTATCACAGCCAAATTGGCTGTGATAATGTAATAAATTCAGTATAATAAAAATTAATAAATTTATCATAAAATTGAAAATTTCTCGCTCAAAGTATACTTTGCTACTAAAGTATACTTTGCAATGTTGATGAAATCGGCTACAGACCTGTTTGAGGTCCGAGACAATAAGTTAGCCAACAAACAAAAAACACCCAGCGCTACTTGACTCTACAAGAAGAGATGATGTCTAACAATGACATCTCCGTACATATACGTATATATACATGTACCAGTAGATGCTGTGAAATTATATCTTATGGTGACTTCTTTGAACATATATTATGTATAACAGATAGATGTAGTGATTATTTGTGTGTATTATTTAAACTCACTTCTGAAACAAACAAACATTATTGCAGTCACGTATTTTTGGCAGAATGAAGTTTGAATCTGAGTGTTTTGCGAATATTTGCTATAAATTCAAATCTCATATTCATTCTCGGAACATTTCGCTCAATTTCTATTTCATAAATAAGGCATAAATTTAAATTGCATTAAGCATGTTTTTAAGAAAGTTTGGATTCATGTTCGCGTATGTATATTATGTTGTTTGAATAATTGCCTAATATTCCTCATTTGAATAATGAAGATTTTTGTGGTAGTGCGTTCTTTATCCATCACGTTGTCTATCAGTAAGCCGATTTCAGCAAACTTGCTAAGCATACTTATCTAGCAAAGTGTACTTTGGGGGAGTAATCATTTATTTTTCCAGAAATGGATTATTTCATATAGAACTGCATATATTTGATGATTAAAAGTATGCAGAATTATTATACTGAATTTATTACATTATCACAGCCAAAATGGCTGTGATAATGTAATAAATTCAGTATACCTAATAAAAACTAATAAATTTATCCTTAATTTGAAAATTTCTCCCTCAAAGTGTACTTAGCAAGATAAGTATACTTTGCAATTTTGGTGAAATAATCTACAGGGCATAAGAGATACATTTGTGGGACGAAAAAACTACTGCCTGACTGGCGAACAGTGTAATTTCACAGCAAACCTCAGGAGGGGATATTATATATTCTCAAGCCTGTCCATAAATTGGGTAGGGATTTAAAAACATTTGCTGAAAATGGGAATTACTTACGTCCTTTGTTGACCAATCGAAGTCTGTTACATCTTTTTTTCCGAACATCCCAAGATGTGTAGCTGATGAGCGTAATATTTGATCTTTGGTTATGTATATGTGTATTGCTTTATTGGAATATATTATTCCATGCCATACAATGCAATGTACGATTGAGATGGGCTAATATAATATGACGGCTGTCCCAATATGACGTGACATTTCATGTACAGTGGAACCTCTCTAAACTGGACTGGACACATGGGACCTCCCCGGGTGTCCGGTTTAGAGAGTTCCACTGTAATTAAGCACTCCATGAACACTTTGTGTAATTTTCAATCACGAACAGACTAAATTACAGTAAAACCCTTATAACTATCACAATGGCATCCCCATGGTGTCCAGTTTAGAGAGGTTCCACTGTATATTTCCATTTTTGCCAATACCACTATACAGGCCTGTGGTGTTGAAAGGGTTAAGTGTTGTTATTGACTAACTGAGGCAAACAACACCAATCAGAACCAATGAAAATGCAACAATTTGGGCGTGCGTTATAAATAACTGGCTGTATTTGGTATTAGTCTCATTATATTAAAATAAATTTATGTTATTTGCCTGAAAATGGCTAACCATTTAATCAAAATATGAAATCCCATTGACGTCGATACATGGGTGTAATATTATTGGTCACGTTATTTTGGCTCAGCCCTCATATAATAGTGTGCGTTTACTCTCCGGATTTCACTTTCGTAAAAAAAAATATGTTTTGCAGGAGTCTGTATATGTGGCTGCGACTGGAGAAATGGGGCTTATGGGGTTCGCGACCAGTGTAGATCCAGATCAGTCTGTGCATCCGCACAATCTGATCAGGATCTGCACTGATCGCCATTCCATCAATGAAACACCAGGCATGCTTCTAACAAGCATTATAGATCATTATCAGGCTACAGGAGTGTGCTATTCTATCAGGAGTCACAAATCCGATAAACCCCATTTCTCCAGTCACAGCCACATGTGATCTTGTTATTGAACGAATGTTAAACCCTATTCAAGCAATCAAAAATAATTGTCAGGCAGATGTGTTGCATGTAATTACAGATGTAATTATATTTCAGCCTAAGGATACTATGATTTTTGTTGAAAAAATATTTTTATTTTGTTCATTCATCGATAAAGGTATGTTTTTACCACTCATTTGAACCGTCTCGTTGAGACGGTTCAAATGAGTGGTAACAACATATACTTTCAAAAGGATATAAAGAAAATAGGGATTTTTTTCTCTCAAAAGGTTCATACTACTAAAAGTGTATCCCGTCTGTAATGGGTTATGAGAAGCATTAGATAGCTATAGCATTGTATCACAACGTAATGACGTATCGTTTCATGTCAATTATTAGTGCTGTACCATATACCTCACATTTTGTTTGGTCTCGCGTCTCCATAGACCAGTCTTCTCAATCGGTTACTGAACTCGGGATTTGGTGTGGTATGGACCTCGCACCAGGTCTGGGGCCCGTTTCACTAAACTTCTTACGACTAAAATGTTCGTAAGTGCAAATTTGGAATCGTCTGGAAATTTCATTTGATGGATTTACATTTATTGAGCATAGGCTGCATATGCAGCCTATGCTCAATAAATGTAAATCCAATAATTGTTTACAAGAAAACATTGTTAATGTGAAATTTACAGACTATCATAAGTTTGCACTTATGAACATTTTAGTCGTAACAAGTTTAGTGAAACGGCCCCCAGGTTATTCTAATTTCATGGCTGATTATATTTTTTCTCGATGTAAATATTCCATTCTGAGTTTGGGATTTTCCCTCCAGTGCAGCAGGTTAAAACGGGATCGAACCCGTTTGCCCGGCCTTGCGTGACCTTAGCCGTTGATAGGCCGTTAAACACCAATAAACAAACAAACAAACTGTACTCAGGGGGGGGGGCAATCACAAGTAACTTCCCTTAGAATTATGATTGGTGGATTTTGACATTACACTGTAAGAAAAAAGCTAACCCAATTACAATTCTGCTGAAGGGCTCATCGAACTGCAGATTCATTCTAATTTCCTATGCCAGCAGTAATATTGTTATGACTGCTGCTGGTAGACGTCCTACATACAACACGATGTGTTATGTGTGTGCGTGTTACGGTACTTGGATTGCTTGTAACCTATTTTATAAGACTGGCCGATAGTGAGTGGGAGATACCACAGCGTTGCCATGCTAGTCATTATTGTAATTCCTTTTGTATATAGAATCTTATATATACATGTATATATATAACTATACCCAGTGCTGTTTCATATTTTCACTACATGTAGTAGCTGTGAGTGGAGAAATGTGGCTTATGGATTTGCAACCAGTGTAGATCCAGATCGGACTGTGCATCCACACAGTCTGATCAGCATCTGCACTGTTCGCCATTCCATCAATGAAACGCCCGTCATGCTTTTAGCACGCAATGTGATTTTGTACCTAAGAACATGTGCGATATTGCATGAAAAATATTGACAAAATTTACGATATTTCCCGTAAATGATGTTGAAAGTTGACTAAATTTTCATAGCAAATGCGGAATTATATTCCGCATCTGCTGTGAAAATATAGTCATCTTTCGACGTCATTTATAGAAAATTTCACAGTTTCTGTAAATATATTTCATGAAAAATCGCTCATGTTCTTGGGTACAAAATCACAGGGCGTATCTCATATATGTTCACACATAGCCTTGTTTCGCTTGTCATTAACACAGATGTTCATTCATTGTCTATGTATAAAATGTCGCTATGCATATGTTTTTCTGCATGCGAAATACATGTCGTCAAATCCAGAGCTATAGATAAGCTACTTATTTGCAATTAACAGGGTGGGAATTTTCAGGATATACCCTGTAATCAGAGTTTGAGCTTCCTGATAATTGCAGAAAAATAGTAATGTTTCAACCTGGGAAGCACACTTTTATACATTTGTGGGTGCAAAAATATGTATATTTAGCCATATTTGGGATTCGTCATTTGAAACTGTTCCCACTCCTGAATTAAAAAGGCAAAAAAAACAACACAAAACAACAAAAAATCAAAATCAGCAGCAATGCATACTGGAGCACATTCAAAATGTTGAGTACAGTGCAACCTCTCTACAACAGCCACCCATGGGAAGAGGCAAAATTGGCTGTTATAGAGAGGTGGCTGTTGTAGGGAGGTTAATGCTGAATACAATTTTATCGTCTGATGTTTATTTATTTTCTTCAATAATTCTCAATAAAAACATGTTTTGACAGCATTTTAGAATCATTTCCAATGGAAATGATTCTAAAATGCTGTCAAAACATGTTTTTATTGAGAAAGAATGCAAAATCAACATCAAACGACAATGTTCATGCTCAGCAGTGTAAGGGTTAGATATAGAGGAAATCATTCATTTTGGGATATAAAATAGCGGCTGTTACAGAGAGGTGGCTGTTGTAGAGAGGTGGCCGTTCGGGGAGGTTCGACTGTACATGTATACAAGTTTTTAAGTGACAGAAATAGGAGTATGTTACCAGCTATACTATTCAACCTTGTTTCGCTAACCTTGTGGCCCATGCAAAGTGGATATTATAATGCATTTGTGCGTGGTCTTTCATCGACCAAGACTAACTTGTGTATCCATGCAGTCTGAACAGGGTGTACATATTTAACATTCAGTAACTGAGTGATCTATTAGTTTCTAGCGTATATATAGTAATATTATCAGACTGCATGACTTGGCAGACAGGACTTGTGCTTATATCCAATATCGTACTCAAAATCATGCAGTTTGATTGGCCGAGACAGCTCAGTCTCGGCCAATCAAACTTCACGATTTTCTATATGGGAACTGAGTATATACTTAGAAAGTTGTACAAGTATAGTCGGGGCTGACTTGTCAGTCATGGTATAAGAATGGTTTTGTCACAGATCATATGTAAGACAAGCTATGTAATTTTATAACTAAGATGTGCGACATTTAAAGGTACATACCCACTCCGTAGTGGTGGGTGGCAGGTGGGAGCATGCGATGGGTAATTTAACGATCGGGGTTCATCCTTACCGGAATTCCGACTGGAGACCTGGTTTGGCCCTCACATACATGTACGTCTTTGGCATTTTGTATGTGACAGTGGAATCTGGTTATACCAGTCAATACCAGTCAATAACGCACCCCACTATATAAATTCCTGCATACGGGCCTGTATATTGTGTATGTGCAACGTATGACCGGTGTATGTCCGAGGTAACTATCTAGGTTGTGTGATATATTTTTTATTAATCAATGTGTATTGGGGGTTCTAGTGTTTGGGAGGCTTGGTGTGGGGAAAGAGGTAAGGTTGGTGGGTTTAGTTGCAGGGATTCCACTGTCGATCGCCACTTTCGCAATTGGCGATAAAAATAAACAATTGGCGATAAAAACTTACAAACTTACAATTTTCGAGAAAAAAAAAAAAAAAAAAAATTATTATTTTTTGTAGTGGCAAATTTTTTATTTTCCCCAGCGGAATCCCTGAGTTGGGGGTGGTATGGGATAAAACATTTCAAAGATAAGAGATATGTTTACGTTTTAGTAACAATGTTGTTTATATTTTGTTGGGAGATTGTCTTTAAGTACATATATGCTAAATGTTAGAATTGTCCATCTATCGTCATTCAAGCTGTCCGTGAGGAGTTGTCATATTTTGTTGTACACATACAATGGCAGCAAAACTTTTTGCAGTTTTTATTCACCCGTTTGCTTTTTACAATCACCATGTTATAGCTTCGCTATAACGTGTATGATTACCGTAATATTGATGCATGTGAACATGTGCAACACATTTCTGCCACCATCAGCATTGCCTTTACTAGGTCGCTGAAGCAAGTTAAAATGTTGTACATGTATTAACCCTTAGACCGCTACTCACAACAATTGTCGTCTGCTCTTGCTTTTATATCTTGCCTTATTTTTCAATAAAAACATGGTTTGACAGCACTTCAGAATCATTTCAGTGTGGCGAGGGCCTGGCACCAGATCAGGTTGTTCTAATTTCAGGACTGAATATATATTTTGATTGTAAATATTGAGTTCTGAAGTTGGGATTTACGCCCCTCGGACAGGTGGATACGGGACACGACCCCGTTGACCCGTCTGCGTGTAGACTCCCTGAGGCTTGTACCTCTATGTCAGAAAAGCGGACTTTAAACCCTATTCACTCACTCACTCACTCAGAATCATTTCCAATGGAAATGATTCTGAAGTGCTGTCAAAGCATGTGTTTGATGATAAAAATGGAAAATAGAAAATAAACAGCAGACGACAAAAAAAATAATTAAGATAGGGTTAAGTTTGGCCCCAGGTACATTTTTGGCTTTCTTGCTACCTGAGAGTTCAATCCAGTTATGCCCATTATATAAGTAGTAGCATTAGTACTAATCGTATTACTTTTAGGGAGTGGGGCTAAGTGACTTTTGTGTGGTATGGACCTGGCACCAGGTCAGGTTATTCCAATTTCAGGCCTGAATATATATTTATTTTGATGTAAATAATGTGTTTTGATTTTCCCCCAATTATGATACAATTATGATACAATTATGATACAATTATGATACAATTATGATACAATTATATCCATGGCAACATAATCAAATCTACATAAACTCTAAATTTGTTCAATGTTTCCTGCTGAAACTGAGAAAAGTTTTGCTGATATTGAAGATGTCTACCAACATTATGATTATCCTGCTCACAACAGGTGAGCTTGTCTGCTCGTACTCTGTCATATGAGCTGTCTGCTGGCAGACATGTAGGTCAGTTACAGCCTGGGTATATCCAGATCATCCTCCATATTTGCATCAACATCTTACAAGACCATAAAAGCAGCAATGATCCAGGGCCCGGTTGTTCAAAACATCTGTTAGCTTAACGGACTGTTAAATCCTTAAATGAATGGTTAAAATCTCTGTTATAACAGAGATTTTAACCATTCAGTTAAGGATTTAACAGTCTGTTAAGGATTTAACAGTCCGTTAAGCTAACTGGTGTTTTGAACAACTGGGCCCAGCTTAATAGTAGCAATCAGTCTTGTCATGATATTTATTTTTTTCGAAAATTGTAATTTTTTATCGCCAATTGCGAAAGTGGTGATCGCCAGTGGTATCCCTGTGTGTAGTATGATCTGGCTGTGTGTTGGTGATGACTAACCTTCACCTTTGTCAGCAGACGGCCCACACATGTTACCTTTGTTATTACTGCATTCCTCATTTTCTTCTGTTATATATTTTACTTGTGTTAGTTTCCGAGACGCTTTTCTGAAGGGAAAATGTACATAGGACAGTGTATATGCTTTCATTTTTATTGTAGCTTCTAAAGTTACAACTGTGTTACGATGTTGACTGACCATTAACCCTTTCAACCCTAAATAACTGGAGCCGATTTTGATCTGTTAATTTTCCTACCTATCCAATCGTCACAAAATATGATTTTCTGACAAGTCCATTTATAATGTCAATGGGATATTTTTGTCGCGCCCGCTTGCGGACAGCGAGATATAGTCGACACATTGGCGTACGTACCTCCGTACGTACGTACCTCCCTTTGGTTAAAGATTTTTGGTATGCCATCAAAACCTCGGCTGGTGCGACATGTGGGCCACAGCCATCTAGATTACTAAAAAATATGAAAATTAATTACCAAAATTGCAGATCCTGTTGAGCCGACTTGTGACAAACTGGCTCATCTGGATCTGCACTGTTCGCTGTAGTGGTATGTAGTGTTGAAATGGTTAAGCCCCATTCAATTGGTCAGTTAAAACATTTAAATACGGTATATTTGCATCTTAATCGTGTATTTGTTAGCCATCGAGCATATATTCATTCAGGGCCGGTGCTTGTAAAATGTCTGAACATGTTCTCCAACTTCATGCTCAAAACCAGGCTCCTTCATATTCCCCAAGCACGAGAATGGACTATGTGCTCAGAACATGTTACACACACCGGATCTGATGTGCTCATCTTATGCTCAAGGTCACCAGGAGTATTTATGATTATGATTTATGATTATGCACTTGTCATGGATGCTTTTTAGCTGACCATAAACTTTGACTGTTTTGCTTATTCAGTTCTATTTGCAGTTATAGGTCGCTTTGAATTTCCTGCTTCATCTCTACGAAACTTACCTTTTAATACTGTGATCTTTATACTTCTACGTGTATATACTGAGTATATGTTGTGACCACTCATTTGAACCGTCTCGGCGAGACGGTTCAAATGAGTGGTCACAACATATACTTTGTCTGTTCCACGAAAGCTGCCCAAATTTTACAGCTGTATAAACAATTCAAAAATGATAATATTAAATTAAAGATAAATTTAAGAATGAGCCTTCTTTTTGTTTCGTAAAATTTGGTCAAATATGGATTTTATTGTTAAAAACAATTTCCTCATGTTAAATCCCCATAGACATCTTCACTCTGTTTCGTGAAACAGACGGTAGGTCTGGCTCTCGAATCACCACACCCGTGTGACATTGCTGTTTTGTTTCACTGATACTGATTTAGAAAAAATGCAATGTAAACGGTGACAAAAGTTGAATACAAAGTTCATAGCTGAAGCAGACTTGAATTCCACACGGATTTTTATGCCCCACCACGATAGTGGAGGGGGCATTTAGTGTTACCCTTGTCCGTCCGTCCCGTCCGTCCACGTCCGTCCGTCCGTCCGTCACGAAACTTTAATGCTCCGGTAAATTTGGCCTCATTTATTATCAAAGCGATATGTGGGGCATCCGTGTTCTATGAACACATTTTCTAGTTTTTATCAAATTTTCACATCAATTGCAGAACTAATTTGTGGCTGTGACAAGAGAAATACCGTTTATTTAACATGGCAAACTGATTATTGTGAAATAATGCACAAGTGATTGGGTCCTTGCACTCAACAAATGAGTGAGCATAGCGCTCCGAGTTTGTTTAGCAGTAGGACCCAATCACAAGGCCATTATTTCAAGATAATCAGCTCACCTGGTTAAATAAACATTTCCTTACATTTCACACATGATTCTTCATGAAAACAAAGCAAATCAAGCGTAAAATATGGCCAAGAGATATGCGCATTAATTTCTGGAGGCGGCCGTAAGCGACTGTCAGTGGGTGTTTCCGAGAACATGATTTTCACGACATTTCTCCATATATGTTAAGCACGAGAGTGGTGTAAACTACTGCTGCTGAGTGGTGTAATTCACAGTTATATTTCTGTGAACTACTGGCTGGAATTTTAGAAATGGGGCTTATGTCATTTGTGCCCAGTCTTGCTCCTTGGATGCTAGCAGAATCTAGTCGACTGATAGTGAACTATACCGTTTGTAAAAACATGACGGTGTTTCTCTGACTGAAAGATGAACAGTGCAGACCCTGATCCGCGCAGGCTGGTCTGGGTCTACATTTTGCCATTCACACTCACATGTGTGATGCCAGAGCTAGGCTCGTATAAAGTTTATAAACATATCCAGCTCCATAATTTTGTTTGATTTCCAGCTTTCTTGGTTCCAATTTCAAAATGCTTTTTTTTCTGTTTAGCTACATAACATAAAATACCGTTGCTGTATTCCTAGTTTAAGTCAATGCGCTTGTAATTGATTGACCAAGTCACTTGACCAGTATCCAGCCAGATTTATTGGCGATAATAGCTTTAATTGACCAGGACCTTTATATTGCCTTTGATGTCATGAAAATTTATTTACTGGTATTAAGAAATACAAGTATTTACTTTTTATTATGAAGTTGTGATCAAATGTTAGCATATTTTGAAACGTGAAAAGTGTCATGTGACTGTATTGCATCAGGTGATGCTCTTTTTATGCCCCCAGTCTCGCTACAGCCAGGAATGCATGTCGTGTTTGGACTCTGTGTCCGTGTGTCTTTCTGTTTGTGGCTCAGATTAAGAAGTTTTCCGTAGTTTCTTCAATCTGCCACTGGGGGCATTTGTGTGCCGACCGGCCACCTTTCTTGTTTCAAATTGTTTTCAGAATAGTGTCGTGTCTCTGTAATTTGAAGCATCCATTCTACAAGTATTAATGATACTGAGATTAGTGTGTGTGTGTGGGTGGGTGCGTGCGTGCGTGCATGCGTGCTTTTCGTTTCGTCTGTCTGTCAACATGGCTGAGGGTATTCAGTAAGCCCTTGCTTACTGACAAATCTAGTTAACCCTTTCAACACCACAGGCCTGTATAGTGGTATTGACAAATTGTGCTGATCCAGATGAGCCGTCTCGTGACGAGCCGTCTCATCAGGATCTGCACTTTTTGCAAGTAATTATCACATGTTTCAGAACAAAAACACCCCCTTTTCATAAATGGACCAGTCTGAAAATCATTTTTTGACGATTGGATCGGTCCGGAAATTAACATATAAAAATTCATTCCAGTTACTTAGGGGTGAAAGGGTGAATGAGAGGGTTAGCGGCATTGTGAGTGTATTGAATGTGGTGTGCCTGGAGAAATTGCGCTTATGGGGGTTGTGACCATCGATTGAATGGCGAACAGTGCAGGTCCTGATCAGACTGCGGATGCACAGGCTGATCAGGATCTACACTGATCACAAAACACATAAGCCCCATTTCTTCAGTCACAGCCACAGATATGGAATAACACTTCAGGTTTCTATAGACATACATGCAAAACATCTGTTTGGTTCCAATCCAGTTATAATTGAACTAATCAAGATACACAAATAGTTTTCATTGGTAATTATGCAGAAATTAACTCTAGTAAAAGTACTATTGTTTTGGAGATGCAGCTCTGCTACATATACAGTGGGGTCAGCGTGTAAGTGCACACACGAACGAACACGACAGGTTGGTTCCAACCTGTCGTGTTCGTTCGTGTGTGCACTTACACGCTGACCCCACTGTACAAGATGATTCTCTCATCAATTACACTGATGACATTTCAAGATGCCAATTTCAGCACTGTCAGCATAGACCTATATGGGAATTATCGATTTTTCAAATTGATGTAAATTTCAAATTGTGACATTTCACTGGCAGAGTTACAGGATTAAAATACAAACAAATGATTCTGCAGACTTCATTCTATTACAATTTATATCACACCCTTTCTTGAATAACAGATACACGTTATATTTTCTTTCTTCTTTTGCATTGATGTCTATGGGAGATTAACATATTCCATATTTATGGCATGGGTGGTAACACTGGCAAATTTACTGACATTTTTGCAGGGCGACATGGGGTAGCCGCCCTGCACAAACGCCAACAAAATTGGGTTTGGGGACCTACCAGTTTAGTGTAGTGTATATAGTGTGGTGGGGAGTCTGTGATAGATATGTACAACATATCCCGTAGTTGTAGTCGTGTAGCCATGTCCTACTATATACCAATTTTATAAGGGATATCTCGTTGATTGTCTACTGTCAGTTTGGGATGATAATTAACCTCTAAGCGATGGTACTCTGATAGTTGTCTGTTCTGCAAATTGTCTTATTTCTCAACAAAATCATATTCTGCCAGCACATGTTAAATGTACATGCCCACCCAGTAGGCACAAAATGTTCTTTATAGCAATTAAATAAGTGTATAATTGTCTCACTTTTCTACCAGTTCTGAAGATTGCAAGTGCCCGCTATACAGATATAATCATTTAGTAATACATTGTATTTATTATACTGATAGTGACGCGCGTTGGTATCAAGCTATATTTCATATGCAAAAGAGGCGTGGTATTTTTTAATTATTTATGCTAATTAAATACGTCACCTGAAAAAATAATATTTTCGACAGATTATAAAGTATGATAATGGCATATCAAAAAGTAAATACAGAGTATAAATAGTAATGTCCGTTAACATTTTAAGGAAACACGGTTATCGCCCCTGATATCAGTGTGGAAAGTTACGTCTGATATAAAATGTATAATAATGCCAATCAATACATGGGGTAATGGTGAATGAATGTTTATTTTGCCAGAAAATGTCTCGGATGATGTCTCTGATATATAGAAAAGGTTGTGCCTACTCAGTGGGCATGTACCTTTAAGAAAATAAGTGAAAAATGAAAAAAAGTTGACAACAAATTTTAATTCAGCGTTGTTTGGGTTAATCTGCCGGCCAATTATTACAGGTATGGTGATTATTATTAACCCTTAGAATGCGGGAACCGAAAATAGTCGTCTGCTGATAATTCATATTTTGTCTTTTCTCTCAGTAAAAACATGGTTTGGCAGCATTTTAGAATCATTTCCATTGGAAATGATTCTAAAGTGCTGCCAAACCAAGTTTTTGATGAGAAAAATGGAAAAATAAAAAATATTCAGCAGACGACACAAATTAATTCAGCATTGTAAGGGTTAATATGCATATATCTTTGGTCCTTTATATATTACCTCTATATAGCCATTTTAGAGTGAAATCAAAATCCTATGATTGTGTCCTTAAGTTTGCGCTATATTTAACTGTTCCAGCGGGTGCCACTGAACTCGGTCCATTACGAAGTCAATGTTTTTAATTATGCTCCGAAGCTCCGAAGCTCCGAAGCTCCGAAGCTCCGAAGATTTTATAAACACGGACACCGGTCACTATAGTATAGAATCCGTATCTTATCTGTATATATATTATGCTGTCGTTTTATATTTGTTATGGCTTGTGTAAAGATTTGTGTCGTGCGACGTTAAAGCATACTTAAGATTAGTGTATAGTATAATACGTTGTGCCCTTGCATAGCAAAGGGGTTATATGTGGGCCTCCAGCGGAGAAAAAGGACCTTACAATATTTTTTTTATTGTAGATACTTGACATTGTGCACATTTATTTAGTATTACTACTTTTCGGGAGTGGGGCTAAGTAATTCTGGTGTAGCGAGGACCTGGCACCAGATCAGGTTATTTAATTTCAGGGCTGAATACACCATTAAGTATGTATGTGAACATTAATAATTAATTAACACTCTCAGCCAATCAAACGTCCTGGGCCCAGTTGCTCAAAACCTGTGTTAGCTTAACTGACTGTTAAATCCTTAACAATGTTAAGGATTTAACAGTCAGTTAAGCTAACAGAGGTTTTGAGCAACCGGGCCCTGATTTTGAGCATAAGAACAGTGTACATGATCCGAAAAGTTTTATCTTAAAACTCTCAGAGCTGCCTAATTTCAAGTACACAATTCGAGAATTTTCTCACGGTGTTATAATTTCCGTTCTGATTTTGGGATCCCCCCCCCCCAATGCAGCAGGTTAAATACGGGATCAAACCTGTTAGTCCAGCCTTACATGACTTTAGCTGTGGATAGGCTGTTAAACACCAATAAACAAACAAACTCACGATGTTATAGACATGATGGGCCCTGATCGCCAGCAGTAGATAAATGATGCCAGTGACTGAATTGTGAACATAGGCCGTTATCATACTCCATGGATTCACAGATTCAATTAGGTATACGTAGGTGGCAAGCATCGTAAGGTACCTTTTTCTCATTTGATGGGCCATGTATAATAGGGGTGCAAGAGTTGCTTGATTTGTACCTTTGCTGTGTAACCAATGGAAGACTATACCAAGTATATATAAGTTGGCTGCATCACCTTTACTTACTTTCTGTAGATTCTAGCCTGACGTCAACTTTTACATGTAGGATGTAAACTGTTCTGTAGGTGCTCTATTTATCTATAGACTGTATCTAAAATGATTATGAAACGACTCCCATGTTTTTATTGGAAGATGGACATTTTTGAAAATGTAGCAATATTTACTTCCTCATGCACCCTGAAATAGTTGTCTACTTGTGTCGACTTTAACTGCATAATTATTGAAGGGGTCATTGGAAGAAATGGGCTAAATCCATGGCAATTATTAAAGAAGTCAGTGAAAGAAGCATGAATTATTCCACTGACTCCTTCAATTGACTGTGTGATAAGGGTGGTAATCTCAGAGCTTAGAGATAGTGGGCATAATTCCGGCGTAGGTGTCATTGTAGGCATCAACAATTTTTGATTAAATCAAAATGTTGATATCTCTTGATTTGCTGGTCAGGGGGCCGTTTCAATAAACTTTGTATGACTAAAATTTTCGCAAGAGCAAAATTATGATATTCTGTAAATTTCAAATTAACATTGTTTTCTTGTAAACAATAAATGGATTTACATTTATTGAGCCTATGTTCAATAAATGTAAATCCATCAATGAAATTTCCAGACGATCCTAAATTTGCACTTACAAACATTTTAGTCGTACAAAGTTTAGTGAACCGTCCAGCAGATCTTTACCAAACTTCATCAATAGCTTCCTTACATTGTTGGCTAACCGCCTGTGTCATTTAGTTGCCGTGACCTTTGTGGGTGAGACATTCGCCGGCGATCGCCTTGTTGTTTTAATTTCATCGTTGAAAGGCTAAAAATATAAAAGGTTGGTTTCAACACTAGATAATATGTATTCTGGTTATTCGGTGATAAGGCTATAAATACATTTTGCAGGAAATGGTTAACATGTGGGCTATGCGAGGGGATGCATTTCTGGCGATCTTGTACATATATGCATGTATGGATACCAAGTGAGTAGCCAGTTGTATACATTTTATATATTTTGATCGATAGGAAACGACCTGTTCATTTTATATATTTCTATGTGTCATTCATGTGTCCTTTGCATGTTACATTTGTTTTTATGTAGGTAATTTGGAGGGTCAGTGGAATAAGGGGGCGAACTCCCTCATAGTAAGTTAAGGGATCAATGGAATATGGCAGGGATTCCGCTGGGAAAAAAATCGCCACTTCAAAAAAAAATAAAAAATTGCCAATAAAACATTACAATTTTCGGGAAAAAAAAATGAACTTTTTTTTTTCTTTGGATTTCTTTTCGAAAATTGTAATTTTTTATCCCAATTGTTTATTTTTATCGCCAATTGCGAAAATGGCGATCGCCAGCGGAATCCCTGTCTAAGTCCCTCATATTTATTAAAGGGGTCAGTGGAACAAGGGGGCTAACTCCTTGAGAGTTAGCCCCCTTATTTCACTGAACCCTTTATGTGTTTCTAAACATTGAGTGATGGTTACCATTGACTGGCACCCAATATTCCCCAGGGCTTGTTCCAACAATAATTTGAAATATTTAACATTTACATCTGTTGGTTGTCGCCATTTATTGCATTCAGTGTTTGCAAAATACAAATAATTGTTCAATTCCCATAGACTTTACTGAACGACAAACATTTTTTTATATAGCAAATAAATTCCATCTGATATTCCATTTTCAAGAACTTTTGTGATATTGTGATGCACGTTGTAATGTAATAAAGATTCCAGTGATGTATTTTAATCCTGTCACTCGGATAGTGAAATGTCACAATTTGAAATTTACATCAATATTAAAAATCAATAATTTCCATTGAGGCCAGTGTTGAAACTGACATCTTGAAATGCCAATTTTGTAACTGTTGTCTTGTAAATTTATCAGAGCTGCGTCTCCAAGGCAATTACAGTTTTAGTAGAATTCATTTCTACATAATCTGCAACTAAGATAATTTGGTGATGTTGAATAATGTGATTTTAAATGCACTGAATAAAAACACCTTTTTTGCATGTAAGTCTATGGCAAGCTGAAAATTATTCCATTTTGATGACACATGGATGTAGATGTGTAGATATCGACCAACGTGTGTGTCGGGTGCTAGACTGATACCTGCAGATGACATCTGCCACTCTGATGGGTATGTTTCGAACCCCTCCAGTTGGGTCCCTCTGTATATTTAGTCCCAGTCACTGGTGTTGTGTATTGACCATCGAACCATATGAGAAGAGCCATGTGATTTGTACCTAAAATGTGTGATTTTTTCAGAAAAAATATTTTCAGAAACTGATATTTTCTGTAAATGGTGTCGAAAATTTTGTTGACAATTGACAATTCTATTCCGCATTTGCTCGGAATTTTGTCAACTTTCGACGTCAAAACAGAAAATATGTGAAGTTCGTAAATATTTTTCATGGCATGTAACATCTTAGGTACAAAATCAAATGGTTTGTCTCATGTATCTAATCATTAAAGCAGATATAGTTTCACAAAAATATATTTTTCAAAAAGGGAAGCATGTAGATTTATGGACATGTATATTTTAGATTAAATGACAGTTGCTATTATGGACACATATTTACAGATTCGCAGACAATCCTTGCCACGAAAAAGGAAATATGAAATGATGGCTGTGATAGGAGAAATGTAGCTTATGGCATTTGCGACCAGTGTAGATCCAGATCAGACTGCGCCTTCGCGCAGTCTGATCAGGATCTGCACTGATCGCCATTCAGTCTGTATAACACCTGTACTGCTTCTAACAAGCAGTTAGGTCATGACGGTGTAAATTATCCGTAGGGGTTCCTCTTAATAGGCCCTCGGACAGGTGGATACGGGACACGACCCCGTTGACCCGTCTGCGTGTAGACTCCCTGAGGCTTGTACCTCTATGTCAGAAAAGCGGACGTTAAACCCTATTCACTCACTCACTCACTCCTCTTAATAGGAATCACGATTCGCCTGGTTTGGCACTCGGGTATGTTTTTATCTTTGGCTCTTTTGTTACCTGGGGGTTGAATTGGGTTATTGCCATTATAAAAGTATTAAGATTATTACTGATCCTTTTGCTTTTGAGAGAGGGCCAAATGATTCTGGTGTGGCGAGGACCTGGCATCAGATCGGGATTATTCTGATTTCAGGGCTGAATATATAGTTTTTTTATTGTAAATATTCAGTTATTATTTTGGGATTTCCCCCTATTTGTACAGGTAATATATGGGATTTAGTAGTAAACCCATTAACTTTAGCTGTTGATAGTCCGTTAAGTAAACTCCATTTCTCCTGTCACATTCACAAATCGATGGTCTAGTAATATAAGGTCGTAACTGCTATGCTTATGGTCTAGTAACATAAGGTCGTAACTGCTATGCTAAAGCATAGCAGTTACGACCTTATGTTACTAGACCATCGAAATGTGTTACAACTGTGTAGCTCTAGAACTGTTAACAGTGGACGTGGTTGTGTAATTTCGGAAGGAGGATGTTGGGGTGGGGGTAGGGTGGGGGTGGGGTAGCGGGGTGGTGTATATACAGTAACACACCACTTACCGGTACTGGATAGTCTTATTGGTAGTGTCCAAAAGGCATTGTAATCCGTGACTTTGAGATTCCCAATGTGACCTTCATCTGGCAGCTATGTGTGAGCGGGTACGGGAGGGAATATGTCGGCAATAGTCCTGTAATGTTCCATGTATCAAGTCATGATTGTATCATGTTTCATCTGTATTGCTATGTATGTACAATGTGTGGTAAGTTTTATATTTGTCTCTGATACAGACACTAACCCATTACTATAACTCTAATTACATTTGATGACACTGCATTGCATAAGCGTTATTATAGGAATGAATGGCCTTTTTGTGGAATTTATCGGGGTATAAACTTGGAAAAGTCGCAGGAATACTGGACGAAGGCCGGAAGGCCTCGTCCAGTATTCCCGCGACTTTTCCAAGTTTATACCCCCGATAAATTCAACAGAAAGGCCATTCATTCCTTATTATTCCAGCATTTGAAATAAATTCATCAAGAAAATGTGTTTATTTTCCGTTTTCTTAAGAATTATTTTAACTGCGCCTCATTGTTACGGAAAGTAGTTTGGCGTGGGAGTTTACTGGGATATAAATTTTGGACAGAGACTTGCTACGGGCCAATCAAATGTTAGGGAATTGTGTAAATATTTTTGTGCTGGAATTATGACTGAGTAGTCTTTCCAAATGGGCGTTTGAAGAGTTCTTTGTTTACTTTCTACTTCGTGGAGAATTACCTAATAATTTGGCTATTACACACTTTGTTAGGTAAGTTTATGGTAATACTTTTGTTGTATTGTAGAATTGTCTCTCAATAACAATATAGCGAAGTATGAACGTCAACGCCCTGCAGGTTTTTTCTACATTTTAATGTGCGAAATGTAAATGTTATTGCGCATATTTTGACTGTGTAGCGTGGTGTAGCAATATAGTGCAACCTGTTGCCTGTAAAGTGGAAAACGTGCAGCTAACTAATTACATGCAGAATGCACCTAACTGGTTATAAGAAAATTACGGTTACAACATAATACTTCCATGCATAAGTAAAATAAATAATTATATTTTCCATGAAAATAATATGTTTTCTAAGCATGTAATAGGATAACCAACTCCCACGGCCAATGCAGAAATGTTAAGTGTGTTGGGTTATGTCACCAGTGACCATGTCGGTGTTTTCTTGTGAACCAACATCAGTGGTGTACTCTAACGTTATTAGGTCGGTGGCAGGTGGGAGCATGTGATGGGTAATTTAACAATCAGGGCCCGGTTGCTCAAAACCTGTTAGCTTAACAGACTGTTAAATCCTTAGCATTGCTAAGGATTTAACAGTCTGTTAAGCTAACAGAAGCTTTGAGCAGCCGGGCCCAGGATTCATCCTTACCGGAATCCCTGGACCTGCCCTCATGTATGTTTTTGACTTTCTTGTATGCGAGAGTTGAATCTTGTTATACCTCTTCCAATCAAGTACATCCCCGTTATATCGGATTTTGTTGTTGAATGGATGTTAAACCCCATTCAATCAATCAATCTGAAACCACATGATACCACACTGGCTTGTTCTATTACATGTGCTTAATGGGTTGGTTATGACGGAAGCTGTATCAGATAAACATCATGTACAATATTTTTTAACTCTTTGCCAGCTGGGAAACTCGTGGCTATAAATAGGTTAAAAATATCGGACGACATTTCATTATACTTTCTTTTATTTCTCCCTGTAAATATCATGTATATGTCTTGGAATTTCTAATGAAATTTCCAGATTTATTGAGGGAATAAGGAAAACACTCCTAATTTGTTGGCGATTATTTTCACTGCTGGCATGCAAAGAGCATATTTCACCAAAAATAAACATTCCATAGACTTGCATTTATTTCCTCATTTCTTTCAATTACAGTCCATGATACATGTTGTATTGCAATCCAATCATCACAAAATCATTTTCAGACTAGTTCATTTGTGAAAAGGGGGTGTTTTTGTTCTTAAAAATAGGAAAATTACTTGCAAAAAAATGCAGATCCTGATGAGCCGGCTCGTCACGAGGCTCATCTGGATCTACACTGTTTGCCAATCTACACTATGCAGGCCTCTGGTGTTGAAAGGGTTAATATAATTTTTAAAATTCTTGTCGTTTTTATCTCACCCAGTTAGTGGAAATTGAGCATAGCTGTCACAATTCTGGAGATGTGATGTTTAACTCTGTGCATGCTGGGAAATTTGTGGGCTATATAAATAGTTCAAAAATTCATTATATTTTCTTTTATTTCACCTTATAAATGTCATGAATATGTCTTGGAATTTCATTAGAATTGTGTCCAGAGGACACAATTCTAATGAAATTTCAAGACATATTTACAAAGAGAAATAAAACATATACTCACAATTCGTTTGGCGGATATTTTTGCCGCTAGCATGCAAAGATTTAAACTCTCACATCTTTTAAATCTGACATCAATCGGGTCGGAGAATTAAGATTTGAACTTCACCGTCAATTGTGAATAATCTAACAAGATTTATATAAATAATGCTTTAATAATTTTAAGAAAATTTTGGAAATACATGTAAGTATATGTAAAAGGGATTTACATTTTTGGTGAACTATATCTAGCCCCACATTGTACAGTCTATATTGAAATCATGTTTCTGGTCAGTAAGTCGACCTGACTTACAAATTTTGCTTCAAGAAAGTGCTGTATTGAATCATGTTTAGCATCGTCTGTCGGTGTCACCAGTGTGATTTGTACCCATTCACTAACGAAATGAAATTATTGTAAAAATTGAAAATAAACTAAATCATCACATGCTGTTATTTTTATTACCGGAATGCCGACTTACATGGTTTGGCCCTTATGTACATTTTCGACCTTTTGATACTCAAGAGCTTAATCCTGCTATACCCCATTAAAACCCCATTAAAAGTAATAGGATTAGTGCTGATCATAATACTTTTGGGGTTGGAGTTAGTGACTCTTGTGTGGAATGGACCTGGTAACAGGTCGGGATATTTTAATTTCAGGGCTGAATATATTTTTATACACCCCCCCCCCCCCCCCCGCAACGAGTTGTGAGGGGGGTATACTGGAGTCAGGTTGTCCGTCCGTGTGTCCGAGCAACCAAGGGTGTAGAAGGGGCCATGGGGCGGAGCCTAACACAAAAGAATCCTTTGATTTATTCCGTGTGGTCCCTTATTCTATTCATTACAAGGGGCCATCTCTTTGATCTAGAACAATGGAAATGGCCCCTTCTTCACTATTGGTGGGCCTTCGGTGCGTCATTAAACTTAACATCAGAGAAATATTGTTATAGCTTCTATTTCCTTCATCTAAAATGCTTAATATTTCACACATGCATTCTTGTAAGGGTCTACTACCATGCTGTGCCAAATCCACGACCGTCCAACCCCCGCTGATCCCAAGGTCAAGGTCAAATACTTGGTCTCTTTACAAAACTTAACATCAGAGAAATAAGTTATAACTTATATTTCCTTCATTGAAAATTCTTAATATTTCACTTGTGCATTCCTCTAAGGTTGTACTATCATGCTGTGACATATATATGACCATCCAACCCCCGCTGATCCCAAGGTCAAGGTCACATACTTAGTCTCTTTACAAAACTTAACATCAGAGAAATCGGTTATAACTTCTATTTCCTTGCTCTGATCTGCTTCACATTTCACACACGCATTGCTCCAATGGACCTCTACCACCCTGTGAAAATTCACGTTCGTGCCGCCCCCGCTAAGCCCAGAGTCGAGGTCACAAGCACACACACTTAGAAATTATTTTACATATTTAAGGGTACCTGGGCCCACGCGGGGGGGGGGGGGGGGGGGTGGGGTATTCCGTAAGCCTTGCTTACTGACCAATCTAGTTTTTTCTGTAAATATTCAGTTCTGGTTTTGGGATTTTCTCAATGTTAAATACGGGATAGTCCAACCCGTTGGCCTGGCCTTAAATGACGTTAGCTGTTGATAGGCTGTTAAACACCAATAATCAATCAATCAATCAAATCTAGTATGTTTACTTCTCATTTGTGGATTATTGGCTTTACGAACTGTGCTCTAGATCAAATACAGTGGAACCTCTAAACCCGACACCCTGGGAGGCCCCCAGGGTGTCTGGTTTAGTGAGGTTTCACTGTAAAACAGACACATGACTACTTCAAGACACGCGTTGGTGATTTGTGATCATGAACATACATTATCGTCAGGGATAAATGACAATGAAACATATCAACATTAAGCAGAACTGACTTTTCTCTGTGTCTGGTTTAGAGGTTTCACTGTAGCAGTGGGTGGTTGGTCGTGTGAACTGTGGATAGGCCGTTAAACCCCAACAAACAAACACATATTCACTGTAGCATACTCATGTGGCCTGAACACGATCTATGTTGATTGTTAGAAGATGGATGATTCATTGAAGGAATGGTGAACAGGGTAGAACCTGATCAGACTGTACGGATGCACAGTCTGATCTGGATCTACACTGATCACTAAACCCATAAGACGCATTTCTCCAGTGACAGCCACATGTGGTGTGGGTGGCAGGTGGGTGCATGTCATGGGTAATATAACGATCGGGGTTCATCCTTACCGAAATTCGGACTGGATACCTGGTTTGGCCCTTGCATACGTCTTTGCCATTTTTAGCTCACCTGAGCAAAGCTCATGTGAGCTATTCTTATGGCAAAGTGTCCGTCGTCCGTGAACATTTTCAATCATCTTCTTCTCCCGAACTGCTGAGCCGATGTTGGTCAAACTTTACAGGGATGATATATGGGTGATGCCATTTCAGATTTGTTAAAATGAAGGTCATCGACAATCCAAGATGGCCGCCGTGGAAAAGTAGGTCAAATTCTTAAAAAATCTTCTCATGAACCGCCAGGCCGATTTTGACGAAACTTTGTATGAATGATCGATAGTTAATGCTGTTTCAGATGTGTTCATATGGTGGCCCCTGGGTCAAAAATGGGCGTGGCCCGAGGGGTCAAATATGGGTCAAATTTTATTTTTGACTGAATATGGTCATATAATATATCAAATCGAAGGTATCGACTAGTCGATCACTCTGGAGCATTTTTTGTCTAAATCAGATGATTTTGTCATCCAAGATGGCCACCGAAAGGTAAAAAAGTTGTTATTTTACTAAAGATTTCAAACGTAAGCCTGTCCATTTTTGTTAAAATGGAGGTCATCACCAAATCCAAGATGTCCGCCGTTGAAAAGTAGGTCAAATTGTCAAAATATCTTCTCACAAACCTCCAGGCCGATTTCGACGAAACTTGGTGTGAATGATTGATAGTTAACGCTGTTTTAGATTTGTTCATATGGTGGCCCCTGGGTCAAAAACTAGGGGTCAAATTATAGTTTTGCCCGAATATGGTCATATAATATATCAAATCGAAGGTATCGACTAGACGATCACTCTGGAGCATTTTTTGTCTAAATCAGATGATTTTGTCATCCAAGATGGCCACCGAAAGGTAAAAAAGTTGTTCTTTTACTGAAGATTTCAAACGTATTCTTCTTGTGAACTGCTTGGCCGATATTGGCCAAACTTAACTGTGATGGTCTGTGGGTGAAGCCTGTCCATTTTTGTTAAAATGGAGGTCATCACCAAATCCAAGATGTCCGCCGTTGAAAAGTAGGTAAAATTGTCAAAAAATCTTCTTCTCACAAACCTCCAGGCTGATTTCGACGAACCTTGGTGTGAATGATTGATAGTTAACGCTGTTTCAGATTTGTTCATATGGTGGCCCCTGGGTCAAAAATGGGCGTGGCCCGAGGGGTCAAATAAGGGTCAAATTATATTTTTGCCCGAATATGGTCATATAATATAACAAATCGAAGGTATCGACTAGTCGATCACTCTGAATCATTTTTTGTCTAAATCAGATGATTTTGTCATCCAAGATGGCCACCGAAAGGTAAAAAAGTTGTTCTTTTACTAAAGCTTTCAAACGTATTATTCTTGTGAACTGCTTGGCCGATATTGGCCAAACTTAACTGTAATGGTCTGTGGGTGAAGCCTGTCCATTTTTGTTAAAATGGAGGTCATCACACCAAATCAAGATGTCCGCCGTTGAAAAGTAGGTCAAATTGTCAAAAAAATCTTCTTCTCACAAACCTCCAGGCTGATTTCGACGAAACTTGGTGGAATGATTGATATTTAACGCTGTTTCAGATTTGTTCATATGGTGGCACCTGGGTCAAAAATGGGCGTGGCCCGAGGGGTCAACTAGGGGTCAAATTATATTTTTGACCGAATATGGTCATATAATATATCCAATCCAATGTATCGACGAGACGATCACTCTGGAGCATGTTTTGTCAAAATAAGATGATTACGTCATCCAAGATGGCCACCGACAGGTCAAAAGGTTGTTCTTTTACTAAAGATTTCAAAGGACTTCTTCTTGTGAACTGCTTGGCCGATATTGATCAAACTTAACTGAAATGGTTTGTTGGTGAAGCCTGTTCAGTTTTGTCAAAATGGAGGTCATCACCAAATCCAAGATGTCCGCCGTTGAAAAGTAGGTCAAATTGTCAAAAAATCTTCTTCTCACAAACCGCCAGGCCGATTTCGACGAAACTTTGTATGAATGATCGATAATTAACGCTGATTCAGATTTGTTCATATGGTGGCCTCTGGGTCAAAAATGGTCATGGCCCGAGGGGTCAAATAGGGGTCAAATTTTATTTTTGACCGAATATGGTCATTTTATATATCAAATCGAAGGTATAGCAGTAAATCACATGCACATTCGCAATATATGTTAGATCAGAAGGTACCAACAAATTCTGTGGAACATTTGAAGTTGTAAGTGAAGAGTCTTTGTGAAATCAAGATGACCACTATGGAGGCTTTTAGGTGAGCGATACAGGCCCATTTGGGCCTCTTGTTTATGTGACAATTGAAACTGGTTGTACCCCTTATGTGAGTATTACGATTATTCGTAATCCTATTTTAGGGCAAGGGGCCAAGTGACTTTGGTGTGGTATAGACCTGGCACCAGGTTAAGTTATTCTAATTTCAGGGCTGAATATATTTTTGCTCGATGTAAATATTCCGTTGTGATTTTGCCCCAAATGCAGCAGGTTAAAACGGAATCTAACCGGTTTGCCCGGCCTTTCATGACTATATCTGTTGATAGGCTGTGAAACACCAATACACAAGTGGGTGGTTGGTTGGGCGAAAGCGAATGCAGGGGTTCCTCCTTATAGGAATCACGATTTGCCTGGTTTGGCCCTCAGGTACGTTTTTATCTTTGGCTCTTTTGTAATACCTGGGAGTTGAATTGGGTTATTGTCCATTATAAAAGTAGTAAGATTATTACTGATACTGCTGCTTTTGGGAGGGGGCCAAGTGATTCTGGTGTGGCGAGGACCTGGCATTAGATCAGGATTATTCGGATTTCTGGTCTAAATATAGAGAATAGTAGGTTAGTGCCGTGAATGGGAAAAAATATCTGGCAATGCTTAGGAAACGGGATGGGCGAGGCTCTGCCGTGTTTGACGGCACATACGCACTGTGTTGACGGGATAAATATAGTTTGTGCCGAGCCCGCTTGCGGAAAGCGAGACATAGTGATCACAATGACGTCCGGGTGTCCGTGCGTGCGTGCGTCCGAAATCTGCGTTAAAGTTTTTAAATACATTATATCTCTGCAGTCCTAAGTCACATTGACTTGAAACTGTGTATGCTTATTGGTCATCATCCATATATTCATTCTGTGTCCCACTCATGCGGCCCCTGTGCCCCTAGGTCAAGGTCAAATGACTTTGAAGTTTGCGTTATTATAAAATATGCGTTAAACGTTTTACATACCTTATATCTCCACAATTGTTACTCCAATTTACTTCCAACTTCCAATACTTCCTTTTCATCATCCATATTTTCATTCCATAGCCTGCCCATGTGGTCCACATGCCCAAGGTCAAGGTCAAATGACTTTAACATTTGCGTTAAAGCTTTTACATACCTTATATCTCCACAACCCTTAATTCAAGCTTCAAATAAATACACTCTGAGACCATCAAATGCCTCGGCGGGCTCGACAGGCGGGCCGGGGCCATCTGGTTTTATTGTAAATATTCAGTTCTGATTTTGGGATTTTCCCCCTATTTGTACATTTACTTGAACATGTTGTACAAGTACTATATGGGATTTAGTACTAAACCCTTTGATCCGGCCTTAAGTGACCTTAGCTGTTTATAGGCCGTTAAACACAGCCACATGTGATAGGCATAATAATAATATGATGTGCAAAGTAACTCTGTCCAGTGTTTACTGCCAGATAAAACACACTTGTCTCCCTTGCGGTGGTTTTACAGAATTATTTCGCACTGAAGATTGAATGTGTTGTAGCTTGCACGACTCCAGATTATCAAAGTACTGAAAGTACTGAACTATGTTATCTCCACAAAAACTGATCACTTGCGGAATTAGAGACTGAAAGTTGCATATTTCTCAATCATCAGGCAAATGTACTGTGATGGTGCAAACCCATTCCCATCCATACGTTTACTCTTGAATAAATTTCTGTTTGAAATTCCCAGAAAAAAATGTGGTCACTGCTATTAAACTGTGAGAAGTAATGATAATAACTGCTGTATTCATACGCACGAAATGTATTGATTTGTAATTTCCAAAATTTAACTGATCAACAGAGCCAAAAAACTGGGAAAATTATAGAGAATAGTATATGTAGAGTTTTAGATACAAAGCAAGACAGACCACAACGCCATAGGATAAGTTGGCACAGGGCACTATTGTCTTGGTCGCACTCGCCGTTTATGCGTAGCGCGACAATGTGGCTGCCCCCATATACATTTGCGTGACATAACCTGCAATCTCAAGGGAGGTAACGTATAATAATATGATCTGCAAAATAACTCTGTCCAGTGTTTGCTGCCAGATAAAACACACTTGTCTCACTTGTTGTGGTTTTACAGAATTATTTACCACTGAAGATTGAATGTGTTGTAGCTTGCACGATTCCAGAAAACACGTGAGGTAGCAAATAAGTAGTAGTACGTTTGCTGGAGGATTACCCATCTGGCCCTAGTGACCGTGATAACTAAAAACACAACGTGATTCTTACCGAACGTCGGGTCACCTTTGGCAGATATGCTTCTTCCAATTATGTGATTGTTTAAAAGTTGTAGCTGCATTTTTGTCTCATACCGTTAGTGGAAAGTGAGACGTTGCAGTAACTGGCGTTGTAGGCGTCGACTGTATTACATTGGACCTACGTCGAACTGTTGCATATCTCCTCAGTCACGATATGTTATATTAGTTGGATCTTTACCAATCTTTATACATGGCTTCCTCATATAGGTGGATTTGAAAACAATGTTTTAATGAGTTCTCTCAAATTGGCCACCATGATATTATGTAATTACCATGTTTATGAAGAGCTAATATCACACCCCTGGCGTCGTCGGCGTCCACAAGCTTAACATCGTTGATAAAACGTATTGATACTTCACACGTGCATTCCTCTGTTGGTCCTCTATCATGCGGTGACAAATCTAGCACCATCGGCACCCCACCCTCCGTACTCCGGTGATCTCAAACTCAATATTACAGACTTGGCATGATAAAAAAACATTATACAGTGAAGCCTCTCTAAACCGGACACCCTGTGAGGCCCACAGGGTGTCCGGTTTAGAGAGGTTTCACAGTTAATCACGTATTTGATCATTCTGAGCCATAGCTGTGTGCTATGCGATCATGAACAGACATTATCCCCCGAGATAAATGAACCAAGAAACTCATCAAAAATAAGATCACAGATATTTACATGCGTTCGGTTTAGAGAGGTTCCACTGTATTTCTTTTCATCGAATGTCTTCATATTTCGCACATGGCGACATGCATTCCTCTGTCATTCTGTGACAAATCCATCATCTATTCTCCGAAGTTCGGTTTGTTTCCGCACGCAGTTTGACACTTGACGTTGAAATTAGCGAAGTTCGGACCGAACTTCGCTAATTTCAACGTCAAGTGTCAAACTGAGTGCGGACCGAACTTCGCTAATTTCAACTTCAACGTCAAGTGTCAAACTGAGTGCGGACCGAACGTCGCTAATTTCAACTTCAAGTGTCAAACTGAGTGCGGAAACAAAATTTAGCATCGCTGTGAATTTCTTACTGGTATTGTGTATATAATCCTTTGGAATTTGCTGTGCAATGAGCATGTTGAATATGTGAGACACTGTACTCTTTGACTACCTCTATTACTACCGTAAGTTGGATTGGCTTGATACTTCATACAGTGGTACCTCTCTAAACCGAACACCAAGCCAACACACGTGATCTTATTTGTATGGGTTTCTTGGCCATTTATCTCAGATGTTAATGTATGTTCATGATTGAAAAGCACGTAAATACGTATAAGAATGGTCATGTGCCTGACTTACAGTGGAACATCTCTAAACCGGACACCCTGGGGACCTCCCAGGGTGCCCGGTTTAGAAAGGTTTCACTGTATTATGATTTGTCATCGTCCATATTTTCATTCTATAGCCCACCAATGGGGCACCTCTCGTGCCTCTGCCCAATGTCAAGGTAAAATGACTTAGAAATGTGCGTTAATTTTTTATTAATGTTTGGAGGGTCCATCACTGATTTCTTTTATTATAATGTTTATAACATTCTGACATACTTTAGATTGAATACTGGGTAAATTGAACCAATTCATCGTTATTTTATAATTAACTATTTTACTAATTTTTAGTATCACTGCGGCATACTATACTTCACGACATGGTGTCGCCCTGTGTTACAGACAGAAAATTCCGTTTATGTAAGTCGCTCTGCGTTACAGACAAAACAATCGGGTTAGACATGGTGTGACCACAGGTGGAAGACTCGGACCTATGACACCAAAAAAATGCCTATTAAAAAAATCCCATTACCCCCACCCACTTGTATGGAACGCCAAATCTACATAAACTCAAATAATTAATGCTAGCTTCAAATAATTAGTTCTCTCTCTAATTCTATTAGTGCTCTCTCAATTTCAATTAGTGATCTCTCTAATTCAATTTGTGCTCTCTCTAATTCAATTTGAGCTCTCTCTAATTCAATTTCATTAATAGAGAGAGCATGAATTAAATTTGAGAGAGCACTAATTGAATTTGAGATATCACTAATTGAATTTGTGAGAGCACAAATTGAATTAGAGAGAGCACTAATTGAATTTGAGAGAGCACTAATTGAATTAGAGAGAGCATTAAATGTATGTGTTTTTGAGCTCTCTGCAAATAATATAGAGCTAGCACGAATTCAATTAATGCTCTCTCTAATTCAATTAGAGATCTCTCTAATTAAATTAGTGCTCTTTCTAATTAAATTTGTGCTCTCTCTAATTCAATTTGTGCTCTCTCTAATTCAATCAGTGCTCTCTCTAATTGAATTTGTGCTCTCTCTAATTGAATTTGTGTTCTCTCTAATTCAATTAGTGCTCTCTCTAATTGAATTTGTGCTCTCTCTAATTGAATTTGTGTTCTCTCTAATTCAATGTGTGCTCTCTCTATTAATTATAATTACAGCTAGCGCTAATTGAATTAAAGAGAGCATAAATTGAATTTGAGAGAGCACAAATTGAATTAGAGAGAGCACAAATTGAATTAGAGAGATCATTAATTGAAATTGAGAGAGCATTAATAGAATTAGAGAGAGCACTAATTATTTGAAGCTAGCATTAATTATTTGAGTTTATGTAGATTTGGCGTTCCATACACTTGGTCTCGTACAGTACCATCTTCTATAAATAAACCAATCAATCTCTCAACCGACCAATCAATCATTCAATGACATAAGACGGATCCCAGTCACCATGGGATTGTGGGGAGGGAGCGGCGTGCCAGTGGTCATGACGTCACGCTGATTCGGGCCACACGCACCGCCGCCGGCGTGTTATCTTTGATCGTGTTTCCCCGACTGACTGCGCTGACAGCGCGCTGTTTGTGTAGGTCAGGCGGTTTTAGCTGCTTCCCCCGGTTTCCGACAGTAAGATGTTTGTTTAGCAGTATTATCGCCTCCATATGTGCTGCCGACACATTCCGAAACAGAAAGACAATATTATCAAGTCTGATTAGAAACGGAACTCGACAAAACACGTAACTACTGTCTGTTCCACATTTTTCTGCCGACACATTTTTAGCTATTAAACGCATTAAATGTAAAACTTATTGAAATGTAAATACTTTTTTCATCAATAACACAAAAGCAACCCTCCAATTTGTATCCCACCGCGTAGCGAAAATTGGCATATATATATATATAGGTACGGATTCCCGCAGGGGATATGGATTTTTTTTTATTAATTCGTTCCCACGAAATAATTCGTTCCCTCAATTTAACAATTCGGTCCCTCGAATTAACAATTCGTTCCCACGATATAACTATTCGTTCCCTCGAAATAACAATTCGTTCCCACGAAATGGCAATTCGTTCTCTCAAATTAACAATTCGTTCCCACGATATAACAATTCGTTCCCACGAATTAACAATTCGTTCCCGTGGGAACGAATTTTTATTTCGTGGGAACGAATTGTTAAATTGAGGGAACGAATTGTTTGTTAATTCGTGGGAACGAATTGTTATTTCGTGGGAACGAATTAATAAAAAAAAGAAATCTACGTCCCCTGCGGGGTTCCGTATATAGGGATGCAAGGAAAATAAGTGGTAGTCCGACACAGGATATGGCACAAATGGTTTATATAACATTAAACAACAACAATATACAATACTATGAATGAATTCATGAAACATAGGCACATGGACGGTTTCTATTTAACGTCAATAAGTCAGCAGTACAACATGTATATGTTTCAGCCACAGATGAACGACTCGAACATTTGACAAAAATGTTTCCATACAAAAATATTTCCATAACAAATCATATTACCCTACCCACATGATGTCGTTTGTTTGTTTAGCTTATTATAGTTAACGGCGGCACTGGCTCTAGGACCTTGCGTGCCGTCTCCCAAGAATGGGAGAAAGAACGGAGGTAGAGATTTTTTAGAGAAGCCGGTAATTCGTATTTACAGAGCAATTACGAATTATCGGTACCCATTTACAGCTGGGTGAACTGGAGCAGTGTGGATAAAGTGTCTTGCTCAATGTGTCTTGCTCAATGTGTCTTACGCACGCCGGTATTCAGGCTCGAACCCACGACCCTTGGATCAGTAGTCCGACACACTAACCATTACGCCACGGGTCTCCACGTCGTCCATGATGTCGTACAGTGCAGTACGCTTATATATACATGCACTGTACTGTGCGACAACCGGTGGTTGGGGTATTATTTTTTACGGGCATCATATGTTTACCTGTGGGTTCGGAATATCAAAGGAGTGAAGACCATTTGTGTTATAGGTATAAAACGTTGTCAATTAAAATAATTTTCCAAATGTGTGCCAAACACGGCGATTCTGTTCTTGGTGCTGATAATTCAGGAGACAACGTATATAATCTACGTACATGTATTGTAAGCTTTCCACAATAATACAATATGTTGAACAATTCTGCATACACCAGGAACCCACTTATCCAACGTTAAACATAAAATTTGTGAAATCTAAAATGGATGCCACTTAGCGTTTAGTAGAAAGTATTTCCTTGATAAAGGCCTTGTGCCGAAAGGTTTGAAAAGTGGGTTTCTGGTTTTTGCAGAATTGTTATACAGTGAAACCTCTCTAAACCGGACACCTCATGGTGTCCGGCTTAGAGAGGTTTCACTGTAAATCAGGCATTTGACCATCCTGAGCCATAGCCGTGTGAGCTGCGATCCCAACAGACAGTATCACCTGAGATAAATGACCAAGAAACTCATCGAAAATGAGATCACTTGTGTTTTCTTGGTGTCCGGTTAAGAGAGGTTCTACTGTACATGTATAAGCAGTACCATTGCTGCGGTCAGACTAACTCGCGCCAGTTTACATGTGACATTTTCAAGTGATATTTGGTCACCGGCTGAGAAAGGGAATCGTACGGCATTGGCAGCAAGTGTCGTAACTCTGCAATACCTCATGTACCGTCCTTAGCAGCTACGGACGGTACGGGGGGATTTGAAGAGTTATGTTCCCGCAACTAAAATTGTAGTTACAGGGCATCTTCACACAATCGGATTGGGATCTCGTATTCTCCTGATGACAGAAAGGCTACTGCGGTGACTAAATGGCAGGTCTCTCAAATGCTAGATATCTTGCCGACCTGTCGGAACTTGTATACGTTGCCGACTTACCGGCATTGATGCAACTTCCTGGCACAATGTTAAAAGTCATTATTATGCAATGAACCTGTGGGCCGTTTCACTAAACTTCACACGACTGAAATGTTCGTAAGTGCAAAATTTGGATCGTCTGGAATTTTCGATTCTATGCTCAATAAATGTAAATCCAATAATTGTTTACAAGAAAGCATTGTTAGTGTGAAATTTACAGACTGTCATAATTTTGCACTTACGAACATTTTAGTCGTACGAAGTTTAGTGAAACGGCCCCCTGGGTCATAAGAATAACCCTGACTGAACTAAACTTAAAATTCTAAAACTCTCGCATTTTACTTACAAGTTCAAACATACGTTGTACCACTTTCTGAACCAACAGATGAAAATGTGAATGTTGGGCTAATATTGCGAGTCACTGTCAAATACGGACGTCGACGTTTTCCCCGAATTTTTTTATCATTATTATTATTATTATTATTTTCCTGACAATAGTCCATATATTCCGGTATGGGAGACGAACTCTTTGGCATATTGTCTATGGATGCCTAGATTAAATGGCGATCAGCATAGGCCCTGATCAGATTACGCGGCTGCGGAGGCTGATCTGGGACTATATTGGTCGCAAATGTCTTACGGTCCATGCTTCACATTTATTTAAAGACATTTCTCACTCTCATGTCTCTTTATATGATTCTAAAGTGTCCCAAACAATGTTTTTGTTGAGAAAGCTGGTAATTAAGAAATAAATACCAGACAACAAAACTTCATTCATCATTGTAAGAGTTGAAGACGTTGTTCATTACTAGTTGTCTCTCGTGTTTCTGGCAACGGCGATTCAATGCGGAGGCAGAGCTGGACTATTTTGGTCGCAAATGCCATATATATATATACGGCCCGAATTTAACCCTTACTACGCTGAATTAAATTTTGTCGTCTGTTGGAAATGTTTTATTTTCAATATTTCTCAATAAAAACCTTGTTTTGACAGCGTATGAGAATCGTCTCCACTGGAGACGATTCCCATGTGCTGCCAAAACAGGTGTTTTTTTATGAATTAAGGCAAAAATGAAAAACAGCAGCCGACAATTTTCGTCTTCCGCGTAGTGAGGGTTAAAGACATTGTTCACTATGGGCGCCGTTTTGCTATTTATTCAGTATGTGTGGATATCTGTAAATCGACATTACATACAGTTGATTTGTGGATATCTCTAAATCGACATTACATACAGTTGATTTGTGGATATCTGTAAATCGACATTACATACAGCTGATTTTTGGATATCCAACAAATCTTTATATGGATATGCATATATACTGAATAAATAAATAGTTCGCACTTGAAGTGGTGTCTCTGTCATCACAAGACGCACTTGTCATAGTAGGGGGCGTGGTGTAATGAGGGGTTCATGGCGTTGGCCCCGTAGCCGAAGTAGGGTTTCCTGTCGCACGGCGAGCTCTGTCCGTACGCCTGTGTCTGCAACCGCATCCCTGAAAGACAAATACCCAATGTCATCATGTAACCTTATGGAGCCCCCCCCCCCCACAGGGGACATGGATATTTTTTTATTAATTCGTTCCCACGAAATAACAATTCGTTCCCTCAATTTAACAATTCATTCCCCCGAATTAACAATTCGTTCCCACGATATAACAATTCGTTCCCTCGAATAAACAATTCGTTCCCACGAAAGGACAATTCGTTCCCACGAAAGGACAATTCTCGTTCCCGAGGGAACGAATTGTTAATTCGAGGGAACGAATTCTTAAATTGAGGGAACGAATTGTTATTTCGTGGGACCGAATTATTATTTCCTGGGAACGAAATAATAAAAAAAGAATTCTACGTCCCCTGCGGGGCTCCGTATAACCTAGAACAATGATAAAGGAAAATATTGGATTGGAAGCAGAATGTAGGCCTATATCGTGTCATTCGTTAATTTGTGCTGTTTCATGATTTGAATTTTGGCTGCCGGCTGCGAAAATTAGCCTTACGACAACTGAAGATTCCAATTTTCTTGCACATTCACAATGTTTGAATATAATGCACAATTCATTGATTGACTACAATGCATGTAAGGCTACTACGGTGATTTAAAGGTGAACAGCGTTGTCTCTAAATCACACTACGAAGTCGAAGAATATTTAAATAAAGTTTATAAGAATAAGTAGTTATTGAGAGGAAAATTAAAATTTACACACAAACTTACAAAAAATAAAAACAGATTATTCGTTTCCGATGCTGAAAAGAACTGGTGGGATGAATTTACGCAAGTGTAATAGACTACTAACTGTTGGTGTGCATCACCGTGATGCGTGCACTGAATTCAGAATTATTTTTTTCGTGTTAACATTTATTTTCGTACGGGAGCAATTACATTTCTTTCTATGTCCGGTGTAAGGTAGTAATACTAATCATACTAATACATGTAATAATAATAACAATAATTCATTTTCAAATTACACCATTTAAATAAAAGACGACGTTGTTTGAGTGCAAGGGCTGTGTTCGTTTTTGTTGACATCTATTACTTGATATATTATTTCGCAGTTTTATGCTCTTTGCACCTGTAATTCTGTATAAATATGATAGGGAGCGAATTATCACTGCACTGGGAGGGAGATGGTTTGCCGGGATTCCATGTTATTGCTACTGCATGTTCGGTGACTGTATCGGGATATCTCCGTCCATCATTACTCACACCGTATGATTTACACACTGTACCGAGATTTGCTTGTGAAAATAACATAATTGGAATGTCAAGTTGTAAATTCCCCCAACTGACGGACTTCCTGATAACGCCTGTAGATATACCTAACTATACCCACACTGCGAATTCACGGCTCCGTGGAGATTACATACATTCATGCAATTTATCGCTTTCATTTTTTTCTTTCATGATAATTATGTTACACACGTATAATATGTTGTTAACCCTTTCAACGCTATAAACCATAAAGGACAAACATGCAAACACTGTAGATCCAGATGAGCCGGCTTGTAACAAGCCGTCTCATCAGGATATGCAGTGGTTGCCAGAATGTTTCAGGCATTTTAAAATACCCCTTATCTGATTATGGAATAGTTCAGAAATGAGCATGGAACTATTAATGTCAAATATTCAGGGGTGAACTGGGTAAACAACATCCAGTGCCCTCTCGCCTCGACGATTCGTCTTCCCCGACCGGTGTTCGCTCCCTAGAAATTTCCAACATTGCAGCAGTGATCATCAACAAAGCATTCTCGCCTCACGGTCTCTGTCTCGCCCTGTGTTCTCGCGATCTCGCCTCGTGTTCTCACAGTCTCGCCCTGTGTTTTCGCGATCTCGCCTCGCGTTCTCAGTCTCGCCCTGTGTTCTCGCGATCTCGCCTCGTGTTCTCACAGTTTCGCCTGTGTTCTCGCGATCTCGCCTCGCGTTCTCAGTCTCGCCCTGTGTTCTCGCGATCTCGCCTCGTGTTCTCACAGTCTCGCCCTGTGTTCTCGTGATCTCGCCTCGTGTTCTCACAGTCTCGCCTTGTGTTCTCGCGATCTCGCCTCGCGTTCTCACAGTCTCGCCTTGTGTTCTCACAGTCTCGCCTTGCGTTCGCATAGTCTAGCCTCGTCGCGTTCTCACAGTCTCGCCTCGCGATCTCACAGTCTCGTCTCGCGTTCTCACAGTCTTCACAGTCTCGCCTCGCGTTCTTGCAGTCTCGCCTCGCGCTCTCACAGTCTCGCCTTGTGTTCTCGCAGTCTCGCCTCGCTCTCTCACAGTCTTGCCCTGTGTTCTTGCGATCCCGCCTCGCGTTTTCCATTTTTTGTTGCGTTCTGTCCTCGCGCTCACGCAATCTCGCGATCTCATGTATAAGTCAAAAATGCGAAATTACGAGAATGTAATTTGGCTCTAACAGAACACCGTCCTAAACACACTATTTACTCAGGCCTTACTAGAACCAAATAGTTGTAGATATTACTTAACTGACTGATGAACCGATGACGGATGCGTCATTAATTATAAGCCGATCATCTTCAACGGCTGCCTATTTATTTTGGTGTTATCTGATTCTCACAATCCATTATCTACTACTGCTTTGCGTATGCTGGATAATGTTCACTGACTTGATTGTATTTAAATGAAATTATATAGTGTCTAGAATAAAATCCTTTCTATAGTAAGTAGTCACAGATGAATAACGAGTAGCATGGTGGTAACAGTGTCACAATACTAGAATTGTGTTTTATAATCTACGGAGCCCCGCAGGGGACATGAATTGTTTTATGAATTCGTTCCCACGAAATAACAATTCGTTCCCTCAATTTAACAATTCGTTCCCTTGAATTAACAATTCGTTCCCACGACATAACAATTCGTTCCCACGAATTAACAATTCATAGGAACGAATTGTTAAATTAAAGGAACGAATTGTTATTTCGTGGGAACGAATTAATACAAAAAAAATCTACGTCCCCTGCGGGGCTCCGTAATAATCCAGCAGAAAGTTAGAAAAATAGAAATTGCCATGAAAAATCGAAAAGGAAAGTCATAAACATGACTTCGACAGTCGTCTTGTTAAAATTCAACTATTCACTATCAAAACTATCGACAAAACCACATAGTGCAAGCAATTATATTGCATACTGTCCACACATGATAAAGCTTCAAGAAAAACTTTACTTCAACGTTCAAATCTAAGTGACGTTATAATAGTGAAATCACCAACCAATTTCCCGGGTCAGAGTTATTGTGTCTACTTTGGAGTGAACGCGAATACACATTACAAAGGTAAATATTTATGTAACTGACATATTTTGATATTTACTCGATGCTACAATATTGGGATATACATTTCATTTCATGGTATTCTGCAACTTAAATCTGACAATGGTGTCTTCTTTGGAGCAACTATTCGTGCTTAACTACTGTCTGTTTCACGAAACCTGCCCAACTTTTACGGCTATATAAATAATGCAAAAACAATATCTTTTTCAACCATACAAATGTATTAAATACAAGTAAAATCTAAGAAAGAGCCTTATTTTTATTTCGGGACATTTGGTCAAATATTGTTTTTATTGCGAAACAACAAGTGAAGATGTACAGTAAAACCTGTGAATAAAGGCCAGTCATGGGAAGTGAAAAATCTGGCCTTTATTCACAGGTGGTCTTTATTCGCAGGGTCATTTATATAGTAATTGTGTCATTGGGACAACAAAAGTGTGGCCTTTACAGCCAGGTGATTGCTATTCAGAGATGGTCTTTAGCACAGGTTCGATTGGGGATTTAACATGGGGATATTTTTTTCGATAATATTAAATTTTATCAAAATTTAAGAATGAGCCTTCTTTTTATTTCGTGAAATTTGGTCAAATATTGATTTTATTGCGAAAACAAAATTTCCCCTTGTTAAATCCCCATAGACATCTTCACGGAGTGAAGATGTCTATGGGGATTTAACATGGGGAATTTTTTTCGAATTTCAAAAATACTGGACAGATTTCCAAAATTTAACTTTTGTTTTCTTAGTTAGATCAAACACAATCTATCTAGCCAGGTTTGGGAGTCAAATTTCAGTATTTTTTTCGTTTTTTTTGGTTCCTCCCCAGCTCCTCCACCTCCTTTTCCCCCATGTTAAATTCCCATAGACAAATACATGTTTCGTAATAAAATCAATATTTTACCAAATTTCACAAAAGTCTCATTCTTAAATTATTTTGTTTGCATTGTTTATATGGCCGTAAAATTCGGGGAGGTTTCGGTAGTACAATTGAGAGCTGCATAATTCGGAACACGGCTGGATTTCTAGTATTCAGTACGACTATGCGACTCCAGGGCGCCGTTTCACTAACTGAATGTTCGTAAGTGAAAAATTATATAAATTTCATATTAAGAATGTTTTTTTGTAAACAATCATTGGATTTACATTTATTGAGCATAGACTGAATATATAGTATATGCTAAATAAATGTAAATCAATCAATTTAAATTTCCAGACGATCTTAAATTTGCATTTACGAACACTTCAGTCGTACGAAGTTTAGTGAAACGGGCCCCTGAACCACTTCATGTTAAACTTTGAAGTAATGCTTTTTTCTTGGAACATCGCCATTTGCGGACACCATACCTGATAACTGGTTAAAAGTATGAACATTTGCCGATTTTTTAATATGATAGTCAAACAACACGACTACTAGTTCTGAGTACATATAACTCTAATTACATTGCATTACATTGCATTACATTGCATTACATTGCATTACATTGCATTACATAAGCTTTATAACGGAGTTGACTTTCCAAATGTGCGTTTGAAGCGTTCTTTATTTACTTTCTACATCGTGGAGAGTGATCTAAGGCTTTTGCTAATACACACTTTATTATGTAAGTTTATGGTAATAGTGTTGTGTCATATTGTAGAATTGTCTTTCAATAATTCCAGCACAAAAATATTTACACAATTCCCTAACATTTGATTGTCTCTGTCTCTGTCCAAAATTTATATCCCAGTAAACTCCCAAATAATTCTTAAGAAAACGGAAAATAAACACATTTTCCTGATGAATTTATTTCAAATGCTGGAATTATAAGGAATGAATGGCCTTTTTGTGGAATTTATCGGGGATATAAACTTGGAAAAGTCGCGGGAATACTGGACGAGGCCTTAAAAAATTACAATTTTCGAAAAAATTACAATTTTCGAAAATTGTAATTTTTAAACTTGGAAAAGTCGCGGGAATACTGGACGAGGCCTTCCGGCCTTCGTCCAGTATTCCCGCGACTTTTCCATGTTTATACCCCGATAAATTCCACAAAAAGGCCATTCATTCCTATAGTAACAGTACAGCGGCGAAGTATGAACGTCAACGCCCTGTATGATTTTTCTATTGTTTAGTGCGCGAGGTGTAAATGCTATTATGCACATTTTTACTGTGTAGCGTGTTGTAGCGATATAGTGCAACCTGTTGCCTATAAAGCGGCAAGCGTGCAACTACTGTCATACTCAAGATGGGCATGTTCGTGACATTCTATGGCAAGCAAATGGAACAATAATTCCTATAATCCTATAGTGAAATATAACATTCTGAACGACAACAGGTGTGATTGGTATTGGGATTTTTGTTGCAATGGGCATTTCTTTTATGTCACAGGTCCGAGTCTTTCGCCAGTGGCATGTAGCGATCCACACAACATGCAGCCGTCCCTACGGGGTAATAAACCCCGGTTGTGGGGGTCAGGGCGACTCCATAACATCGCCACAATCTTACGCCGGATCTGACGGCAATATCGCGCCGCTAGTGGCCGTGCTAATTGCTCAATTAGTGCGCACTAATGTAGTCATATATCTCTCTGAGTGCTTCTTAGTAGAAAAATATTGTTCTGACCAGCTATGAAAATACTAGCCTATACTTAGTGTCTTAATGCGGCTACTGTATTTTCTAACACCAACCTATATGGAGCCCCGTAGGGGACGTAGAATTCTTTGTTTTTGTTATAAAAATTCGTTCCCGTGTTAAATTGAGGAAACGAATTGTTAATTCGTGTGAACGAATTGTTAATCCGTTGGAACGAATTGTTAAATTGAGGGAACGAATTGTTATTTCGTGGGAACGAATTGTTAATTCGACGGAACGAATTGTTAAATTGTGGGATTTGATGTACTAGTCAACTATACCTGCATGTGTTTTTGACATTATTTCCGGCGAACAGCGTAGTCCCAGATCAGAATGCGCGTTAGCGCATTCTGATCTGGGGCTACGCTTTTCGCAAAAATACTTTTGTTGTTATTGTTGTTTTTTTTTCTTTTTATTATATTTCTATTATTTTATATCTGTTACGTATTTAATTAATCGTGTCTGTTTGATTTCTTTGCATACTTTTCCTGTGACAGCCGTCGATTTTATATTTCTTTATACGACATATCCGGTAGTTACATGCTGATTTCCGTATTCCTTTAACATTATTCTAAATTATTACACTCTTGCAAATTATTTGCACGCGTTTCGCTGTGAGAGAAAACCCGTAATCAACTCCTTACAAATAATACACCGTGAAGAGAACACCCGTAATTGCGCGCCTGTTTTCTTGGAAACAACGAGCTACTATGCAAAATGTTTAATTTGTATTACAGTAAAAATAAAGTTATTTGAAAATTTGGAAAGGGTCTCGACTAATCTAGAATGTTAATGTGATTGAACACATTCCAAACGTGCACTCAAATATGTCTGGTTCATAGAAACAGCTGCGTAATTTGGATTTCAAAAAGTTTACATGACGTCACATTTGACGTCACACAACGTAACGTCAAAACGCGGGAAAACACGTCATTGTATAACTATTCATGCGCACATCACAATTCATTGATTATAATCTCAAAAATATACTAAATTTGCATATACATCTGCCGTGGAAGTGTAATAAATAGGATATTCCATCGTACATGTTTGAATAGCGGAAATAATACACTCGTGTCCGTCGGCGTTCGTGCAAGCAATTCGTTCGCTACGCTCACTCGTTGCTTACGCGGAAGCCGACACACACTCGTGAATTATGTCCCGCTATTCAAAATGTACGATGGAATATCCTCTATGTAATTAATTTCAACCTGAACAAATTTCTACAGTATCAACATCTGGAATATGCGTACACATGTCGTCAGTATATCAATTGCATGACAAACTCAATTTGTGAACATTATGTCATATACATTGTAATATGTACATGCATAATATAAATCGATGTTTTTATATGCAACTAGTGTGGATTTCATATTAAAATTTGCAGATATATACTAAATTAATTACCATGTTTAATTGCTTTGGAAAGCTGCATATTAACTCCATACGTAACCCAAGATGAATAATATTTCCGACTGGAATCACCTGTCGTGAGTTCCGGGTTTCGCTCTGGAATGCCCGATGTTTACGGAACATGTCCGCGCAGAATAAATGTTTATCTTCCACGGGAACGGTGATATTTCCGCAATATTGGAACAATAACTTGTTTCCAGAAGAATAGGTCATACGATGACAATAGGTTTCAATTAGGCACCTTACGATTTGTTTTCTAACCAACATAATTTTCTGTTTGACAAGCCACGCTTATTCCGCAAGATTCATCAACTTATAATTCCAGCACAAAAATATTTACACAATTCCCTAACATTTGATTGGCCTGTAGCAAGTCTCTGTCCAAAATAAAGTAAACTTCCACGCCGAACTACTTTCCGTAGCCGTGAGGCGCAGTTAAAATAATTCTTAAGAAAACGGAAAATAAACACATTTTCTTGATGAATCATTTTCTTGATGAATTTATTTCAAATGCTGGAATTATAAGGAATGAATGGCCTTTTTGTGGAATTTATCGGGGATATAAACTTGGAAAAGTCGCGGGAATACTGGACGAAGGCCTTGATATAAACTTGGAAAAGTCGCGGGAATACTGGACGAGGCCTTCCGGCCTTCGTCCAGTATTCCCGCGACTTTTCCAAGTTTATACCCCGATACATTCCACAAAAAGGCCATTCATTCCTATAGAATGTCTGTATTCGCCGCACACGTATGGAACTCATACTCGTGAATATCGCAAATGTTAACATACCATATTTCATTGAAAACACTATTCAATTAGCGCATTATCAGATATATTATCGAAATTTAAATTAATGTTCATTTATTTTATCAAAAGTCTGATATACCGTGCTATATTGTATACCTCATGTTGTCATGTCATGTGACCTGAGTGAATAAACGATTATTATTATATTTGCGAAAATAATATGACAGTTATTAACTGTGGGACATAGTGTAACGCATGTTAGCTGACGTAATATTTCACTATATCAGTAAACATAATTTATACATGTATTGCAACTTTCGAACTTAAATACAATATAAAATACTGAAAATGTTACCGTGTTAGCTAAGCCAGTGTAGCAAGTTGGCATATCAAGAACGGGCATGTTTCCTGAAAATTACGTCACCTATATATTCAGAGAGATTTATTCAACTTTGTACGTCTGTTTTCTTATGCAGGGGCGTCGGAAGCATCATAAGATTGGTCCGGCGAATCTACTGGATGCCCCCGGTATCCACCCAAAGTGTATGTTGTTACCACTCAGTTGAACCGTCTCGCCAAGACGGTTCAACTGAGTGGTAAGAACATACACTTTTGATGAGAAATGAGAAAACTTGCAGAGAAATATTTACATTCCGTTTTTTATACATGAATTACAAATATGTTAAAATTATTGATCCGGCAGTCGTCCCTGTTATGACAAAGTAACACGTTACCTTTTTGAACATGGTCACACATGAACAATACAATACACGATGTAGTTATTCGTTTTCATTAGTTTAAGCCCTGACGCTACAAAATAACTTTTTTGAAAATGACGTTTGCAATCTTAAATCATTATTCATATCGGTAAAATGTACCGACACTTCCCATTTAAGGCAATATATATAAATTATAATTATGCGTTTCTTTTTTCTCTTACAGTTGTCGGCAATGTCTATATTGCACGTACGTCTGCAGGAATTGAATAACGTCCCTCACAGCATGGCCACCAACCAGGGTTCCGAATCCTCCGGAAGTTAATTGCACGTGCACGTTGGTGTCACCTGGGGTGCCGACAGGGCCGTGTTTATAGAGGAGTAATTGCCTAATAACCACTTCATTAACGCACGCGGGGAGGGGCTAATTCGCGGACCTGATGCCGGGTGTCAAAATCTATAGCACAATGGGCCGTTTGTTTAACTCCTCCATGTCAAAACATAGGGTCAGATCCTGGGGGAATGTACATCGCAGACCAGACTGTACAGGGGCGTTGCCAGCTTTTCAGAAGGGATAGGGGTTCGAAAATAAAAAGAAATCATATTATAAAGCGCAATATAAAACAGAAAAAGTAATTCAACTATTCGATGATGAAATTTAACCTATAAGAGTCTCACAAATCGAGATATGAGCATTTAGCAAAAATAATTTTCTATTTTTGCCAGTTTTAGTTAAAAAAAATCATGTTGGCTCAAAAAGGGGGGTTCATACGAACCGGAGACACGGAAATCGATTCTTCGCAAAAACGACAGAAGTTTGGGCGAAAATACAGAGACCACCAAATGCAGCTTAACAAGACGCGTTTGATGCGCCATATTTCATCAAAATCCGTTACGTAATACGGATACTATAAAAGAATACATACTTTGAATCGGTACTTGTTGTTGTTGATAGTACCACGTGATCATACACCTTGGTAATGGACACCTAGTAGAGCATACACAACTGTCTATGTTATTCTTGCCTATATTACCAACTTTTCTGAACATCTATTGGGAATACCAACTCGAAATCATGCAATTTGATTGTATGTGCTGTGCTACAGCTCAGGCTCAGACAATCAAGTTGCTTGATGTCAAGCACAGTATTCAAGTATTTTGAAACTGACAAATATTGGCAAGATTAACGCATTAATTCCTACGGAATGACACGGGCAACCACACTCCATGGTCGTGTACGTGTGCAATACAAGTGTAAGTTTTGCAATCAGTACGGGGTGATACGGCGCAATTATGGCGGGTTGTGTCGGGCGCGATACCGGAACGATACCAGAAGTGTATTGGTTGTTTATGGCGAGATAAGGGGACCCACCAAGTATTGAGAGAGTGCGTTACTGCTGGAACACATCTCTTGTGATTGTTTTTATGGCATATCCTCGTTTCTTATGCAAACCATGTTAAGTCAGCATCCATGCAATATACTATATTTGTTTGAGAACGTTTGGATGTATAATAACTATTTATTTTATTTATTAATACATTATTTAACGAGGTTGACACACTTGGCTAAGGCTAGTCTACCCTGTGGCCTCGCTATACAATTGCATTATTCAAAGGACTGAACGTCCTGAAATTCTTCGCAGTATGTGTTTATGGATGACACATGGACTAATAATTAATCTAGAGTGGAAAGCGTTTCGCGAAAAATAAGCGCGGGAATTTCACAGCAGCAACACCAGCAGCAACAACAACAACAACAACAATTAGTTAAAATATATTTTTGGAAAATCCAAGATGATAAACAGATTTATATTCTGAGACCTACATGTATTTTAAACCGAAATCGAAAATTGTATTCGTGCACCGAACCATGGAGTTACGAATCGCGAATAATCAAGTGGTACGGTTAATCGTCACACCCTTTGACTACGTAAACATGTGCAATAATATAAATTTAGCACAAAAAGGCAAACAAAACATTTATCACACTGAAAAGGCGATCAAGCTAAGTTGCTAGAACTATTTTTTATGGGGTAAGACCCGTGTTTTTAAAAAGGTCAACCCGCAAAATATGTGCTGCGACCGACATAAACTCATTTGCATAAAAGCTGTAAGACCTCAAATTTGGATGTTGGTTGTATAATTATTCGCTAGCGCTCGAATGAAAACATGTGCACATACAATACACAAATACATGAATATGATGTAAATAATAACTACGCATTAAAGGTACATGCCCATTCAGTAGTCACAAACTGTTCTTTATAGGAATTAAATAAGTGTATAATTGTGTCACTATTCCACCAGTTATAAAAAATACGAGTGCCCGCTATACAGATATAATCATTTAGTAATACATATTTTACTAATAGTGACTCGCGGTTGTATCAGGCTATTTTCATATGCAAATGAGGCATGATATTTATTTTATTATTTATACTAATTAAATGCTTCACCTGAAAAAATAATATTTTCGACAGATTATATAGTATGATCATTGCACATCCAAAAATAAATACAGAGAATAGGTAGTAATGTCCGGTTATCGCCCCTGATATCAGTGTGTAAATTTACGTCTGATATAAAATGTATAATAATGCCAATCATTACATGGTGTAATGGTCAATGCATGTTTATTTTGCCAGAAAATGTCTCAGATGATGTCTCTGATATAAAAATAAAAGTTTGTACCTACTGAGTGGGCATGTACCTTTAACAACGAGGCCAATGCATTCATTGCCTGTCGATGTCGTGAGTGGGTAGGTGGGTACCAATAATTACGTTATATTTATAAAACACTGATATCACAGGCGCGGATGCAGGATTTCGGGTTAGGGGGGGGGGGCGTAACTATTTTGCAATATTTGACTATATTATCGAACGAGCTAAGCAAAATAGTCGAGATAGCGCTAGGGGGGTCCGGGGGCATTCCCCCCTGAACTTTTGAAATCTACATCGCATTTCCTGCGTTCTGGCGCATTTTGGAGCAAAAATATTGACACTGTCACAGTATGTTTAGACATGATTTTTGATTGAAAACGTTTAAATTTTGAAACAACAAGAAAACGACCGAAAAATGCATGGAAAACATGGCACTTGGTGAAACGTGCCTTGTAACTTGTAAAAAATCTTTACTCGGCGAATTTTAGGGGGGGGTGGGGCGGGGGGGGGGGGGGGGGCGCGCGCCGGGTCCGCCCCCCCCCCCTGAATCCGCCCATGTATCAGACGAATAGTTTTGTCCACACGTCGATGCAATACTATGTTAAAGATAGTAAACAAGACTGTGAACATCGATTTGTTTACCGTAAATTGATTTGTTTTTATGGTGATAAAAAACACGATAAATTTTTAAAATCGTTTTGATTAAAGCTTATTGTTTTCTAGCTGAAAGGTATATATTGTTTGGACAGTTCAAATGATAGCATAGAATTACATGGAGAATTAATGAGATTAAGGCAATTGGTGATAAGGAGCTGATATCATAATCCGGCACGAACAGGGAATATGGAGAAACGGGGCTGATCAGGGTCTGTATTATTCGCCATTGATTCAGTGGAACACCCATCACGCAACTAACAAGATGCATAGGTCGTTAAATTATATCAGACTGCGTGGTTGTGCTAGTAGTCCAGCGTCGGGAGTGGCCAGAAATGTCATAAGCTCCAATCCTCCAGTCACAGCCACCTGATGGGACATCGGCTCAGAGTATATACCCTACGATGTATACGATCAGCGTAGCCCCAGTAGCCTATTATACTTTGTATACTTTGAGGGAGAAATTTTCAATTTTAGCATAAATTTATTAATTTTTATTATACTGAATTTATTACATTATCACAGCCAAAATGGCTGTGATAATGTAATAAATTCAGTATAATAAATCTGCATACTTTTAATCATCAAATATATGCAGTCGTTAGTTCTATATGACATAATGCATTTCGGGAAAAATAAATGATTACTCTCTCAAAGTATACTTTGCTAGAAAAGTATACTTTGCAATGTTGGTGAAATGTGCTACAGATCAGCATCGGGCCGTTTCACTAAACTTCGTACAACAAAAATGTTCGTAAGTGCACACTTATGATAGTCTGTAAATTTTAGATTAACATTGTTTTCTTGTAAACAATTATTGGATTTACATTTATTGAGCATCGGCTGCAAATGCAGCCTATGCTCAATAAATGTAAATCCATCAATTGAAATTTCCCGACGATCCTAAATTTGCACTTACGAACATTTTAGTCGTACGAAGTTTAGTGAAACGGCCCACAGGGCCTTGTTGCTCGCAATTCAGACACCAAAAGAGTCTTAGCAATAACAATAACAAATGTTGCACACGTCATAAGTCCAATTTCCCCAGTCACAGCCACGTAATTACCCATTCTCCACCACCCACCCCGGCTAGCATAGCCACAGATCAGCGCAGTCTGACCAGTGTCTACGCTGTTCGCAATTCAGTAACTGAACAAAATACACATGTTTACAACAAAATACGGACCTACACATGTTGAAAACTTTATAAGATCTTTTTTTTGCTCCGCCGGCGAGCCATATAGTATAAAATGTGGGTGATATTCTCGGCGTTATCCCGCTGTAACGTTAGAACACAGGCGGCCATTCATGGTACCGCTAATAAATGACAGTTCGCGTAACTCCGTATTACTTTGGGCGTGTATAACTTTAGATTTGCCTGATAGACAAAATGGCCGCCGACTGACAAAAGGAACCTAGTGACATTGATGGACAGTGCTTCTATATACGAGTGTATACAGTATCGAGTTAGAACAGTAGTGATTTCCACATTCCGATCAGTGCATGGTGTTCCTGATGAGACAATGTTAATCAAGAACTATTTACAACATGTACAATGGTTCCAAACGCCGTAAATGTCCCGGATATGAATCCGTCGTCTTATGGGTCTGTATGTAGTCTGTGCACGGTGTTGGCGTATGAGTCGTAACGCGTGTCTACATTTTAATTGTTATTCAGACACGGAAGAAACGGTATAATTTCCAGTTTTCAGTGTGGCTTTGTAAAGTATGAAGTTTACAATTCGTTACTCACGTGGACGTAGCCGTAACAGTTAATTCCGCAGATATATACTAGTAAATAATTATATAACGTTCACCTAGACCGTAGATGAAATACTTTATTTATTAAATACAATTACAAGGTGTATGATCACGTGGTACTAACAACAACAACAAGTACCGATTCAAAGTACGTATTCTTTTATAGTGTCCTTATTACGTAACGGATTTTGATGAAATATGGCGCATCAAACGCGTCTTGTTAAGCTGCATTTGGTGGTCTCTGTATTTTCGCACAAACTTCTGTCGTTTTTGCGAAGAATCGATTTCCATGTCTCCGACACGGAAATCGATTCTTCGCAAAAACGACATAAGTCTGTGCCAAACTCCATAGACCACCAAATGCAGCTCATGAAGACGCGTATGCTGCGCCATATTCCATCAAAATCCGTTGCATATTAAGGAAAATATAAAATAAAACTTACTTTGGAAGTGGGCGACGTTGTTGTTGTTGTAACCACGTGATCATGCACATTGAATTAGCGAATATAAGTAAACTAGAACTATTCCCATTAATTTATTTCAATATTAACCCTTAGACTGCTGAGCACGAAAATTGTCGTCTGCTGATGCTTTATATTTTGCCTTCTTTCTCAATAAAGACATGGTTTGACAGCCCACTGGAAATGATTCTAAAATGCTGTCAAACCATGTTTTTGATGAGAAAAATCGAAAATAAAAAATAAACAGCAGACGACAACATTTAATTCGGCAGTGTAAGGGTTAAATATTAACTGTTATTAATTGACGGTTGAAATTCCTAAACTATAATGCGCATATCGAGGGTTATTGTCATGTTGTATTATTATAATTATTATTGTGTACAGTTGTAGTGGTAGTGTAATGGCACAATTATACATTACTGTCTGTTTCACGAAACCTGCCCAAATTTTACGGCCCTTTAAACAATGCAAAAACCTTTCTTTTTTTTCGATAATATTAAATTTTATCAAAGACTTCTTTTTTTTTCGTGAAATTTGGTCAAATATTGATTTTATTGCGAAAAATTGATTTGTCTATGGGAATCTAACATGGGAGAAACGGAGGGGGAGGAGTCGAAAAATGGAAACTTTTGGAAATTGACTCCGAGACTTGGCTGGCTATATAGCTCTGAAATGATGTAACTAAGAAAACAAAAGTTAAATATTGAAAATCGGTTCACTATTTCTGAAATTAGAAAAATGTCCCCATGTTAAATCCCCATAGACATCTTCACTCTGTGAAGATGTCTATGGGGATTTAACATGGGGAAATTATTATTTTGGCAATAAAATCGATATTGGACCAAATTTCACGAAATAAAAAGAAGGCTCATTCTTAAATTTTGATAAAATTAAACATTATCGAAAAAAACTATTGTTTTTTACATTGTCTATATGGCCGTAAAATGTGGGCAGGTTTCGTGAAACAGATAGTAATGTAATGCCTATGTCCATGTTACTCAAGCATCTATTTGAAAATACATATACAGCCAACTTGGCCATTGCTAAACAGTTCATCAGCGATTTGACGAGTGGGTGATCGGTGATCCACAGGTGAAAGACTCGGATCTGTGACATACATAATGTCAATTGGAAAATGTCAGTAATTAGCAGGACACATGACTAATTGTACATGTACATTGAAATTCATAACACAATACAATGGATACGCTTGACCGGTTAATATTGTACTTTTGGGCCGGTTAGAACCGCCGGATAGAACCACCCCATAAACGGTGTGGGATCACGTGGTTTCCAAACTGCGTGACGTCATATTTTTTAGATGTGTTTACATTAGGTTTTCATGTAATATCTTCCTAACGAAATGACGGATCTTTATGAAACATAGAGCACCATATACGAAAATAATTCCAGCACACAAATATTTACACAATTCCCTAACATTTGATTGGCCCGTAGCAAGTCTCTGTCCAAAATTTATATCCCAGTAAACTCCCACGATGAACTACTTTCCGTAACCATGAGGCGGAGAAAACGGAAAATAAACACATTTTCTTGATGAATTTATTTCAAATGCTGGCATTGTAAGGAATGAATGGCATTTTTGTGGAATTTATCGGGGATATAAACTTGGAAAAGTCGCGGGAATACTGGACGAAGCCTTTTGGCCTTCGTCCAGTATTCCTGCGACTTTTCCAAGTTTATACCCCGATAAATTCCACAAAAAGGCCATCCATTCCTATAATGTTTGCCTTTTATTGTACAGTTTGATTTATTCTCATAACTCTGTCGTGTTGATGAAGAATCGGCTATAATGTAAACAAAACGTTCAGAGCAGCCATAAAACACGTAAGTCGTCTTTGAAGCGATATATATCATTAAAATCCGTCCGCTTTTAAGAAGATTAAACAAAAAGTATACTGTAATAATGACGTCAAAGATTATGTCACGTCTGAAAACGTCGTCCGGAAACGTTCGTAAACCACGTGATCCCATGCCCTGCCATAGTGCACTATACTAACCAGTACTAGTAAATCATTGACGATTGTCGACAATGTGACATTGTGAGTGCACATGTTGAAGTAACAGACAAATGACGTAAATATACTTAAACTTATCACATAAAAGAAAAAATTAATTAATGTTTTTTACTTCCTGTTAAAAGACAATACCGTTGTATTGTCTTTTAACAGGGAGTAAAACCATTAATTTTGTTTTCACTTACTGATACCTTTATGTATATTTACTTCATTTATAGGCCTTGGTCCGTTTCTTCAATATATGTGTGAGCGTACCTGCCATCGCTAGGTCCATGGGCTCGGCCGTGTTGTTGTTATGGGCGTGGTAGGGCGAGTGGTCACTGCTGTCCGGCGAGATGCTGGGCACGGAGCCCGTGCTCCCCGTCGGACTGAGCGGCTGTTGTTTCACGTACAGCTGGCTCGCCCATGCCGACGGCAGATTCGACGGTATATTCGACGTCAGGTTCGACGTGAGATTCGACGCGGGTAAACTTGATTGTATACTGGCTCCCATGCTGTCCCTGTCGTACACAGATAGTCCCGTAGTGGGCGTCGTACCAACACCCGTGTTTGTCACGTGAGCATAATCCGCGTTCATGGCGTGAGCATAATCCGCGTTAGTCATTGCACAGCTGGGCCCGAACCGTCCGTTGACGTTCACGTTAACGTTGAAGCTGCAGCTCGCCAGGTTACTATTGTACCCATTGGGGTAGGTGGTCTGCGGGATCCCTGAGTTTGTGGCGGGCAACAACCCGCTGGGGTCATAATTCTGCGCCGCAGGCACACCACACGCCATATTCATGGCGGCCATATTGTTTACATTCTGGTGAAACAGGTCGTAATGCGGGTTCAGCATAGTAGACGGTCCGTTCATCCCGTTGAACATTCCAAACGGTTTAAGCCCCTGACACTTTCGGCGAAAGCCCCGGGGCCGGCGGCGGAAGGAGCCCTCTTCGAACATGAACTCGGCGGAGGGGTCGATGGTCCAGTAATGGCCCTTTCCAGGGCGTCCGAGTCCCTTGGGCAACTTGATGAAGCACTCGTTGAGGGAAAGGTTGTGGCGCACGGAGTTCTTCCACCCCTGGTACGTGCCTCGGAAGAATGGGAACCTCTGCTGGAGGAACTGGCGGATAGATAATACAAGGCTAGTGTTATCAGGCAGGGATAGGAAATGCGTAGGAATTTCTAGGCTGGCCGAGGAATTCCTACCGCAATATCACTGATACACATGCTTTCGTTGGGACAGATGAAGGCCCGTCATAAATGTGTGATGAAGCCGGAGTACCTGGAGGAAACCCACTTGTCTGATCTGGCGACGGCCATATTGCCCCAGTTGAGGATCGAACCACAGGTTGAAGTAACTGACCAAGGTATATACATACATTAAATATACACAAAAGCACCAATAAATGAGAGAACAAATAAGCTAACATTGTTTTACTCCATCTTATAACACATTACATAGCTTATTTTGTTTCCACTTATTGATGCTTCTATGTGTATTTAATGTATTTTACTTCAACATGTGGATCGAACCCGCGGTCGCATTGGTGAGAAGCGCACTCGTTACCGATTGCGCTAACCGGACAACCGGCAAGGCTAGGAAACGCGTAGGAATTCAGAGGCTCGCCGAGGAACTCATACAGTTTTCTAACCCGACTCGCCCTGCGTTACAGACAGAACATTCGGGTTAACAGTTGCCGAGCCGAGCTTGATAAACTTGATATCAAAAGATACTATATATATAGTGCCTGCTATTCTATTTTTATCCCGTCAACACAGTGCGTATGTGCCGTGAACACAGTGCCGTGAAACATTTTTGATATCCAGTCAATACTATTTTTGCATTTTACAGCCATTTGTATGTGTTGACGGGATAAATAGAATAGTAGGTTAGTGCCGTGAATGGGAAAACATATCTGGCGCGGCACGGAAACGGGATGTGCTCGACAGAGCCTCGCCCATCCCGTTTCCTGAGCCTTGCCAGATATTTTTCCCATTCACGGCACTAACCTACTGTTCTCTATCTATTTTCCTTATTTCTGAACCAAAATATATGTTGTGACCACTCATTTGAACCGTCTCGGCGAGACGGTTCAAATGAGTGGTCACAACATATACTTCTGATGAGATTATTGAGCCTTGCCGGATATTTTTTCCCATTCACGGCACTAACCTACTATTCTCTACATCATGCATGCCTGGTGTTTCATTTATGGAATGACGAACAGTGCATATCCTGAGCAAAATTGTGCGCAATACACACAAGCCACATTTCTCCAATCACAGTTACATGTGAACATTGCAAAAATATTGTTTTTCATTATTACTATATTTTATACAAAAATTAGAATGAGCCTTTTTATTTTATGAAATTCGGTCAAATAATGACTTTATTACGAATAACATTTTCCTAAAAGCAATTTAAGATTGTGTATATATTATTACTTTTTTTCTAATTTCTAAAATAGTGGACAGATTTAAAAAATGTAACTTTTTTTTATTTCTTCGCTGGATGATTTTCAAATACAGTCGAACCTCCCCGAACGGTCACCTCTCTACAACAATACCCTCTCTGTAACAGCCGCTATTTTATATCCCAAATGGATAATTTCCTCTACATTTAACCCTTACACTGCTGAGCAACATTGTCCTCTGATGTTGCTTTTTCATTCTTTCTCAATACAACCATGTTTTGACAGCACTTTAGAATCATGTCCATTGAAATGATTCAAATGCTGTCAAAGCATGTATTGATGAGAATTATCGAAGAAAGTAAATAAACATCAGGCGATAAAATTTAATTCAGAATTAACCTCCCTACAACAGCCACCTCTCTACAACAGCCAGTTGTACGTCTTCCCATGTGTGGCTGTTGTAGAGAGGTTGCACTGTATCTAGCTATAAACAAGTAATTTGTTCCGCAAAATAGCCCGAATTTCACGAAACAAAAAGAAGATTTAGTCTTAAATTTTGCTTAAAATTAATAATATTGAGAAAGTATCATTTGCAACGTCTAGACAAGTGTTAGCAATGGGAGGCTGTGAAACAGACAGTACGGTACCGGTAAACATGATATCAGAATCAAGGTGCATGATCACGTGGTTATAACAACAACAGTGACTGAAAGTGTTGAAATCTTGAAAGTATTATTTGATATTTTCCTTAATATGAAACGGATTTTGATGAAATATGGCGCAGCAAACGCTTCTTCATGAGCTGCATTTGCTGGTCCAGTGAGTTTGGCACATACTTATGTCGTTTTTGCGAAGAATCGACTTCGCAAAAACGACAGAAGTTTGGGCGAGACCACCAAATGCAGCTTAACAAGACGCGTTTGATGCGCCATATTCATCAAAATCCGTTACGTAATAAGGACACTATAAAAGAATACGTACTTTGAATCAGATGGATTCTGGAAAGTTCAGTACTTGTTGTTGTTAGTACCACGTGATCATACACCTTTATAATACACCAGCATTTAATTTATCAAGTAATGATTTTATTTAGAATGACCAAATATGATGTGAGTTTCGCTAAAAAAAAGCGCAGACTTGTTTAATTTAACTGACGTAATTCCGTAACGTCATGCGACGTCGTTCGGTCAATGCAAAGTTTGTTACCTGATAAATCTCGCTGAGCGTGCACCGTTTGTTGGGCGACGCCTGGATCGCCATCACAATGAGCGCGATGTACGAGTATGGCGGCTTTTCCTGCCGACGGACGCCCACCGCCGGCTTCCGGGGCGATTTCTGCCCGTCGGCGTCGGCGGCACTATCCGTCGTGGTGTGTACGTCGTCTTGGGAGTCCGGCTCCTGGTCATCCAACCGCTTCAATGAGTCGTCATCAATGTCGTCCAGGTTATCGAGATCGGGCAATGGTTTCAGGTGGGGCACCAGGCCTTGGGTGTCCATTGTCACGGGGGATTTCGGGTTTTATATATCACTGTATAATGTTCCAAATTCCTGATATCATAACATAAAAATGTCGTTGATTATTTATGTTAAATTATGTTTAAAATTTATATCCAACGTATATAGTTATTCGTTTATTCTGACTACATTTTTTTCACACCTATCTCTATTTTAATGTAATCACACGAAACGTATCCATGTAAACACAATAATGTCTGCTGTATGTAAATACACAATCAAATTCGCCTCTTCGGACCAAATTAAAACAAGTCGAGGCGATGTTTAGTTATGTAAATATCGATGTTATACAAAAATCCGCACACAAATATACAAGTTTCGCGTTCTCCGATAGCTCACATGTCTTTATCTAAATTATCCGCGAAATAATTTATAAACAAGCGTCAGTCGGAATCAGACATCAGCTAAACTGCTCAACAATCTGCTAGTATTTAGGTTATGACAAGAAATCAGGGTATAATTTACGCCTAATTACCCAGTTGGCCACCTCCCACTTTGCTAATGGCTCCCGTACTTCCCAGTCTCGCCGTGATTTCATCCATATCTCTGCAGTTGTATATGTCGGACTCTGCGAGAGCCGCCTCCTGATTGGATACTGTGTCCCGCCCAGCAGCCGGGTACCAGTCAATCATCGCGAGTTCCGTTAGCTCTCCAACAGCCACGAAATGCGAATACTATTAAGTTCTGCTGCAACTCTTTGATTTTTTATATGCGCGTTAGGTGCGTTAATTGGTGAGTTGATTGAACATTAACCAATGCAGTAGAACTGTTTTAGAATGATCGCGAATATTGTGCGGAATATGTTCAGGGTGTAATTGCTAGATATTCTAAAAAACATATGGAGAATTAAGTCATTGTGATTGTGGCAATGACACGTGTAGTACGTGATGCGACGGAATGGCCCTGTAACCGGGGCATATCAAACTATGTGTACATACGCATATACTATAAAGTACAATCAGAATCACCACTATTAGAAATACCACACGTGCCCCGAGATCAGTTGGCCAGTCGAGGCGCACCACATACTGACATACACATATGTAGCACGCAGATGTAGGTTTACACCTATATCAACACTCGTCATATTATCACTCATGTAACTTTTGTATGTTTTATACATGTACTGTATATAGTTGCATTGTATGTTACTTCTGTAGCATATTTCATCAACATTGCAAAGTATACTTTCCTAGCAAAGTATACTTTGAGGGAGAAATTTTCAATTTTAGGATCAATTTATTAATTTTGATTATACTGAATTTATTACATTATCACAGCCAATTTTGGCTGTGATAATGTAATAAATTCAGTATAATAATTCTGCATAGTTGTAATCATCAAATATATGCAATCGTTAGTTCTGCATGAAATAATGCATTTCGGAAAAATCAATGATTGCTCCCTCAAAGTATACTTTGCTAGGAAAGTATACTTTGCAATTTTGATGAAATCGACTACTGCTAAATCTCCGTAAAGGAGGAAATAAAGATTGAATGAATGAATGTTACCAATTTCCCTCTAAATGTGTACATAGGACAAGTGTCCGCTGCTATATTTGCTCTTCTTTCTTTCAGCAGATTGTGCCCGTATATATCTCTTGTTTTTGGTATTTAATTTATTTGTACACCTATCAACCCAAAACATAATTAAATGGAGAAGTACTTTAACACGTCCGATGTGCACACCAGGAACGCATTTCTTTCGGTCAGTCTGGTGTTCTTGGCGGTATCGTATGACCAGCAAATGACGAAGAAATATATTAATTTATACCATGTACAAACTATGCATTAAAATCCGTCTTTTGTTTAGCCGATGCAATCGACACGTGCTTGTCTAAAACAATATAGTGTCAGTAAAATAAAAAATAAAGCAATGTTTTAATTTACACATGTATCGAAGACAATGTCTATGTATATTTGATAGAAAAATGCCTTTGAACTGGTTATGTCTGCATACAGAACTTTAATAAAGAATAGCAAACTAAAGAAAATTAGAATAAACACCACTGACCTCTTCATGTATAACGGAAATAACGACAAAGCATATACTCGCGTCTCATACAGATATCACGTGCGCTTCAATTCGTTAAGAGCAAAATGATATACATGTACATCTACAGTGGGGTCAGCGTGTAAGTGCACACACGAACGAACACGACAGGTTGGAACCAACCTGTCGTGTTCGTTCGTGTGTGCACTTACACGCTGACCCCACTGTATATTTGCATAATATTTCTTCCAATGACTGATGCTTATCATATAAGTGATGGCGAACATTGGAAGTGTTTCCTTTCAACCCTATCCAAATTATTAGTATTACATGTATGTATATGCTGGTCTGTACGGAGCCCCGCAGGCGACATGGATTTTTTTGTTTAACTCGTTCCCATGAAATAACAATTCTTTCCCTCAATTTAACAATTCGTTTCCTCGAATTAACAACTCGTTCCTACGATAAAACAATTCGTTCCCTCGAATTAACAAGTCGTTCCCACGAAATGACAATTCGCTCCCTTGGGAACGAATTTTTATTTCGTGGGAACGAATTGTTAAATTGAGGGAACGAATTGTTAATTCGTGGGAACGAATTGATAATTCGTGGGAACGAATTGTTATTTCGTTGGAACGAATTGCTAAATTGAGGGAACGAATTATTATTTCGTGGGAACGAATTAATAAAAAAAATAATTCTACATCCCCTGCGGGGCTCCGTAGATCTGCAAATACAGTCTAATGAATATGTTTAAACCAAAGATACGTTTTGTGTTACATCCAAACTCAAAGCAGTGTTTGTCATTATTTTCTTTTAAAGTCATGTATTATATTAAGTGAATTCGAATATAATACATATACAAACACCTTTTCAATGTTTAAAAGATTGGCTGATTTGAGTAATACAATGAAACCATGTAGACGTCGCATGTGGTACTTCATCAAAGGAAGAAATGGAGGCAGAGAGCAATGCAACGGGCCTTAAAAAAAACATGTAACACATGACATATACCAAAACAAAACACATAATGCTCGATGTACCTATCGGTATGGAATCAATGGTCAGATAAATAAAAAAAAACACGGATGTGCAATGAAACGCACGAAGACACACCGGTATACTGAATCCGGTCCGTCTACCGATTGACGGGACCCGACTAAGGTTTACATATCGATGGTCTAGTAACATAAGGTCGTAACTGCTATGCTTTAGCATAGCAGTTACGACCTTATGTTACTAGACCATCGATATATGTATATTTTTTGAGCAAATGATTTGATTTGATAATGCAATTTTTACGCCTACATATATTTCTTTTCAAAATTTGGCTAGGCAACAGGTTTTGTTCTTTTAATTTAATATTGACAAATAGGTAAGCTAAATATGCAGATTGTAACTAATTACGAGCAGGTATACGTTGCGCATACTACTAGGTGTCATACGTTTACATGTACATAATTAACAAGGTGTATGATCACGTGGTTAAAACAACAACAACACGTACTGAAACTTCGAGAAGCCCTCCGATTCAAAGTACGTATTCTTCTATTTTGTCCTTATTATGTCACGGATTTTGATGAAATATGGCGCATCAAACGCGTCATGTTAAGCTGCATTTTGGTGTCTCTGTACTTTGACACAAACTTCTGTCGTTTTTGCGAAGAATCGATTTCCGTGTATGCCGACACGGAAATCGATTCTTCGCAAAAACGACATAAGTATATGCCGAACTCCCAGGACCACCAAATGCATCTCATGAAGACGCGTTTGCTGCGCAATATTTTATCAAAATCCGTTGCCTATTAAGAAAAATACTTACATTGGAGTGGGTGCGCTTTCAACACTTTTAGCCATTGTTGTTGTTGTTGTTGTAACCACGTGAGCATGCACCTTGATTAACATATTACAAAATAAATGAAGATATAGACATATTTCTTCTTTTTTTTTGCTGATTGGCAAATGTATCTCGATGACGGTGATTCTGGTCGTGAGAACGGCCGTCGGAAACTGTATATACGGCCAGTACCGTCGGCGAGAGATTATCCACGGTAATACCAGTTCCCAACGGATATCTCGCGTGAAATCTATGTTCCCATCCATTGGCTCCGCTGCCAACGTTATCCGATAGTAACACCTGTACCTTGTTCGTACCCCGTCAACTGGTGTCAGCGACAGCCGGGTACCTCCGATAGTAACACATGTACCTTGGTCGTACCCCTCAACTGCGGCCAGCAACAGCCGGGTACCTTCTTCTGTATTGACCCGGATGACAAGACGGACATTCGCTGGTATGTCTGGAATTACTCGTTAAATTGTGTTCACAATTCAGTTTGCTAAGGTCCACGACCACCATTGATTTATTCTATATAAAGTAACCAATGAACACACATTTTGCTATTCTCTGCTACTTTCATGTTTTGTATGGATGCTGCGAGACCTATTTTCCCATGACCTGCACCAATTCTTCTCTGAATATTCACTAATTAAAATATAGGTTGAATTATTATACCGATGGAATTGAAACCGCCTCACATGACAAACATGTTCCGACCAGGGTGTCCGGTTTAGAGATGTTCCACTGTACGTGTACTTACGCATTCATTACTGCGCATTCACACATTCGGTTCCCAGTACCGATAGTATCAATTCCAGTCTTGTTTGGAATCATTTTCGGGTTTGGGCACTAAATAGGGAGAGAAAAAATATCGTGATTATCTGATTATATCGCGAAGGAAAATTGCACAAATCGGCTGTAATATCAGACAGTACAAACAAACACACCTTCCATCACAGCAAACGGTGTGTATCAGTCCATACAGGCGCGATACTGATCTAGAGGTCAGGGGTCGACAGGGCTAGCCCCGTAGGAGAGACGTTCGTGCCACCCACGGGCCCGCTGACGGACGGATGACGTACTGACAGCAGGGGTCACGCGGGGTCGTGGATGATGTATGGCCGGTAATATATCACAGCTGGATTGGCCGCTGACAGATGACGTCAGTACGACGCACGTGACGAGAGCGGGTTGGGTTTTGGTAATGGGTTTGACTCGAGTCGACGTTGAGGCGGTCCAGGTGACGGGGTACGATGATACGAACACGGCACGGCTGGGAGTAACCGCAGTTTCTACCATACACTTGACAACCACACGTGTAACAATAGTAATTATACAAAATCAAAATACTGAAAGTACTGAAATATGTTATCTCCACAAAAACTGATCACTTGCGGAACTAGAGACGGAAAGTTGTATATTTTCTCAATCAACATCTAGAGGCAAATGTACGTACGGTGATGGTGAAAACCCATTACCACCCATACGTTTTCTCTAGAATAAATTACTTTTTGAAACTCCCTAGGCTATTAATGTACTATACAGGGATCCTCCAGATTATCGGACACAAATGGCAGTGTTTTTATAATATTTTTCTTAACATAGCAGTTACGGGCATAAACCTTTCACAGAACAATCCTCGGTTCTTGCTTTCTCAGCTCATGTAAACTATTTAGCAAACTGTGTCATCTTTTTTACTTAAAATTGGGTCAGATCATCAGTCGTAAGATTGCCCCAAAATTAACATTGACAATCAGTTATCCGGACAAACGTATAATAGTCTTATAACTTCTATTCTCACATTGAAATCATAAGTGTATCGCCTGTAAACCAGTGTAAACAGCATTGTGTAGTTCTGCAGAAAAATCAGTCACCCTTCGCTTCTTGGAAAACACCATATTTATAGAATTTATTGTATTTATAGAACAACTCGGCAATGACTATTTCATATTAGCTGCTGTATTCATACGCACGAAACGTTTTGATTCGTAGTTTCCAGAATTTAACTGATAAACTGAGCCCAAAAACTGTGAAAACTATAGAGAATAATATATGTAGAGTTTTAGATACAAAGCAAGACAGACCAAAATGCCATAGGATAAGTTGGCACACAGGGCACTATTTTCTTGGTCGTACTCGCCACGTACACGACAATGACTGCCCCTATAGGGAGATAACATATAATAATAAATAGAGAAATGCTGATGGCGCGCCATCGTACGGAGCCCCGCATGGAACATGGAATGAACATGGAATTTTTTTTAATTAATTTGTTGCCACGAAATAACAATTCGTTCCCTCAATTTAACAATTCGTTCCCTCGAATTAACCATTCGTTCCCATGATATAACAATTCGTTCCCTCGAATTAACAATTGGTTCCCATGATATAACAATTCGTTCCCACGAATTAACAATTCGTTCCCGTTGTTATTACGTCGGACAAATTGTTAAATTGAGGGAACGAATTGTTAATTCGTGGGAATGAATTAATAAAAAAAAAAATTCTACGTCTCCTTGCGGGGCTCCGTACCATCGCAATACATCCATTTTTCCAAATTCCAAAATGAGGCGATAATCCCTGAGCTGGGGATCAAATAAAAAATCAAAGTACTGAAAGTACTGACTGGCGGGAGACAAGTAGCCACTTGTGAATTTGCATACTCAGAAATTCCTTGTTAGAAATATATTCGATGTTGATTATTGGATGTACAATCTGTAAATTTGGAGAACTTGATCAGTTACTGGTGTTTGTAAAATACAGCCTGCTCTAAACACAAATAGGTTGATGAAGCAAATGTGCTTTATGAAAATCTCCCGTAAACCACAATATGAAAAAGAAATGGCCTTCTACGTCGCATTGCGACTGCGTGGTACACGATACGGGGGGCGTCTCAATAACAGCAATTTGTTCTCTTCAAAAGTAAAGTTGGGCATGCAAACTATTTTACACATAATGTTGAGCATTGCCGTTGCTATTAATAACTTGCTTTCAGTTCACTCGCTGACTTTAAATGTCACCTGACTGTTGTTAATTGCGAACGCAAATTCAGCCTATTGAGACGTCCCCCGATGAACAGAGAGCCACTTCCGAAAGTAGACCCGTGCAAACGGCCAGAATCACGATCCCAATAGCGTGGAGACAGTATGTCTCCCGCCAAAAACTAAATTCAGTTTGCTTATCTACACAACATAAGGAAGCAATATACTAACTATGAAGTAACCAGCTATTATGGTTTAAAAGTTTTACTTCTTACAACGCAACATTGTGAAATAAATTATATGCACATCATAAAGAAGCTACACATCAAATATCAAGTCCCCAACAGTACGCACGGACAGGCGGACGGAGACCCGTGACAAAAACAGTATACCATTCTCTTTTCTGAAAGTGGGCATACTAATAATAATAATAATAATAATAATAATAATAATAATAATAATAATAATAAATGTACTATGAATGGCATATACATGTACATGCTATTCACATAGGCCCCTACTTGTTATCTGAGGCGTTACTTATTTTATATCTCGCATCATAGTATCATAAGTATCAATAAGTGAAAACAAATAGGTTAAATATGTTTTTACTCTCTGCTATAACACATTACCAAGGTACCTATGTGTTAATGGACCGTACTCGGACGGCCTCCAGACAACGGACTTTCACGAAACGGATTTATATAAGTGTCGCCTATTGCAGAAGGTAGACAAATGTTAGCCGTCCGCAACGATATATTCCCCGACGCACTATGTCAATGCGTTTTCGAGCTATGGATTATTTTGTTGTACAAAATTGTGCATTTTTCACTAGTCGGAAGACTTCATGCACATTTTTGGCTCCAATACTACTATATGACAGCGCAAAATTCGGGTTCAAACTACACTTTTACGTTTCCCCGGTCCGTAAAGAAATATTTTGCATAGGAAAAACATTGTTTCCAATCGAATATTTTACCAAACCTACATTTAAACGCGTCCAATGTGTCACGACAGACAATTCAGTTGCATCGACATTTCTATAATTTTTCGGGAAACCATGTTTTCTAATCATGATCGGTTTTCCCGATGACGTCATCGCTAAACTTATGATTGGCTGATAATCGTGGCGTGTCAAGCGTAAGCGTCTTGTTATATTGACTGGTCACCAGTCGGACACCTACTTCCATGTCAGCGAAGAAATGAAACTAGTCTTTCGACTAGAGAAAGATGCAGATTTTTTTTATCATTTCGGATTTGTATTTCTCTTTGGTACATCATATTAATATACACATATACGTGCATGCAATACATGATTACAAATTATGCCTACATGTATTTACCGATCAGTTTGTAGTCCGACAAAATATCAAATTTATCCAGTTTTTGTCGGAGTACCACCCTGTCAGCAAAGTAAATGGCATGCAAAAAAATGAACTATGACATGTGACAAGTAACAATGAGTTTGTATGGCATAGTATAGGTTATAGAGGTAAATATGATGGGGTATAGAGATAGTAGGTTAGTGCCGTGAATGGGAACAAATATCCGGCAAGGCTCAAGAATTTCTTTATTTCTCATCAGAAGTATATGTTGTGACCACTCATTTGAACCGTCTCGCCGAGAAGGTTCAAATGAGTGGTCACAACATATATTTTGGTTCAGAAATAAGGAAAATAGATAGAGAATAGTAGGTTAGTGCCGTGAATGGGAAAAAATATCTGGCAAGGCTCAGGAAACGGGATGGGTGAGGCTCTGCCGAGCACATCCCGTTTCCGTGCCGCGCCAGATATTTTTTCCCATTCACGGCACTAACCTACTATTCTATTTATCCCGTCAACACCTACAAATGGCTGTAAAATGGAAAATGTGTATTGACTGGATATCAAAAATGTTTCACTGCACCGTATTTCACGGCACATGCGCACTGTGTTGACGGGATAATATAAAGTATAGGACAATATGATATATTATATACAGTGGGGTATGCCTAGAAAGTATCAATGTTACGAAAACAATCTGCGATAGAGAATGTATTAAGGGGAGATAAAAGAGGTGCATCAACTTTATGGGTACGATCTAATAAATATTCTAATACACTCTATAAATATCACGCAATCTGACAGGCTGATGGCCATACATTACAGGTATATCATTGTTGATGAACGGTCGCAAATTATTTCAATATGTATTCCTACGCCAGTAGTAAAGGAGTGCATTAGAAATAGGTTAACCGCATTGTATTTTTAAAATTTGCGGCGTATATCAGAAAATGATAGGTCGGAAAATCTGTTTAATGGCGACGGGCTAGTTAACCCTATATTAAGGAACAATTGTAATAGACAACATAGAAAATCGCTCTGAGCCAATACAGTAGGGTCAGCGTGTAAGTGTACACACGAACGAACACGACAGGTTGGAACCAACCTGTCGTGTTCGTTCGTGTGTGCACTTACACGCTGACCCCACTGTATGTTAGCTGATTGTTAAAGCCATTCCATTTTGAGTTAAATTGCTCCAATTTGTTCTTCATAGTTTTCGATGGAAATAGTATGCAGAAGATACATATTTAATGTGTTTACTATAGGTATTGTTGAGGAACATTTACATTTAAAAATGATATATTTCGCTCAGAAGAATGATAAAATGAATTAAAATAGATTTTTTGTTTAGATAATAAACAGTACTGTTACACAAATATATGTATTCGTAGGTTAAGTTTATGCTACGGAAGCCCATTAGGGACACTTCACTTTTTTTTTATTTCCATTTATTCAAGTTCTTTTCTTGAATTTTCGAGATCTTTTCTTGAATGTTCAAGATACTTTCTTGAATTTTCGAGATCTTTTCTTGAATTTTCAAGTTCTTTTCTTGAATTTTCAAGTTATTTTCTTGAATTTTCGAGATCTTTTCTTGAATTTTCAAGATACTTTCTCGCATACAGAGTACATGCAGAATTCTTGAAAATTCAAGAAAAAATCTCGAAGAAAACATCTTGAAAATTCAAGAAAGTATCTCGAAAATTCAAGAAAGTATCTTGAAAATTCAAGAAAATTCAAGAAAAGATCTCGAAAATTCAAGAAAATAACTTGAAAATTAAAGAAAACATCTTGAAAATTTAAGAAAAGATCTCGAAAATTCAAGAAAAGAACTTGAAAATTCAAGAAAAGATCTTAAATAAATGGAAATAAAAAAAAGTCAAGTGGCCCTAATGGGCTTCCGTATTATGCTGTAGCCCAATCATTTTGTCTTTAGCAATTGATTTATATCTGACCAAAAATGTTGAACATATGTTTGTTGGAATCTACGTCAAATGACAGAACCCGCACAAGTTATATGGTTTAATATTCCATTTGAATAGAAAAGAATAGTTTAGAATGATTTTCATTATATATGTATACTGGAATTCTCTCAGTTTGGTACTTAGGTAAAGTTGCAAGATAGAGAAAAATGTTGTTCCAAACTTAATTAATTTTCCTATTTTCAATATGTTTTAATGTGTGTAATCGCATCTATTTTATTTGTAGATGGTATACTGCTGTATTAGATTTTTTCTGCTGTTATGATTATGATTTATTAAATTAGATACTCCGGTGTGTCAGTGTTTTTAGTTTCTGTTTCAAGTTTTTCTTTCCATTCATTTTTAATATTACCTATGAATGTATAATACCTCAATAATTCTCCATTTAGATTATATAACTTTTACATTCATTACATTTATATAAGTCTTTAGTTCTATAATCATATATGTTATTAATATGTAATATGCATTTATTGTACCAATTTTTGTAGAATAGTGTGATATTATTATTGTCTTTTTATGTTGGAATTGTGCCATAAAATATAATTAGAAACAAGAGGGCATATATGTTTAAAATTAACTTTACTTCATGACACAATAATTTCGCTTAAAATGTATACATATTTATTAAACCATTTGTGTCACTCTGATTAAAATTACTTTTAAACACCAAGTCACCGCCGTGCTTATGAAGTTCTTTATTATACGCTGTTTTCCATTGGTTCTGTGTACATTTCAATCTATTTATCCATGATATATTTCAGGGTATGGGATCACGTGGCCTGTTGTTTACATTGCATTAATGGCGGCGCCCGTGAGGTCTCGGATAAATCTTAATTTTTCATCAATACGACTGCGGTTTCCTCTTTTTAAAGATGACAATGTTCCAGCCGTCAACACTACGAGTCTGCCGATACCAAATGTAGCAAATTAGAAATTTGAATCGGACAAAGTTAAAAATTTCTTTGCAGAATATTCAGACTAACTACACAAGTAATACTGATAAATTTGGTATTGGGAAAAGTACTGCTGGCCAGTGGCGGCAGTGTATAACGCGACAACTGTGCAAAATATCGGCGTCCGGCGGCAGTACGTCAGCGGGCGGGGTGCGGGGAGCAGTGACCACTGCGGAACACCAGACATTCCGCCTCAGTCAGCGCGGCAGGCTCGTGTAAACAGTTTACGTTAGCGGTAATTGCCGGATTGAGGCACTTGTCGTAAGTACCCGCCACACGGAGCTGCGAGATCCGTACCGATAGCCATCAGGAGCAACACCGATGTGTATCTGGAGCAGAGGCGGTATCTGCACGATCTCCGCCGCGGCGACACGACACCGCTCCACACAGCAGGGGACGGTTGGCGCCTTCCTTCCACCAAATGTGACTGTGACTGGAGAAATGGGGCTTACAGGATTTTGACCAGTGTAACTCCTGATCAAATAGCACATTCCTGTAGCCTGATAACGATATATCTGTTGCATTGATGCAATGGAGAACAGTGCAGATCCCGATCAGACTGTGCGGATGCACATGCTGATCTGGATATACACTGGTCGCGAAACCCATAAGCCCCTATTCACCAGTAAATAATCGGCTACAGGCGGCCAAACCACCGGTATAAATATGGATGGTGATGCTGAAGAAATTCAAATATTGAGAACGATATAATTCCAGCACAAAATATTTACACAATTCCCTAAGATTTGATTGGCCCGTAGTAAGTCTCTGTCAAAAAATTATATCCCAGTAAACTCCCACGCCGAACTACTTTCCGTAACCGTGGGGCGCAGTTAAAATAATTCTTAAGAAAACGGAAAATAAACACATTTTCTTGATGAATTTATTTCAAATGCTGGAATTATAAGGAATGAATGGCCTTTTTGATGAATTTATCGGTGATATAAACTTGGAAAAGTCGCGGGAATACTGGACGAGGCCTTCCGGCCTTCGTCCAGTATTCCCGCGACTTCTCCAAGTTTATACCCCGATAAATTCCACAAAAAGGCCATTCATTCCTATAATAATTATTATCTATATCATTAAAAGATTCAGTTAATTGCCTTCGATTACCCATCCTGTCATCCGTCTATGATTTTCATAATGTAAATGCTTGGAACCTTGTAGCAGAATTGACGCGATGTACATTGGGTAATGACGATAATAGAAATATATCATTTAGCTCTGAAATACGGATATTGACTTCAAGGAAAAAGTATCATCCCTGTGCAAGATAACCAAACTATGTACGTGTATGTTTTACACCAACGAGTCATTGTTGCAGTAAGTATGCGTATGGATTTAACCCTTTCAACCATACGTACTATAAAACTAACATGTGCAAACACTGTAGAGCCTTCAGGATCTGCAACATTTGTCAGTAGTATTCAATTCTATCATTACACTATTAGCATTTTCTCATTAATGTAATAGTCAAAAAATATCATGGAAATGCCAATGTTTGATATTTAGGGATGAAATGGTTAGTTTCGGCTGGAGATATAGAGAATAGTAGGTTAGTGCCGTGAATGGGAAAAAATATCTGGCAAGGCTCAGGAAACGGGATGGGCGAGGCTCTGCCGAGCACATCCCGTTTCCGTGCCGCGCCAAATATTTTTTCCCATTCACGGCACTAACCTACTATTCCATTTATCCCGTCAACACCTACAAATGACAGTAAAATGCAAAAATAGTATTGACTGGATATCAAAAATGTTTCACGGCACCGTGTTTCACGGCACATACGCACTGTGTTGACGGGATAAATCAGCAGTAGTATAGTGGCTATGGCTGCTGTTCCCTGCCACACGTATAAAACGACAAGGTGCATGATCACGTGGTTACAACAACAACAACAACAATGGCTATAAACGAAATGTTCCAAGCCAACAATCTAGAGAGTTAAAAACCCGGAAGCCTGCAAATAGTCATAGTATATACGAGAACAAGTATGTTTGCGTCGACCAATATTCCAGTATATACGGCCGCCACCAGGTTACCCGTCTTAATTCTCGGAATTCTGACACCACCGAACTTCAAAATTAGCAATAAATTACTTATTACAATTACTCACCATGCGGTTCTGATTGGCGACGGCCCGTGTGATTTTGTACCTAAGAACATGTGCGATATTTCATGATATATATTTACAGGAACTGTGATATTTTCTGCAAATGACGTCGAAAAATGACAACATTTTCATAGCAAATGCGGAATTCCGCATTTGCTATGAAAATGTTGTCATTTTTCGACGTCATTTACGGAAAATATCGTAAATGTTATAAATATCCTTAGGTACAAAATCACGTGACGTGTATCATATGGGTGGCCGACAACACGCGTAGTGTTGATATACCTGTAGCATGTCATACTTTTTCTTGAATATGTCGATTCTGATGCGGAGTCTCTTTTCACGCAATATCCCGTTGAGCAATAAACATATTTCCGGTGATAAATCGATGTTAAACGTACATGCCCACTCAGTAGACACAAACTGTTATTTATATCCGAGACATTTTCTGGCAAAATAAACATTCATTCACCATTACCCCACGTATTGATTGGCATTATTATACATTTAATATCAGACGAAAATGTCCACACTGATATCAGGGGCGATAACCGTGTTTCCTTAAAATGTTAACGGTCATTACTATCTATTCTCTGTATTTAATTTTGATGTACAATGATGTACAATGATCATACTTTATAATCTGTCTAAACTAGTATAAGTAATTAGAAAATAGCATGCCTCATTTGCATATGAAAATAGCATGATACCACCGCGCGTCACTATCTATAAAATAAATATTACTAAATGATTATATCGGGCAAATGTATAGCGGGCACTCGTAATTTGTAGAACTGGTGGAATAGTGACACATTTATACATTTATTTAATTCCTATAAAGAACATGTTGTGACTACTGAGTGGGCATGTACCTTTAACTGTTTGTCCAACATGTAAATAGGGCGCAGGCAACACGACACTGATACATGTATATACATACCTATTATGGCTTTAGCAGGGATTTCGTTTTGGTTTTGATGCCAATTTTTATTTCTCTGACTTTCTGCGCCATGGTTTCGAAACATAATTATAATTGTTTGGCAATTGTACCATCCCTGCCACGTTTTATCCACCTCTTGTATAATGTACCAGGATATGCAAGTTTTTGCCGCGCCCTCCCATCTGGTTCACTTAATCTCTGGGAACCAGGGGCCGTTTCACTAAACTTCGTACGACTAAAATCTTCGTAAGAGCAAATTTAGGATCGTATGGAAATTTCAATTGATGGATTTACATTTAATGAGTATAGGCTGCATATGCAGCCTATGCTCAATAAATGTAAATCCATTAATTGTTTACAAGAAAACGTTGTTACACAGTTTAGTCGTACGAAGTTTAGTGAAACGGGCCTCAGAACTCACAACGTAACCTTTGTGACCATTTTTATCTCTGATGGCCCGACAGCGATATATATACACATATATGTAGCCATGTATATAGCACACCCTGGGTTCCGTTTCACTAAACTTCGTACGATATAAATGTTAGTACGAAGATTTCTGTAAATTTACTTCACACATTAATGTGATTCATTAATGCTACCTTTTCCCACTTACATACAAAGGTAATTACGTCTGAACTATTCCACCAAAGGTTTCACATAATCGGCTAGTACTACCAATGTTGCTGTTCATTTTCGTTTTGCACTTCGACTTCTTAATCGTTCAGGTATGGTAGGTTCTTTGAGAAAATTCCCAACCTCAAATAGAAGAAAAAGCAAGAACTGGCATCGTTAAACGAAGCTAATCCCATCGCTGGAAGCCTTGCTAATAAAAACAACACACAAAAGCACAAGTCCTCAGTGACCTTCACCTCGGGCGGTCGGACGTGGGTCGTATGCGAAACAAAGCACCATTCCTAGAAACACATTGTGGTCAAATAGTATCACAATCGGTGAAGTGGTTCATGAGTTATTGAAAAATGAAAGGTGTTACTAACGTACGTACAAATGTACGCACGCTCGTACGTATGTACGTACATGGATAACGCTATATACCATCTTGCCTATCGGCGAGGAGGTAATACAATATATATACAACATATATAATGGTGATGTTCTAGTTGTGGAAACATAACGCTAAAATACTTAACGCACGCACAGGTGGAAGACTCGGACCTATGACACCAAAAAAATGCCTATTAAAAAAATCCCATTACCCCACCCCTTGGTCTCGTACAGTACATTCTTCTATTTATAGAAAGGTGGTGAAGAATAACTGAATAAATGCTGGAAGCAGCGATTTAAAGTGAGTATATTCACACACCTAATACCTTTATCGATTGCCAGAGACACAAGTCATACATTTAATCGATGTTTATTGTGTTTGTGCAAATCGGAAAAGAGAGTGCTCTTTCTATAATAGCCATATTCTTTACCACCTTTCTATAAATAGAAGATGGTACTGTACGAGACCAAATGGGTGGGGTAATGGGATTTTTTTAATAGGCATTTTGTTGGTGTCATAGGTGCGAGTCTTCCACCTGTGAACGCACGTACTAAGTTACGTATGCTCGGGACGACGAAATCACGGTTGAGTTTCCGCAACTATAGTCTGTTTCACGAAACCTGCCCAAATTTTACGGCTATATAAACAATGCAAAAACTATATTTGTTTCGATAATATTAAATTAAAGGAAAATTTAAGAATGAGCCTTCTTTTTATTTCGTGAAATTTGGTCAAATATTGATTTTATTGCGAAAACAAAATTTCCCCATGTTAAATCCCCATAGACATCTTCACGGAGTGAAGATGTCTATGGGGATTTAACATGGGGAAATTGTTTTGAATTTTAGAAATACTGGACCGATTTTTAAAATTTAACTTTTGTTTTCTTAGTTAGATCATATCCAAGCTATCTAGCTAGGTTTCGGAGTCAATTTCCATTTTTTTTTCGGTTTTTGACTCCTCCCACACTTCCTTACCACTTTTTCCCCCATCATGGCCCATGTTAAATTCACATAGACAAATCAATTTTTCATAATAAAATCAATATTTGACCGAATTTCACGAAATAAAAAGAAAGCTCATTCTTAAATTTTCCTTTAATTTAATATTATCGAACAAAATATGGTTTTTGAATTGTTTATATGGCCGTAAGATTTGGGCAGCTTTCGTGAAACAGACTATAGTGATATACACACCCTGTGTAACCTGATACTAGAAACACGAATATTCATGTTTCTAGTATCAGGCTACATAGTGCAATACCTGTGAGTCGGCTCCTTCGGGATTATATGTACATGTACTGGAACCTATGGAGTTCCACCCCAAACAGTATCCGATGACCAGCCGGTGTGGATGACCACCAGAAACGCACGTCACTGTCCTGATAATCCTGCTATATCCGTACTAACAAGGCAGACAGCCGCGAACATGTGCCGGCGGGATTTAGTCTGTTAGATGTAATTACGCCAGACCATGTTAGATATAGATCACGGGTTGCGTCCCCTGGGGCGGTAATCCCACACCCCTCCCGGGATAACAAGGGACAATCATGTATAGTACCTGTTTGACTAATCACCCATCAACGTTACTTAGCATCATAATCAAGGGGGCCATTTCACTAAACTTCTTACGACTAAAATGTTCGTAAGTGCAAATTTAGGATAGTCTGGAAATTTCAATTAATGGATTTAAATTTATTGAGCATAGGCTGCATATGCAGCCTATGCTCAATAAATGTAAATCCAATAATTGTTTATAAGAAAACATTGTTAATGTGAAATTTACAGACTATCATAATTTTGCACTTACGGACATTTTAGTCGTACGAAGTTTAGTGAAACGGGCCCAGCTGCCGCGGCCTTACTGGATTAGAAGTTATGACCGACCGTGGAAAAATAAAAATGTTAGATCTGACAGTAACAAAATAAATGTAAACTATCAATGATACACAGCCGCGTTAGAAATTAGATAAATGTTAGCCCTCCACCACGATATATTCCCCGACGCGCTATGTCAACGCGTTTTCGAGCTGTCGGTTATTTTGTTCAACACAATTCGACATTTTAATCTAGAAGTAAGACTTCGGGCACATTTGTGTTCTTGGCTGTCCCGATGACGCGTCAGCTGGTACCGTTTCATAGCTTCGGTGACATCGAGAAAACCCATCAAGATTAGACATGGCTTCTCGAGAAATTATAGAAATGTCGGTGCGATTCAATTATCTGTCACGCATTGTGTATACATTTAGGTTGCATCAAAGGTTCGATTGAAAACAATGTATTTTCGATGCAAAATGTTTCTTTTCGGGCGGGGACGACGTAAAAGTGTAGTTTGAAGCCGATATTTGCGCTGTCATATAGCAGTATTGGTCCCGAAAATGTGCCCAATGGGGTATGTATGTATGGTCCCTGGACTAATAATAAATGCTCAATTTTGTTGAACAAAATAATCGATAGCTCGAAAACACGTTGACATAGCGCATCGGGGAATATATCGTTGCAGAGACCGAACATATTTCCTAATTTCTGCAGTAGGCGACAATGATATAAATCGGTTGACTGTTTCGTGAGAGTCTCGAGTCCGTACATGTACGGCCCATTAAAAACATTGCAACCTTGGTTAATGTTTATAGGAGGTAGTAAAGAATTTGTTTAGCTTATTTTTTCTCACTTATTGATGCTTTTTTCGTATATTTAATGTATTTATAGACCATGGTCCGTCACTTCAATCTGTCAAGCAAACGGACGTAAACGCCATAATGAGTCGTTGGCAGACGCCTTATCACAATACACATAGCACATAGTATACATGTATAGCACCAGACAACGTAGTGTTTGTCCTGACGTTATTTATAATTTGGGAATAAATTAAATCAATGCCAGACTGAAATTGCTGCGAACAAATTCGCTTCGCCTTATTACGGGGACAATGATAGGTACTGTTATGATGGCAAACGATGTTGAAATAAATTAAACAAATTACTAGTAACACCAGGAGCCCGTTTCACGAAACTTGGTGCGATAAGAAGTTCCACACATTTTACCATTTTCCATATTCATATACACTACTGCATATATGTAAACAATACTTGAATATTGTTCTTAAAATCTTGCTTGATTGGCTGAGCATGAGCTGTGCTACAGCTCAGGCTCAGGCTCAGACGATCAAATTGTTTGATTGCGAGTTGGCATTGACAAAATATGTCAGAAACGTTGATAATCTTGGCAAGATTAACACAGCCGGTTGTGTACAAGTCACATGTGTGGACAATTATCATTAAGGATTTACGAACATCGGCTGTATGTGCAACTGTATTTGTAAATTGTTTGTTTGCCCTTACAGACGAATCTTAGTTAACCCTTTCCCTGTTTTGCGATATTTCGACTCATCCAAATCCAAAACATCTGAATAAAAGAATCAAATGCTGGGTCAAATGATGGTTAAATTATCTGATAGAGTAGAAAACATTGTGGGAAAAGGAGAAATTGCTTGTTACAAGCAATTTCTCCTTTTCCCACAATGTTTTCAAAAGACATGTTCTGCAGAGGCGTGATGAAAAGTCGTCTCTATCAGGGAAAGGGTTAAACGGGCACCTGGGTCCATGAGTATCAATCTCCTGAGCACATTCTGTATTCGTTCTTTATTGATCAGGGGCCCGTTTCACTAAACTTCTTACGACTAAAATGTTCGTAAGTGCAAATTTAAGATCGTCTGTAAATGGCAATTGATGGATTTACATTTATTGAACATAGGCTGCATATGCTCAATAAATGTAAATCCAATAATTGTTTTCAAGAAAACATTATTAATGCGAAATTTACAGACTATCATAAGTTTGCACTTACGAACATTTTAGTCGCACGAAGTTTAGTGAAACGCCCCCAGGCTGTTTGGTCGGTCTAGATTGAGCAGACCGCAGCCTCCCAAATTTCGAGAATGCACATCAAGTACATGCTCACACAGTTTCATAATTACGCGCCCTGAACGATCTGAATCGCGGTATAACATCCGTGCTTCAATGTCCATAGTTTGTCCTCGATGTCTGCCGCCTATGAACACTATGCAAGCCGATACTAGAAACACGAACATTCGTGTTTCTAGTATCTGCTTGCATAGTGTGTAACGGTGACCGCAGTCACGCTATTGGAAGTGACCCCGACCTAACAACAGCATACGCAACACATGCCAACTATTCGTGTTTCTAGTACCTGGTTGCATAGTGTGTAACGGTGACCGCAGTCACGTTCAGGCTGTCCATTCACTTTCGGTTCCAAATATATAGGAATATAGGGATTTTTTTCCAAAAATATAGGGATAAATATAGGGATTTTTGCCAAAAAAATAGGGATTTATAGAGACAAAACTCAATATTTTCCAATTTTACGGCATGTATGTGTGTACGTAAAGGATTTTTTCTAGCTAAAAATCTAGATTAATGGCCTCCTCCCCTTATAGCCATTCCGTATCCTCTCCTCTGTTTTTTAAATGGTTTACAATTATTATTTTTTATTTTCTAAAACAGGTTGAGCCACTGCCTGACAAAAAGGTACCGCTTGGCCTTGTATACCAAGCTCACTGAGCTCAGGCTGATTATCTATGCAATCATGGTATACCCTGTCATACCATGATTTCTAAGGGACAATATAATAATTATGCTAATTCTGACAGTGTGGATTCACCTGGAGACTTATTCAGAAACAAGAGGGCCATGATGGCCCTAATTCGCTCACCTGACTCCATGAACACCAGAGGAGAATGTGACATTGAGTTCATGTGTTTTAAAAAAATTGTGATATTTTTAGATGGCGGTCATCTTGGATTAAGCAACGACTCATTTTACCAAATCTGAAAATGCTTCACCCAAGGATCTTAACTTACTATGAAGTTTGGCCATCATCGGCCATGTGGTTTCTGAGAAAAAGACGTTCAAAATCTCGAATAAATGACCTTTTGGCGGCCATCATGGATGACATAATCATCCGATTCCCACAAATATTGCACCAGAGCAATCGCCTCATCGATACCTTCAATTTGATATGACATTAGCATGTTCGGTCAAAAATAAAATTTGACCCCACGGGCCACGCCCATTTTTGACCCTGGGGTCACCATTTTCACAAATTTGAAAGAGCATTGTATATCAATCATTCCTACCAAGTTCCATCGAAATCCGGCCAGCGGTTCATGAGAAGAAGATTTAAGAATTTGTGCTATTTTTAGACGGCGGCCATCTTGGATTAGCGACGACCTCCATTTTAACAAATCTGAAAAGGCTTCACCCATGGACCATAACTTTTAAGTTTGGCCACCATGGGCCAAGCGATTCATGTGAAGAAGAATTTTGAAATCTGTAATAAAATAATTTTGACCTTTCGGCGGCCATCTTGGATGACATAACCATCCGATTTCGACAAAAAATGCACCAGGGTGATCGCCTCATTGATACATTCGATTTGATATATAACATGACCATATTCGGTCAAAAATAAAATTTGACCCCACGGGCCACGCCCATTTTTGACCCCGGGGTAACCATTTTAACAACTTTGAAAGAGCATTGTACATCGATCATTCCTACCAAGTTTCGTCGAAATCCAGGTAGCGGTTCATGAGAAGAAGATTTTTTACCAATTGATACCAATTTGATATATGACAAGACCATATTCGGTCAAAAATAAAATTTGACCCCAATTTGACCCCACGGGCCACGTCCATTTTTGACCCCGGGGTCACCATTTTAACACCTTTGAAAGAGCATTGTACATCGATCATTCCTACCAAGTTTCGTTGAAATCCGGCTAGCGGTTCATGAGAAGAAGATTTTTTAAGAATGTATGCTATTTTTAGACGGCGGCCATCTTGGACTAGCGATGACCTCCATTTAAATTTCTTAACAAATCTGAAAAGGCTTCACCCATGGACCATAACTCTTAAGTTTGGCTACCATGGGCCAAGCGGTTCATGTGAAGAAGAATTTTGAAATCTCTAATAAAAGAACGACCTTTTGACCTTTTGGCGGCCATCTTGGATGACCTAACAATCCGATTTCGACAAAAAATGCACCAGAGTGATCGCCTCGTTGATACCTTCAATTTGATATATGACAAGACCATATTCGGTCAAAAATAAAATTTGACCCCAATTTGACCCCACGGGCCACGCCCATTTTTGACCCCAGGGTCACCATTTTAACAACTTTGAAAGAGCATTGTACATCGATCAGTCCTACCAAGTTTTGTCGAAATCCGGTAGGCGGTTCTTGAGAAGAAGATTTTTGAAGAATTTGTGATATTTTTAGACGGCGGCCATTTTGGATTACGTAATGATGTAATTTTAACAATTTTGTAATCCCCCTACCTAAGGACCATGACCATGAAGTTTGGTGACTATAGGCCCAATGGTTACCGAGGAGAAGACGTTTGAAAATGTTCACGGACGACGACGACGACGACGGACGACGGACGACGGACACATTGCGGTAACAATAGCTCACATGAGCTTCGCTCAGGTGAGCTAAAAAGCTTGGACCTATTTAAATTTCTATCTGTTCAATAATAATTTCAATTTTGTGGGTGGAAGATATGTGCAAATATATGGCCCATACATTACTCATGAAAATTATGTGGGGGTGGGGCAAATATCATTTCAATTCTAGGGGTGAGTGCTCTACAAAAGCCAGGCCCTCGCTCAGCTTACATTTTTCCGGAAAAGCACTGACCATATCAGTGAATGATATCAGACAATTCACATGTAAAGACTGACCAAGGCCCAGTGGTACATTTTTTTCATGCAAGAGCTCATAGCAAACTATTTAACATGAACTTGTTAACTGTGCATATATACATATCGGAATGTTTAAAAAATGAGATCGGTGGCAGAGGTGGAAAATAGAACATTGAATATTAATGAGACATTATTACATAGAACAACCGACATCAATTGCCCCTAGCACACTAGTAAGCATGTACCGGTAATATCGTGGCTTATGTCATTAGGCGAATCACAAGCAGAACAGCTGCTGATCTCATTCACATGCCATGGGGTTGGCTCATACAATAGGTTAATGACTAGATTGTTACTAGCAGCAATTACTGCACATGTAAATCACACAATAAAGTACAAAATGGCCGCAATTGTACAGGTCTACATCTGGACAATGTATATATGTTGTCCAGATTATATATGTACAACAAGGGTCTAAGCAAAGGTTCAAGTCAACCCGATAATATCTGGATGGCATTTTATCCTGTAGTGGATTTCACGAGAATCGGTTAAGGCACTAATCTTGGTTAGTAGACTAAGGATGTCTCAGTCATTTTAGATTTTTTGGCAATTAATTAAAAAAATTACTTTACTGAAATAGCTGATTATGCAGTGACAACAATGCTTGAAAGGAATTATTAAATAATTTGAACAAAGTTACAATGTTTTAATATTTCACCGACGAGGAGCAGTTTAACGTCATGCTCAGGACGGTCCTTTCAGGTAAAAAAAGTAATGTTTCCTGTTACCAGGTTCCAAAGACAACTCACAGACTTAAAACACAATGTTACATCATCTCAATCAGCTACCGGTAAACTAAGGATGGCAAATTTTTAAATGTTTGCTGAAAATACAGAATTACACATCTTACAATGAGATAAACAAGAGTTGTCACAAGACAACGAAGCTCGCCTGTTGGCAGCCTTCATTCAAACTTGTCACAGTTGTATAAAAAACATGAATATTATATAACTTGACCTTGGGATAAGGGGTGTGCGGTGGACCTTGACATTGAGGTCAGTGGTGGAAGGTGGGTCGTGGATTTGATATAGCATGATATAGCAGATTAAGATGAATGCATGTATGAAATATCAATGCGCTCCCTGAAATGAGAAGAGAAAACAAAATTTAACCCAGCTTAAGTTTATGAACACACTAAGTTGGTGATTTTCTATAGCATGATAGCTATTCACATGAGGAATGCATGTATAAATGTGCTAAGTGTGTGACCTTGGCCTTGGCGAAAGGGGTGGGGGGGGGGGGAGGGGTGGGTCATGGATTTGCTGTAGCACAATAGAGTATCATCAGATGAATGCATGTATGAAATATGAAGGTGTTCCCTGTAAAGAAACAGAAGTTATAAAAAGACATTTACTCCAACGTTAAGTTTATGATGTTGATCTTGGAGAAAGGGGTGGGGTGGGTCATGGATTTGCCGTAGCACAATAAAGGATCATCAGATGAATGCATGTATGAAATATCAAAGCGTTCAAAGTGTAAAGAAACGGATGTTACACAACATTTACCCCAATGTAAAGTTTATGAACTTGCTAAGTTTGTGACCTTGACCTTGGGGTAAGGGTTAGGTGGTGGGTTGTGGATTTGCTACAGCATGATAGAGGGTCATCTGAGGAATGTATGTATGAAATATCAAGGCGTTGCATCAAAGGAAACAGTTGTTATCAGACATTTACCCCAACGTTAAGTTGATGAATGTGTCAAGTTTGTGACCTTGACCTTGGGGTAAGGGGTGGGCGGTGGGTCATGGAATTGCTCTAGAACGATAGAGTATCATCAGATGAATGCATGTATGAAATATCAAGGCGTTCCATGAAAGGAAACAGATGTTATAAGACATTTACCCCAACGTTAAGTTTATGAATGTGCTAAGTTTGTGACCGTGACCTTGGGGAAAGGGGTGGGGGTTGATCATGGATTTGCTATAGCACGATAGAGTATCATCAGATGAATGCATGTATGAAATATCAAGGTGTTCAAAGTGTAAAGAAACAGAAGTTACACAACATTTACCCCAACGTTAACTTTATGAACATGCTAAGTTTGTGACCTTGACTTTTGGGTAAAGGTTGGGTGGTGGGTTGTGGATTTGCTACAGCATGACAGAGGGTCATCTGAGGAATGTATGAAATAGCAAGGCGTTCCATGAAAGGAAACAGACATTTACCCCAACGTTAAGTTTATGAATGTACTAAGTTTGTGACCTTGACCTTGGGGTAAGGGATGGGCGGTGGGTCATGGATTTGCTATAGCATGATAGAGTATCATCAGATGAATACATATTTGAAATATCAAGGCGTTCCATGAAAGGAAACAGATGTTATAATACATTTACCCCAACATTAAGTTTATGAATGTGCTAAGATTGTGACCTTGACCTTGGGGAAAGGGGTTTGCGGTGAGTCATGAATTTGCTATAGCACGATAGAGTATCATCAGATGAATGCATGTAAGAAATACGAAATACGAAGGCGTTCCCTGTAAATAAACAGAAGTTACACAACATTTACCTCAACGTTAAGTTTATGAACATGCTAAGTTTGTGACCTTGACCTTGGGGTAACGATTGGGTGGGCGGTGGGTCATGGATTTGCTATAGCACGATAGAGTATCATCAGATGAATGCATGTATGAAATATCAAGGCGTTCCATGAAAGGAAACATATGTTATAAGACATTTACCCCAACATTAAGTTTATGAATGTGCTAAGTTTGTGACCTTGACCTTGGGGTAAGGGCTGGGTGGTGGGTCATGGATTTGCTACAGCATGATACAGGGTCATCTGAGGAATGCATGTATGAAATAACAAGGTGTTCCATGAACGGAAACAGAAGTTATAAGAAATTTACCCCAACGCTAAGTTTATGAATGTGCAAGTTTGTAACCTTGACCTTGGGGTAAGGGCTGGGTGGTGGGTCATGGATTTGCTACAGCATGATAGAGGGTCATCTGAGGAATGCATGTATGAAACTAGAAATGGACGCTTGTCGACAAGCGCATGTGTATCCCCCTCCTCAGATACACAAGTAGTTTGAAAAAAGGGTGTTCGAGTAATGCTCCGGAGACAAAATCAGTGACGGAAAAAACAAAGGGAGATAACTAACAAATTAATGATGCAAGAGTTGTCATTCTTGCGTGACACACCTTTAGGGTCGTGGTCTATGCATGTGTGAAGTTTCATGAAAATATTCCAAAGGGTGTTCGAGTTATGCTCCGGACACGAAATCAGTGCACGAAACAACAAAGGGAGATAACTAAGAAATTAACGACGCAAGAGTTGTCATTCTTACATGCGACACACCTTTGGGTCGTCTTCTATGCATGTGTGAAGTTTAATAAACTAGAAAATGTGTTCATAGAACACGGATGTCCCACATATCGCTTTGATAATAAATGAAGCCAAATTCCAAGTCAAAATTATTTTCTTTTACCTGAGCGTTAAAGTTTTTGAAGCACTAAGTATGTGACATTGACCCTGGGCTTGGCGGGGGCAGGATGAACGTGGATTTGGCACAGGGCGGTAGAGGACCATTAGAGCAATGCGTATATGAAATATGAAGCTGATCCGTGAAAGAAAATAGAAATTATAAGATATTTACCTGAGCGTTAAAGTTTTTGAAGCACCAAGTATGTAACCTTGACCCTGGGCTTGGCGGGGTCAGGACGAACGTGGATTTGGCACAGGGCGGTAGTGAACCATCAGAGCAATGTGTATATGAAATATGAAACAGATCGGTCGAAGAATGAAGAAATTATGAGACATTTACCCGAGTGTTAAAGTTTTGTGACGGACGGACGGGAGGACGGGACGCACGTTCCTACGAATGAATACTTGTTGGGTTTTTACTGTATAAAAATACCCAACAAGAGTACCCAACACTATCCTAACCCTACCCAATAAGATCCCCGTACGCTTACAACAAGTACCCATTCGTGTGTGCGGACGGACGGACGGACGGACGGACGGACGGACAAGGGTAACACTAAATGCCCCCTCCACTATCGTGGTGAGGCATAAAAATATTCCAAAGGGTGTTCGAGTTATGCTCTGGATACGAAATCAGAGCATGAACCAACAAAGGGAGATAAGTAAACAAGAATTCCGCGGAATCAAATGCCTCGCCTTGTCCCGCCTTGACCTCGAGCCTGGGCCCGAAAGCAATTTTCACTGGCCCGAACATATTATACAATTATTGACTAGTGAGCCATGGAATATCAGATTATATTCTATGGCTCATTAGTCAATAATTGTTTTATTATATGATAATTGTCTGTATATAGAACTTACGACCTTATGCTACTAGACAAAAATTGAAAAAGAATTTGAAAAAAAAAACGAAAAAAAATAATGAAAAAAACAGTTTAAAAATTAAAAATAATAATGCTTGCTACTGGAGCCCAGAATTTTTTTTTAATACTCTTATATTTATCTACATATATCTGCACAGGTCCACATAATGCCACAATATTTTCAACACAGTTTACGGAAATGTAATATCCAATGTAGTAATTTACCTGTATAAATTACCTGTGGTCAAGAGTGGTCAAGACTGGTCAAGACTGGACATTTGCACATGCTAGCACATGCACAGGTGAATGGTTCTCCCAGTCTCTATTGTTCTCTCTACAGGTAAGGTGTACAGAGCACACAAGAAAAGGTGTACAGAGCAGACGAGAAAACGGGTCTTCATGCATTATTGTCCAGTTTGTAGAGTGCGCAAAACAAAAAAGGGAGATAACTAAAAAATTAGCTACGCAAGAGTTGTCATTCTTGTGCGCGACACACCTCCGGGTCGTGGTCTATGCATGTGTGAAGTTTCATGAAAATATTCCAAAGGGTTGTCGAGTTATGCTCCGGACAGGAAATCAGTGCGTGAAAACAAAAAAGGGAGATAACTAAAAAATTAGCTATGCAATAGTTGTCATTCTTGTGCACGACACACCTTCGGTTCGTGGTCTAATTGAATGTGTGAAGTTTTATAAAAATATTCCAAAGGGTGGTCGAGTTATGGTCAATCAGTGCGCGAAACAAAAAAAGGAGATAACTAAAAAATTACCTACGCAAGAGTTGTCATTCTTGTGCGCGACACACCTTCGGGTCGTGGTCTATGCATGTGTGAAGTTTCATGAAAATATTCCAAAGGGTGGTGGAGTTATGCTCCAGACACGAAATCAGTGCGAGAAACAAAAAAGGGAGATAACTAAAAAATTAGCTATGCAAGAGTTGTCATTCTTGTGCGCGACACACCTTCGGGTCGTGGTCTATGCATGTGTGAAGTTTCATAAAAATATTCCAAAGGGTGTTCCAGTTATGCTCCGGACAAGAAGTGTCTGCGGCGGATGCGGACGCGGCCCGCTGTCAAATCCATAGTATCCCCCGACGGAGTCCGGGGGATACAATAACAAGGTGTTCCATGAAAGGAAACAGAAGTTATAAGACATTTACCCAACGTTAAGTTTATGAATGTGCCAAGTTTGTGACCTTTACCTTGGGGTAAGGGCTGGGTGGTGGGTCATGGATTTGCTACAGCATGATAGAGTGTCATCTGAGGAATGCATGTATGAAATAACAAGGTGTTCTATGAAAGGAAACAGAAGTTATCAGACATTTACCCAACGTTAAGTTTATGAATGTGCCAAGTTTGTGACCTTGACCTTGGGGTAAGAGCTGGGTGGTGGGTCATGGATTTGCTACAGCATGATAGAGGGTCATCTGAGGAATGCATGTATGAAATAACAAGGTGTTCCATGAAAGGAAACAGGAAGTTATCAGAAATTTACCCAACGTTAAGTTTATGAATGTGCCAAGTTTGTGACCTTGACCTTGGGGTAAGGGCTGGGTGGTGGGTCATGGATTTGCTACAGCATGATAGAGGGTTATCTGAGGAATGCATGTATGAAATAACAAGGTGTTCCATGAAAGGAAACATAAGTTATAAGACATTTACCCAACGTTAAGTTTGTGGACAACGCCGACGCCGACGCCGACGCCGACGCCGACGCCGACGCCGACGACGCCGGGGGTATGCCATAAGCTCTTCTGCACTTCGTGCAGGCGAGCTAAAAATGATCCAAACAAAGAAAACTGGTAAATACGATCATAATTTAGTCAAATGCATCTCTAACCTTGCACTGTGTTTAGAATAAACCAGTAAGTTGAATATCAGACTTGATTTTGAGCATTTTACAAAAATTAGTTACTGATTTTTGAAAAATATAGGGATTTATAGGCATTTTGGGAAAATATAGGGAAAATATAGGGATTGCCAAATTTATAGGAATTTATAGGAATTTATAGATAATGGACAGCCTGCACGTTGTTGGAAGTGACCCCGGCCTAGCAACAGCATACTCAACCCAGAACAACTATTCGTGTTTCTAGTACCTGGTTGCATAGTGTGACTTATATAATTTCACCAAGACCACTAAAATAGCCATGTGAACATCGAGGGAGTAAATTTCCATTGATGCAGAAAATATGTTTTTAACGAAAATATTTTTTGGTATCAAATTAATGGCTATAATTTTGTAAGAAAAAATTCAGTACACGAATATTAAATAGCTTTAATCATCAACATATAAATATGTTTTTTGTTTTTTTAATTAATCCTTCGATTTACATATTGGCAAATAAGCGCACTTAGCAATTTTGATGCAATCCACTGCATGTTACATACGACATGATGTTTATGTCTAGTGTCTGTTTCACGAAAGCTGCCAAAATTTTACGGCCATATAAACAATTCAAAAACAATATTTTTCTCGATAATATTAAAGTAAAGGAAAAGTTAAGAATGAGCCTTCTTTTTATTTCGTGAAATTTGGTAAAATATTGATTTTATTGCGAAAAAACAATTTCCCCATGTTAAATCCCCATAGACATATTCACGGAGTGAAGATGTCTATGGGGATTTAACATGGGGAAATTTCTTAAATGTTGCTTTAATTTCATATTATCGAAAAGAATACTGTTTTTGCATTGCTTATATAGCTGTAAAATTTGGGCAGGTTTCGTGAAACAGACTATAGTGTTTCTAATTGCGCTGCTTGCTCGCTGTTGGACCTGCTCAGACCATAACCACAACCTATATCACCATACACTAGAAACACGATTACTCGTGTTTCTAGTGTATGGTTGTATAGGGAGAAATGTTAACCTTGACGCTGGCTAATTGCGCTGCATGCTCGCTGTTGGAAGTGATCAGTGGCTGTTATCGCGGCTAATGAATCTGTTATTAATACGGACTCGGTTGACTTGGTTACATCAGGGGATTAGCGCGTGTTTTTGCACGTGCAGAACACACACGATCTCTGCGCCCGCAGCAAACTAGACACACCTGCTGACTTGCCACGAATTCTGTGCAGTGTCTCATTTTTGATGTCTGCTTTCCCAATCCAGCACCTACAGCGAAGATTTGTTGAAGGTTCTCAAACGAAAACGAATGGAAAACGAAATGAAACTGATCGTTTTATACAACGATATGCATATAAATTATTATCATTTGTACGCGAAAACAATATTTTCGTTTAAATACCGGACTCGCAACTATTTAAGTACCTGTCGTTTCTTTGAACGCATGTCGTGTCGTTTTTTTCAACGCATATCGTGTCGTGTACACATCGTGTTGACATTGTTTTCGTTTTTGAATTAGAAAACGATGTATTCGTTGGTTTAAACGTCACATTAAAGGTGCATGCCCACTCAGTAGGCACAAAATGTTCTTTATAGGAATTAAATAAGTGTATAATTGTGTCACTATTCCACCAGTCTCTAAAAATGACGAGTGCCCGCTATACAGATATACTCATTTACTAATAGGTACTTTACTGATAGTGACGCACGGTGATATCGGGCTATTTTCATATGCAAATGAGGTATGATATTTTTTATTATTATTTATACTAATTAAATGCGTAACCTGGAAAATATAATATTTTCGACAGATTATAAAGTATGATTATTGCACATCAACACACAAATACAGAGAATACATGCATAGTAATGTTCGTTAACATTTTAAGGAAACACGGTTATCGCCCTTGATATCAGTGTGGAAATTTACGTCCGATATAAAATGTATAATAATGGCAATCAATACGTGGGGTAATGGTGAATGAATGTTTATTTTACCAGAAAATTTCTCAGGTGATGTCTCTGATATAAACACATAGTTTGTGCCTACTGAGTGGGCATGTACCTTTAAACCAACGAATACATCGTTTCCTAATTACAAAACCGCAAACGATGTGTAAACGATAGACAATCGTTCGTTTGTGGAACCAGAACCAAATCCGGGCCTGCATTGTAATTATATGCTCCTGAATGTTCCCTGCCCGGTAGGTGGTCGTGCCGCGGGTGGGTCTGTATGTGTATGGGGTAGAATTAACCCTTTCAACCCTAAGGAACTGGAATGGACTGTGATATGCTAATGTTCCGACCAATCCAATGGTCACAAAATGATTTTCAGATTCGTCCATTTATGAAAAGGGTGTGTTTTTGTTCTAAGAAATGTGAAAATTACTTGCAAAAAGTGCAGATCCTGATGAGACGGTTCGGTACGAGCCGGCTCATCTGGATCTGAACTGTTTGCATAAACCGCTATAGCGGGCTTTCAGGTTCAAAGGGTTAATCTGAAGAAAAAAGCTTTTTGATATTTAAATACAATCGTAAGATGGGGATATCAAACGCGTCTCGAAACTAACAACTATGGGAAACACTGCTTCACTTTCAGTAAGTTGGTAAATAAGTAACGAGTTTACTGATTTCATAAGAAACGAGGATATGCCGAATTTCTTATGAAATCAGTCAACGAGTTTGGATCTGAACTGTTTGCATAAACCGCTATAGCGGGCTTTCAGGTTCAAAGGGTTAATCTGAAGAAAAAAGCTATTTGATATTTAAATACAATCGTAAGATGGGGATATCAGACGCGTCTCGAAACTAACAACTATGGGAAACACTGCTTCACTTTCAGTAAGTTGGTAACTAAGTAACGAGTTTACTGATTTCATAAGAAACGAGGATATGCCGAATTTCTTATGAAATCAGTCAACGAGTTTCAGAAATATTCTATTAATTAAATCAACGAAAATGCTGGATTCTAGTTACTACATAAGAACATCATAATAATTTGAAGCTCTACTGTATAGCTAACATGTTTTCTGCAGCGGGCTCGTTTGCATATGTATTACATTGTGCTATTAAACAGCGAGAGCCCATTTTATGCAATATATGTGACAACTGTCTGGGTGTTGGTCACCCCCACTCACGCCGCACGGGATGGGGAGACATTGATCTAATTATGCATTATACAGACTATATTACAGTAATTAGTCTGTTGGGTCAGGACATCTACGAATGAATACACCTACAGTGTACGTACTTATAATGCCGTTTGTCCCGTGGCGCCAATCGCACGATTAGCGTGACGCTAACCAGATCGCACTTGAAGTCAAGTGATTGCTCTAAGAACATTCTGGCCACAGAATCATCATTCCGGGTCCCGTTCCGCCAAAACGTCCCGCGAAGTAGAAATCCAATATAGCGTCGAAAATAAAATGGCGTCGATTTTATGGAATGGTCCGAGGGTTCCCGAGTGCTCCTAGAAGTGGTTCCAGCTTTCCCTGCTCGACTTTGGAGATCCTGTATGGAACGCCACATCTACATAAGTTCAAATAATTAATGCTAGCTCTAAATATAGAGAATACCAGGCTAGTGTCTTTTGATATCAAGTTTATCAGGCAAGGCTAGGAAACGCGTAGGAATTCCGAGGCTTGCCGAGGAATTCCTACCGTTTCCGAGCCGAGCTTGAAAAATTTGATATCAAAATACACTAGTCTGGTATTCTATTTATCAGGTAACGTTTTATGATCGAAAATTACCACAGATGACGTCGTTATCTATGGACAGAACGAGGACTTGTTTACGTTGCGTCCTTACACTGACGTCATTCGGTAACGTCACGTGACGTCATCCGACCAATGGAACATCAGTTTTCACTTCGTTGTAACCCGGATGTTGATATCAGGTCAATGCCTGATACAACAATATGTTATCAGTCAGTACGTATTCGGTCAATACAGGGCAGGTTAACTGATAAAATTAGAGCTAGCATTAAATATTTAGAGCTAACTCCAAATAATTTGAGAAGCCCTCTAAATCATTTGGAGCTAGCTCTAAATATTTAATGTTATTTAGAGCTAGCAGCAATACTTATTTTAGTTTATGTGGATTAGGCGTTCCAAGTATTGATAACTCTAAATAGTTAATGCTAGCTCTATTTAGAGCTAGCAATACGTATTTGAGTTCAGGCCCGTAGCCCTAGGGGGGTCGGAGCGGTCGGACGACCCCCCCCCCCCCACCCCGCCCAGCCTCGAGGTCCACTTTTTTAGCCTCGAGGTCCACTTTTTTTAGACCCCTAGATATCTCAGGCCCCTTGGGCCTTCGAAACGACCCCCCCCCCCCCCCCCCTTCAAACAGGTCTGGCTACGGGCCTGGAGTTTATGTCGATTTGGCGTTCTACTGGCGAGCTATATAGATTGCTAGAAGCATGGCAGGTGTTTCATTGATGGAATGGCGAACTGTGCAGATCCTGATCAGGCTGTGCGGATGCACATGCCGATTTGGATCTACACTGGTCGCATTAGCTATACACACATGGTGTACTGCATGTTGGAATTGTATAATCATAGTTATTGTAAACGGTATTTTGAATGAATAACGTTTCCAATAACTGTACCATGTTTGCAATAATATGGTACGTCCGTGTTGTTCACTGCTACGGAGCCCCGCAGGGGACGTAGAATTCCTTTTTTTTATTAATTCGTTCCCACGAAATAACAATTCGTTCCCTCGATTTAACAATTCGTTCCCACGAAATAACAATTCGTTCCCACGGGAACGAATTGTTAATTCGTGGGAACGAATTGATATATCGTGGGAACGAATTGTTAAATGGAGGGAACGAATTGTCATTTCGTGGGAAGAATTGTTAATGCGAGGGAACGAATTGTTATATCGTGGGAATTAATTGTTAATTCGATGGAACGAATTGAACGAATTGTTAATTCGAGGGAACAAAATGTTATATCGTGGGAACGAATTGTTAATTCGAGGGAACGAAATTGTTAAATTGAAGGAACGAATTGTTGTTTCGTGGGGACGAATTAATACAAAAATACTGCACACGATGGCTTGACAAGTTGTACAGAATCAGGAATCACTACTCGAACCTGATCGCCTGCTGTACCAGTCTGCTAGAGAAGCATTTTGGCTCAAATTTCATGCACATTTGTAGGATATTTAACAATTATTCGAACTGTGTTTGAGCCGGTGACAATTTCATAAAACTAGGAGATTTGAGTTGTTTTATTTAGGAATAAGTGAACCTATGTATATACCCAGTACAAATAGGTTGCACCTTATGTAACATGCAGGTTACATGTTCTGTAACTTCCATGCACAAATTGAAAGCTAGTTATGTTTCAGTATAATTTTCCAGGCGACTTATACATGAGGGTATAACTGGGTTCAAAAATACGATACAAATCTGTAGTTAAACTCTTTTTTCCTAATCTTTTTCATCACTTTCCAGCCATATCTGAGACCCAGCCAGTACCGTTAACTACTTCAATCGTCCTCCACAAGTACAGTGGGATCAGCGTGTAAGTGCACACACGAACGAACACGACAGGTTGGTTCGCTACTCACCCAAAGTGTATATTGTTACCACTCAGTTCAACCGTATCGCCGAGACGGTTCAACTGAGTGGTAACAACATACACTTTTGATGCGAAATGAGAAAAAATGCAGAAAAATATTTACATTTTTTTTATACATGAATTACAGTGGGGTCAGCGTGTAAGTGCACACACGAACGAACACGACAGGTTGGTTATGATGTTCCGGGTTGGGAACTGCGCTTTTATTGTAGTTTAGGAGGCCTGCACGGCAACGACATCAAAGAACCGCTATGTAAACATGTTCCCGATTCAGAATTCAACATCTTTGATTTGAGGAATGGAAATTGCCAGCCCGTCAGGAATCAAAGACTGGTAAGTCACAGACCAGTCAGGGCCGCGTCAACAGGCTCACTAAAACGTGATGTACGACCGGTCCGCCGCTATCCGGGACGATAAATCGACCGAAGACAGACGCATGATAACGCCTGGTAAAATGCTGATAGCGGACAGTTAGAACAACGCGACATGGCGCACATTACGGAACCCGTACTTATAGGTATGACTACGCTAAATAGTGTTTAAAAAAAAATATGGACACCAATCGGTGCGGTGTGACCAAATGTGTAAATGTTGGACGGTTCCGAAAAAGAGGGGCGCGGATAGAAAAGAAACCCGTTATTTATTGACGTTTTATCTACAAAAACATAATTAATTAAAAAACGAATAAAAACACAAATTTAATGAATATTATATAAAAATAACATTACGCGTGTCATTGTATGATAATTCCAGCACAAACATATTTACACAATTCCCTAACATTTGATTGGTCCGTTGCAAGTCTCCGTCCAAAATTTATATCCCAGTAAACTCCATGCAAAACTACTTTCCGTAACCGTGAGGCGCAGTTAAAATAATTCTTAAGAAAACGGAAAATAAACACATTTTCTTAATTAATTTATTTAAAATGCTGGAATTGTAAGGAATGAATGGACTTTTTTGTGGAATTTATCGGGGATATAAACTTGGAAAAGTCGCGGGAATACTGGACGAGGCCTTCCGGCCTTCGTCCAGTATTCCCGCGACTTTTCCAAGTTTATACCCCGATAAATTCCACAAAAAAGGCCATTCATTCCTATAGTATCTCCCCCTAAACTTTGAACATTCAGGCTTTGTTGTCCATCTATAAAGCGGAAAGTAGTCCAGTCTAAAAATAATCGGGAAATAGTTAGGCGACACAGTTTGCTTTCAAATCCTGATCCATTACTGTTTAATTCTACTTATGTTCGAACGTGGCCGGTCTCGAAATGTTTGCCATCACTGGAGCAGGTAGCCTCGGTCGACAGTTGTTCCCCAACGTCTCGACCAATTCGAACCTTGTATAGCTCACATGATTGTGATCTACCGAACTCGAATTGACTCAATTTACTGGGAGAGCTGACCCCAACTCGAAATGTATGGAGGTTGTCGAACAGATTGTCTATTTATTCCAAACTGACTAAAATGTTTGAAATCACTGGTAAAATGACGTAACTTCTCGAAATGCACAGATTCACTGGGGGAAAAAAAGACCAAACTAACTCGAAATACATGCAAATCTTTGGCCAGTTGCACTCAATGAAATTACTAGCGAAGTTGCTTAACTCCAAAAGTATGATATTATAAAATTATATCACATAATTATGTGCATTTTATTTCGAAATTATTCTAATTATTTCAAGCGTAAGCCATAAATGACGGATATATGTGGCTGTGACTGCAGAAATGGGTCTTATGGGATTTGTGACCAGTGTAGCTCCGGATCAAATAGCACACTCCTGTAGCCTGATCACGACCTATAGTGCTTGTTAGAAGCCCAACGGGTGTATCATTGATGGAATAGCGAACAGTGGAGATCCTGATCAGTCTGTGCGGATGCACAGGCTGATCTGGATCTTCACTGGTCTCAAAACCCATAAGCCCCATTTCTCCAGTCACAGCCACATTTCTTCACATCGTCCGTGTATTTACAATGGAGCATTACGGCCCATACCCCACCGTTGTGGTGAATGAACTATGCCATACCATTAATCAGGCAGCTCTGGACATAATATAAATATTGTACCAAGATATTCACGCGATTTGGTTTCGGGTAAACCTTGAGAATTCTGGTATTCTCACACAATACAAGAACCACCTGTTAGAACAACTCGCTATTGCATGTTGTACCACTGTTATGTGAGACACGCCATGTGATTTTATACCCAAGAACATGTGCTATTTTTCATGAAATATATATATATATATATACAGAAACGGTCATATATTTTGTAAATGAAATCGAAAGATTACGATATTTTCATAGCAAATATTTGATATGAAAATATCGTCAATTTTCTACGTCATGTAGGCCTACGTAACATATAGCATATTTTGTAAATATTGTTTATGTTCATGGCATGTTCTTTGGTACAAACTCGCATGATAGCAGTCATTCTGACTAAAGGTTTACATCTTAGAAGTTCTGTAAACCTTTAGTCAGAATGACTGCTGTGTTCTAAGTTAGAACACAAAGCTAACATGGCTTGCACCACACATTACCAGCAGCCTATTTCACCAACATGGCAAAGTATACTTTTCTGGCAAAGTATACATTGAAGGAGAAATCTTCAATTTCAGGATAAATTTATTAATTTTTACTATACTGAATTTATTACATTATCACAGCCATTTTGGCTGTGATAATGTAATAAATTCAGTATAATATTTCTGCATACTTGTAATCATCAAATATGTGCAGTGATTAGTTCTATATGAAATAATGCATTTCAGGAAAAATAAATGATTACTCCCTCAAAGTATACTTTGCTAGAAAAGTATACTGTGCAATGTTGGTGAAATAGGCTACTGTAATAACCCGAATTTTCTGTCTGTAACGCAGGGTGACCTGCGTTACAGACAGAACATTTTGATTAGATTTGTAGGTATGCAAACCACGCACTACTTGTATTTTTTGTACCGTTATTAATGTTCTCATTTGTCGTTGTCTCTCTGATAATTCATTTGAAATTGAAAACAGTTTTCTGATTTCTGAAACAGAATCCGGACAGCTACGGCCTTATTAGACTTACACCGTGTCCAGCTTATGACGTTACATTTTACATGGGAAACTTGGTACACAGCATGGTTATGTCATAAATACCGGTATGTTTGCGTCATTAGCGGCGTCTCCGGACTACGGGAGTTTCAGCACGGCAGCAGACGACAGCAGCAAGATGGCGACCACATCCGGGCAAGCCTGGTTTCCGCGGTGCGGCGAGACGAGCGGTCTGGGAACCAGCAGTTCTCGCTCTCGCGTTGATGGATAGATGGCGAGATGAATTTCGCGACATCAGCAAAATGGCGACCACATCCGGGCAAGCCTGGTTTCCGCGGTGCGGCGAGACGAGCGGTCTGAGAACCAGCAGTTCTCGTTCTCGCGTTGATGGATAGATGGCGAGATAAATTCCGCCCCACTTATCGACACGAAACACCTTGCTCTCCTCCATTACGGCAGTCACGGTGCCGACGGCTAGTCGTGTCGGCGGTGCCATGTGACCGAATCAGTCTATCGAGAATTAGAGAGCCTTCACCTTAGACATCCTCAACAATGCAAACGGACACCTGGGGCCCGTTTCACTAAACTTCGTACGACTAAAATGTTCGTAAGTGCAAATTTAGGATCGTCTGGAAATTTCAATTGATGGATTTTATTTTACTGAATGCAGCCTATGCTCAATAAATGTAAATCCAATAATTGTTTACAAGAAAACATTGTTAATGTTAAATTTACAGCTATCATAATTTTGCACTTACGAACATTTTAGTGGTACGAAGTTTAGTGAAACGGGCCCCTGGGACCTAGTTCATTAAACTTCGTACGACTAAAAATGTTCGTAAGTGCAAACTTATCATAGTCTGTAAATTTCACATTTACACCGTTTTCTTGTAAACAATTATTGGATTTACATTATACTAAATTTCGTATGACTAAAATGTTCGTAAGTGCAAGCTTATCATAGTCTGTAAATTTCACATTTACACTGTTTTCTTGTAAACAATTATTGGATTTACATTATACTAAATTTCATAATACTAAAATGTTCGTAAGTGCAAACTTATCATAGTCTGTAAATTTCACATTTACACTGTTTTCTTGTAAACAATTATTGGATTTACATTTATATACTAAATTTCGTAAGACTAAACTGTTCGTAAGTGCAAACTTATCATAGTCTGTAAATTTCACATTTACACTGCTTTCTTGTAAACAATTATTGGATTTATTAAAAACTAATTTTCGTAAAACTAAAATCATTGTAAGTGCAAAATCATGGTAGTCTGTAAATTCCACAGTAACAATGTTTTCTTGTAAACAATTATTGGATTTACATTTATTGAGCATAGGCTGCATATGCTCAATAAATGTAAATCCATCAATTGAAATTTATAGACGATGTAAATTTTCACTTACGAACATTTTGGGCGTACGAAGTTTAATGAAACGGGCCCTTGGAGAGATTGATTATTGGTGTTTAACGACCTATCAATAGCGAAGGTCAATAAAGGCCGGGCCAACGGGTTGGACTAGCCCGTATTTAACATGTCCGTCATGAGGGAATTTCCCAAAATAAGAACTGAATATTTACAGAAAAATATGTATTCAGCCTTGAAATTAGAATATCCTGACCTGGTGCCAGGTCCATTCCACACCAGAGTCACTTAGCTCCAACCCCAAAAGTAATATGATCAGCACAAATCTTATTACTTTTTATAGGGTATAACAGGATTTAGCTCTCGAGTATCAGAAGGCCGAAAATGTACATGAGGGCAAAACCATGTAAGTCGGTATTCCGGCAAGGATGAACCCCGATCGTTCAATTACCCTGCGCATGCTCTCGACCAACCAACTACTCCCCTGGAGAGAACCAGGAACTGCAATATAGATTCGGTATGACAGAAAGTTGCATCATCTGTTGCCCGGTACCTTTTGCTACGCATGTATCACTGCTACGCATGTATCTAACCATAAATCCTGGTTCAAATACACCTAAACCGAATACTCAAATTAAAATTTATTTCGTCATTTACAGTGCCCGCTACCGCATGAGCTTAAATTCAACTTCAGAACGCACCAACACTCCGAAATTGCGTATGCTAATGGAGCGGACACGATATTCAGTTTTAGCTCAAAACCTCTTATCGATATATTCATTTATAAATATTATTTCCTGAGATATATCATAACACAAACTACATGTACATGTATTTCCATAATGTATTATGTACATTGGTTGCATGAAATAAGTCTTATTCACATAGGGTAAACATAAGTATTGGGATCGCCTCCGACAGTTAGCCACGCCCCAGACCCCCCTCGATGCGATGGTCCGTAGTGATATCTTGAAGTAACCATAACAACAAAATACATTGTGTTACTCAACGTTTAACTGTCATACGCAACCGCTAATTGAAAATAATATTGTGAAAAACTACTTGCACTGCACAATATCAACAACGGATGTTCTACGTACAAAAATACATCGGATTATTTTGTTGCGCATGATTTGCCCCCATTTGCAGCACAATAGTGCGGTCATCGCTAAATTTAGTAGCAGGCTATAATTTTCGGCAGAGTTAACTCCTCTCCGAATACTCTCCGAAACACGCGACGCGCGTTTAACACACAAACGACATCAAGTTTGACCTTCCGACAGTCTATTTTTAAACTCACCCGACACCTGTGCGAAACAAAACTCGCACGTGTGGGTCTAACTGATGTTTAATTCTCATTCTATCGATGGATTTACAGCGGATTTTAGTGACATTCCCGAATTCGATCTGATTGACATTTGTCTATGGTGGCCAATACACGCCAACATGAGTGTCAATTCTACGTTCAGGGAAGGGGGTCAATAAGTCAGTATTTAAAGTGGGTAAATTACAGTCAGGGAACAAATTAATGACAGTATAACACATCCAACGTATATTAATACCCATATTAATGCAAGTACTGAACATACGACAAAAACAAATCTAACAAGTTTGGGCTTCCATACATTGAACATTTTGTCAGCGGTTTCCCCAATGACGTCATTTGTACGTTTTAATATACTCGATCCGGGGCCAACTATTTCATTCACAAAACAGAAGTAAACATGGCGATGTACAGACAATGCATTTTCAGGCGGACACTGCTTCCGTGGCGGAATTCTTGTAATTATTGCTCTTCAATCAGTTTTCAATATATCTATATGATCATAGATATCTGGAATCTGTATTTATACTTGAATTGATGATGTCTTGTATATGTGTTACCGTATCTTTCTGATATTGCTATGCATAATCTGTAATGCTGTTGAATGTTTTGGTACGTACTGTAGCACTGCTTACTGTAGTTGTGCCATATCAAACGCTGAAAAAGAAAATTGCCGTCTGCTCATTTTGTATATTTTAATCTCTTTCAAAACCTGTTTTGGCAGCGCAGTAGAATCGTCGTAGAATGTTTTTGAGGATAAAATATAAAAATATTTAACAGCAGACGACAATTTTCGTTTCCAGCGCTTTAAAGGTAAATGCCCACTCAGTAAGCCTAAAAAGTCATTTATAGGAATTAAATAAGTGTATAACTGTGTCACTATTCCACCAGTTCTAAACGTTACAAGTGCCCGCTATACAGATATAATCATTTAGTAATATTTATTTTACTGATAGTGACGCGCGGTGGTATCAGGCTATTTTCATATGCAAATGAGGCATGATATTTTTTAATTATTTTTTAATTATTTATACTAAAGAAATGTGTCACCTGAAAAAATAATATTTTCGACAGATTTTAAAGTATGATCATTGCACATCATAAAATAAATACAGAGATTAAATAGTAATGTCCGTTAACATTTTAAGCAAACACGGTTATCGCCCCTGATATCAGTATGTAAATTTACGTCTGATATAAAATGTATAATAATGCCAATCAGTACGTGGGATAATGGCGCATGAATGTTTATTTTGCCAGGAAATATCTCAGATGATGTCTCTGATGTAAAGAACATTTTGTACCTACTGAGTGGGCATGTACCTTTAAGGGTTAATGAAATTGCAACACTACCAACAATCAATAAATCAATCAACAGTACGTGGGATAATGGCGCATGAATGTTTATTTTGCCAGGAAATGTCTCAGATGATGTCTCTGATGTAAAGAACATTTTGTACCTACTGAGTGGGCATGTACCTTTAAGGGTTAATGAAATTGCAACACTACCAACAATCAATAAATCAATCAATCTAGTTTAATATTGTAGTACCTTATGTTCAGTACTTTCAGTACTTTGATTTTATTTAGTGTTCTCACTTTCCTCATAACATCTAAATGTCTGACCAATCAGAGGGTATAGTGATTGTGAATAGAAAATATCCGAAGTGCTATATTGAAGCACAGGCGTTTGAACAGATGGTCAGAATATTATATTGGTGGCATATTGGTACATTTTGTATTTAGGTGTATTTTGGGTAAATTTGTGTGTATTTCGTTGGTTTGGGGTAATTTACATAGTTTTGTGCAACTACATGTACTAATGCTCAAGACTACACACGACAGAAATCGTCAAGTATCTACGCATTCGCCGTTCCGAACTTTCGGTCCCCTTTCTTACCGTCAAAATATTCTCACACACCACCAGAGATACCGAAATAACCCATAAAACACCGAAATGTGAACCGTTCTTCAAGAACCTGTGTATTGGAGCAGACATTACGATATTGACAGCAGTTGCAGATCCTGGTCCCCTGGCACGTTCACACGATATGATTGGAATCTAATCGTTCTGCTGGTGGCAGTACATGTAATACACCACCGCCTGCGTTAATATTGCCGAACTGTCAATATTTTGTGCACATCAATTGGCAATCTTAACTCGTAATCAAGCAGTTTGGTTGTCTGTGCCTGAGCTGTAGCACAGCTCAGGCACAGCCAATCAAGCTGCTTGCTTTTAAACACAATATTCAAGTACTTAGTCAAATAAGCACAGTTTAAACAGTGACAAGATTAGCGCAGAAGGTGGTGTAATATTACTCCAGGCGTAGGTCCTGATCAGACATCGCGGATGCTGATCTGGGGTTATCCTGTTCGCATACACGGTAATGTATTTTTTCTCGGCCGACGGCCTTTTTGTAAAGATGAACAAAATATAAATATCAAACGGCGTCGTACAATTATTAACACGGAACCAATCCCCGGTCCCGGCACTGGAGTTTCTGAAATACAATTGTATTCCCACACCCACAACTGGTTCTACCCGGGTATGCCATACAGCGGCTTCGTCCGCGGATATTCAAGGCCTGATACTTTATTCAAGCTCCATAAACACACGGGCAGTTGCATGTTTACTATTGTGTGATATGCATGGAACGATTGCAGATTGTCAAGGGTTTTGTAGCGGAGAACGTCCACTAAAATCGTTTGCATCATCATGAGTTTAGTCTTTTTCGTTGTCTATAGTCGATTAAGTGGTCACAAATTGTCCACCTCTCTGACCAGGGCTAGTGGTCTGTTTATCCAGTAAATATGTATGTCGGCCAACCCAGGTGACATCCACATGATTTCCCACTAATATCACTGAACGCCATTCTTCCAAATGTGTATACAAATTCGGTACGAATAATGTCTAGCACCAACCGGAAAACACTTGGTCCGATGACATACGTGTGCGAACAACAGCGTTTCGCCTATGGATTTTCTCGTCCATGTAGAGATTTCCGGCGAAGTCGCCGAGAAACATTTGTTCTCGAACCTGAGTTTCTGTTAACGATGCGGGTAGGTGTCTATGCGTGAAAGGGCAGGTGGTTGTTATAGCAATAAGACCACATTCGCGGAACAGCGGGCCAGTTAGTGGCACTATGATATCTCTATCATGTTTAATTAGCGATCACACGAACCCCGCGTGTGTAGGTACACGCCACTTATGCCAATCTGGCTAATATGACACCTCTCGTCGTAAGCTGGTTAGTAAACACACACCGTATATCTCCACATCTGCCGCATGTTAGCTGGTATCGCACTGCGAATGTAGGACAAAACCCCCTTGCCCAAAACCCCCTTGGTCTAAAAATGCATTCGGGATAAAACACTATTGGTGGATTAGGAAAGGTGGACAAAACACCCTTGATAATTTACTGCCTCAATCTGATAAAAATCTAAAAAAAAAATTAACACCAATATAATTCCAGCACAAAAATATTTACACAATTCCCTAACATTTGATTGGTCCGTTGCAAGTCTCCGTCCAAAATTTATATCCCAGTAAACTCCATGCCGAACTACTTTCCGTAACCGTGAGGCGCAGTTAAAATAATTCTTAAGAAAACGGAAAATAAACACATTTTCTTGATGAATTTATTTCAAATGCTGGAATTATAAGGATATTAAATGTGTTAATTGTTGGTGCGCAATAGCCGGGCAACCAATGAACTGTGCATGCATGAACATCCCTCATACAGGATTTGCAATAGGGTTCGAACACAGGTGACATTATCGGGATAAGATTTCCATCAGTTAAAATGAGATTATTTTTTTTTTTCGTCTGATCTTGATGGAAATATTATCCCGATAATGTCACCTGTGGGTTCGAAATGAAGGGTCAGAAAGGTGTTTTTGTACATCATTTTAATGAAAATCATGACGGGAAGTTTTGTCTACGTTGTAAAAATCATCAAGGGTGTTTTGTAGTCAATCTTGTAAAATTCATCAAAGGGGTTAGGTTAACCTTTCCAAGTACACCGATCGTGTTTTGTCTCTCTATGCATTTACATAAACAATAAAGCGAAAGAAAGTTTTCACCGGTAGCCGATTTCATCAAAATTGCAAAGTATACTTATCTAGCAAAGTATACTTTGAGGGATTAATCATCTATTTTTCCCGAAATGCATTATTTCATACAGAACTAACGACTGCATATATTTGATGATTAAAAGTATGCAGAACTATTATACTGAATTTATTACATTATCGCAGCCATTTTGGCTGTAATGAATTCAATATAATAAAAAATAATAACAAAAATAAAATGTCTCCCTCAAAGTTTACTTTGCTAGATAAGTATACTTTGCATGTTTGGTGAAATAGGCTACAGTGAGCATCGGTAGATTTGTTTTGCAGAAAAATAATCAATGAAGCTGCTATATTTACTATATTTCGTAACAAATTAGTATTTAAATTTAATAATTAGCGCGACTGTGGCCCAACTGATGCCTCAGCTGTCCAATACTATATAGTATGTTGTTCGCTTCATGCACAGTAAATGACATATAATTCTAGCACAACAATATTTACACAATTCCCTAACATTTGATTGGCCCGTAGCAAGTCTCTGTCCAAAATGTATATCCAAGTAAACTCCCACGCCGAACTACTTTCCGTAACCGTGAGGCGCAGTTAAAATAATTCTTAAGAAAACGGAAAATAAACACATTTTCTTGATGAATTTATGCTGGAATTATAAGGAATGAATGGCCTTTTTCGATAAATTCCACAAAAAGGCCATTCATTCCTATAATATAAATAAATCACACCATTGTATTTGATCATATTACCAAACAACATGCGTTATATATAGTTAAGTACGTGTACTTGCTATCAGAAACTGTGATAAGCAGGGGAGATAATTTGGCTTGGCATAATTTGCAGTTTCGCTATACATGTACCAGTATTTCAGTAAGGAAAAGTGGTGAACGTTCTTTATTTGTTGTTGTGAAATGATAGTAATGCGAGACAGCTAGGAAATTCGGATTATGGTCCACCCAACTACACATCCAACCAACCACCCCGTAATGACGGACAACGATAGAAATGGCGTGAAGCAATCAATCTCTGACTAAACGACTTCAAAGGCAGACGACATGGCTTTATGTTAGTATCTTTCTGGTTCATTTCTGCGGTAACGAGGCGAGTGATTCCGTGTCTGTTTATCCTGGAGATTGGGCGGAGCATCACTAACGGGAGGCGGAGCATCTAACGGGAGGCGGGGCTAGTCGGCTACAGCTGCTGGATGGGCGGAGAATGGTATCCGGTAGCTCATCCATTAGTATTGTGTTCTTACCAATAATATTCTAATACAATGTCAATGTTCTTATAAATTTGTATTTTACATTGACCATGTTAAATGAATGATTCTTTAATATGCTATTTATTAAACGAGTTTACTGATTTCAAAAGAAACGAGGCTATGCCCGTTTCTTATGAAATCATTCAACGGGTTTAATACATATTACATTAGCACAGAGACATAATAAAGTAGCCGAATTCCCTGAATAACACAAAGGTTATATTCTATATATTACAAAAACACAACACCACACCACACAGTGAAGCCGTACTAACCACGTGCTTGATGTAGCGGTCTCATTTGCAAATGTATTACACGCACATTATATCAGTGAAATATGTGTTAATTGCACTGCGGAAGACACTTTAATGCAAAAACATGTGTTTAAAGAGTGTGCATTGCGTTATTACTCTATATTATTTTATTCATGGATTAACCCTGACAATGCTGAATTAAACTTTGTCGTCTGCTGATTATTTTTTATTTTCAATTTCTATCGAGAAAAACATAGTTTCGCTGCGCTTTAGAATAATTTCCAATGGAAATTATTCTAAAGTGCTGCCAAACAATGTTTTAATTGGGGAAAAAGACAAAATAATAATAATAATTTTAAGATGAAGAATATTTATTTTACAGGAACTAAACAGTGTTTCTGGTCCTACCACAATACGCCATGACGTACACAGTATTTTAACCACAAACAAAGCACATGCGTATCATGTAGAGGATGGACAATGGTTGAGTCTCATATTTACTTGAGAAGCATCCAGGTGGCATCAAGACATTACTACAAACAACGTCTTTTACACTGTCATAATGTCTCGTCCTGCATACCAATCACGTCAATATGAAGCTGAATAATAATAATAATAATAATAATAATAATAATAATAATAATAATAATAATAATAATAAGATCTGGGCCCGGTTGCTCAAAACTTCTGTTTTGAGCAACCGGGCCCTGGTAAATAAAAGGACCTCTAACTGGATCCTGTCGTAACTTTGTGAATGGACTAGTTTATCATGTTTAGCGTAATGTGCAACATAGACGTATATGCATGTATGATCAATGCGATGTGTATCGTATGAACATTATGTGAAACTGCTATATGTGCACTTATTTATTGCATTACAATTATGTAAATTCTGTAATACATTGTGCCAAATCACATGGGTAAATCTGACAAATAAATACGTCTTTCGTCACACTTGTATTTCCCATTGAGTAGAACCAGTAACGCATACATTTTCATGGATTCAATCCTTCAGTCTGTATTTTTACAGCCAGCGATTTAGTGAAACTTTTCGCATTTTATCAAAATTTGAGCCTGCGAGTTTCAACATACATGTATTTAAATTATTGTGCTTTTCGAGATCTTGGAACATATGATCTTGGAACATAAATTCACTTAAGCAAATATATCTACCAGCACATCAGCACAAACTATTTTAATTTAAAGCCATTATCTTAGTAAAACATTGTTACATAGTCATTTAATCCATTTCATACCAGATACTGATTCTAAAGTATCAACATTTACCAATTTATTTATCTCTCCATATTCTTTGTTTTTCAACAAAAATATATGATGTTACCACTCATTTGAACCGTCTCGGCGAGACGGTTCAAATGAGTGGTAACAACATATATTTTAAATGAGAAATGAAGAAGATAAAACAATTCTTATAAATCTGTGAATGGGTATTCGGCATGAAATGGGTTAATATATATCATTTCCTAGAAATATATTAAATATATTCATTTCTCGAACGCTGCATTTTCAAAAAAACAAATCGTGGTCACCATACAGCGAGCGAGAAATGTAAATCGACTTTCATGCCCTGTACTGTGGTAGACCGATGATTATCCAGGATATTATTTTTATTACTCCTTTCATTCCTCGCGACCTTATCTTTATAACCAACCATTTAAACTGCAATGAACGCCGAAATGGTGCTGTAAATCCGAACATCGTGAAACCTATACAAGCCCTGCGTAACCCGGCCAGGTGTATGTATATACAGACCACACATACAGCTCGCGGCGTATTATCCGCCGGACTAAGAAAACAAAATCGCTAAGAAAAATATGAAATTTGATTAATTCCGCCGTTTGGCCGCCTGCCCAGAACTGCCATATGTTTTGCCGTTAGCAACGGTAGTTCTTCATATAAACCAGGCAAAATGTGGACCATTCATGTTCGACCTGCTAATCACATCTCATGCTGTACTGCGGCTACAATGTTTTTCATGTAAAACATAAAAAATAGTTCTCTAAATTATGCGCGGAAGTGTATGGTGTTACCATAGGCAGAGAATGCATTCTATGTCTATGGTGTTACCACTCATTTGAAACGTCTCGCCGAGACGGTTCAAATGAGTGGTGACATCAAATATATAATATTGAATAGAAATTAAAAAAAAAATACAAAAAAGTATTCCATTGTTGATATTCCCCATATTGGCGGATACAGCATGGAATGGGTTATACATTGTTAGTAGGCAGAATATTTCTATACCTGTAGCCTATTTCATCAACATTGCAAAGTATACTTTCCTAGCAAAGTATACTTTGAGGGAGAAATTTTCAATTTTAAGATAAATGTATTAATTTGTATTATACTGAATTTATTACATTATCACAGCCATTCTGGTTGTGATTATGTAATAAATTCAGTATAATGAGTCTGCATACTTTTAATCATCAAATATATGCAGTCGTTAAGTTCTATATGACATAATGCATTTCGGGAAAAATAAATGATTACTCCCTCAAAGTATACTTTGCTAGTAAAGTATACTGTGCAATTATGATGAAATCGGCTCAAAGATAATTGCTTCGTAAATTTGAACATATATATGTCCGTTGTCTTGAATTGTCTATGTATGATTAGTTACATTATATAATAAGTTCTACTTCACATTGCCAGTTCGTTGTCTTGAAAGTCGGAAGAGGTGAAACTGGCTAATGGCTGGAACACACAAAGATGGCCAAGTTGGCCACTGCATGTGCCTTATAGGATACAGTGACGAGGCAGTGTTCACATATATGTTATACACATCTTTCAACACATTTACGAATCAATTATCTTTGAATCAAATGTTGATCAGGTATATAACTAGAAACGAAATAGCTACCCGCTCCATATCTTTAGCGAGGGTAGCAATTTAACCCCATCTCTTTAATGTAGCGCATGGAAGAGTGATTTTTGCAATCGCTTATCCGGCGTGTTTGATATGTTAGCGATATAAAACTGTCAATTCAAAGATTATTTGTTTAAAAATATAAATTATACAGTTTACTAAATTTTGACATAACATCAAAAGATTTTGGTATGCACTTCGGTTGCTCACATTTTTGAATGGGTCAAATTGTAGCCGTAGATAACATAACGGAGGCGAATTATTGTAGCTAGTATAGAACGGGTCCTTAACTTCAAGTTCAAGAGTGTTGCAACCAGCGACTATTGAATGTATTTTGTTTGGGATTCTTTCAGAAATGTATTCCATGTAAATATACGAATTTAGAGAGCAGAAGCAATGAATAAAGGAGATACACATTGTTCTTAACCCTTACACCGCTATCTTAATTTATTTGTCGTCTGCTGTTTATTTTCTATTTTCCATTTTTATCATCAATAAATGCTTTGACAGCACTTTAGAATACTTTACAACATGCTTTGATAGCACTTCAGAATCATTTCCATTGGAAATTATTCTGAAGTGCTGTCAAACCATGTTTTTATTGAGAAATAAGGCAATATATAAAAGCAACAGCAGACGACACTTGTTGTGTGTAGCGGTGTAAGGGTTAATTACAATACACTACATAGTTACATAAACATATCCAATCAACCACACGTGAATAGCAGAGATTGCTGGTATAGATGTGGTTTTTCTTTTTGAAAAATATGCTCCTTGTTAACTGTTAGGAAACTAGATTTATTATCACCTGTTATTGCGATATAATATTAATCGCGTTTGTTCTTACCGTGACGCGATTTGGTGTGTGGTAATCTTGTTATCTATTATCAATTCTCCCCGTCTTCCCCACCCATCCCAAACCCCGTATCCAATAACTATTGATGACGGCCGGGTATCTGCACTCGCCCGAGTCTTAACTAAACAATTCGACATACTAATTTTCGTGGTTAAACTGACGTTTTGGAATGATTGTTCGTGCAGTTCAATCTTCAATCCGCCGACACTATGTCTACAGTAAAAAGCATTAAGAAAGCGGTTGTATATACAAACAAACAATTTATTGAGTTTCGCGGGGGTCTGCTGAGTTGGGAAAGCCATCAAGGAACAATTAGCCAAAGAGAACGTCATTTTCAAGCGCTGCCACTCAGGTTCCGGGAGGAATTATTGGCGAATGCGGCCAGATCTGGTGTGCCTGGCACCATGTGCATCTTCTCAATGTCCAAACCTCCGTCGGATTTCAAATTAATTCCCCCTGTAAATCGCAGATCGTTTTCTAATTATTGTGTATACACATTAACGGGACTTCCCACGTATATCGAATCGGCAACTTTTATTTTCATTTCACGTTTCTGAAAATTATTCACAGGACTCGGATCTATGCTCCTGCAAATGGCAAATTCCAAAATGTTGCCACACTCACACATTTATATAGACGATGTATAGTATAAGTACGGAGCCCCACGAAATAACAATTCGTTCCCTCAATTTAACAATTCGTTCCCACGAATTAACAATTCGTTCCCTCAATTTAACAATTCGTTCCCACGAAATAACAATTCGTTCCTACGGGAACGAATTGTTATATCGTGGGAACGAATTGTTAATTCGAGGGAACGAATTGTTAAATTGAGGGAACGAATTGTCATTTCGTGGGAACGAATTGTTAACTCGAGGGAACGAATTTTAAAACTTGGGAACGAATTGTTAATTCCAGGGAACGAATTGTTAATTCGAGGGAACGAATTGTTAAATTGAGGGAACGAATTGTTATTTCGTGGGAACGAATTAATAAAAACGAATTCTACGTCCCCTACCGTATAAATGTGTATAGATGAGGTAGTTTTTTGAATGGGCTATTTCTGGACTCTATGTCCGAGTCGTCATCCTGTGAACATATTCATATATTCATCAAGGAATTAGACTTATATTTTTAATTCTTATAGACAGGACATTTGATGTCGATTTTTAAATTAGTCTAAATCCCAGTGGGTTGCCAGTTACACCCGCGCGCGTGAGAAAGACATACGTAGGTGTATAGCATAATCGCAGACTTCGTTTGAAATGTGGGCCGCCGGCTGGGAAAAGGGATATTAAAGTCAGAGTCACGTGCCAGGTCATAACATCATAGGGAGGCATTGACATTGTTCCCTCAATTTAACAATTCGTTCCCTCGAATTAACAATTCGTTCCCACGATATAACAATTCGTTCCCGTAGGAACGAATTGTTATTTCGTGGGAACGAATTGTTAAATTGAGGGAACGAATTGTTCGGAGAAAATAAACAGTCATTCACAATTTCTTGACGTATTAATTGGCATTATTATACTTCTTTTGTCAACATGTATTTCGGGCCACACTGATATCAGGGGCGATAACCGTGTTTACTGAAAATGTTAACGGAAATTAATAGCTATGCTCTGCATTTATTTTTTGATGTACAATGATCATACTTTATAATCTGGCGATAAAACATTTTTTTCTTCAGATGACGCATTTAATTTGGTATGAATAATTTAAAAATGTCCTATCTCATTTGCATATCAAAGTAGCCTGATACCACCGCGTGTCACTATCACTAAAATAAAGATTGCTTAACTATTATATATGTAGTGGCGTGGCGTAATGGTTACTGTGTCGGTCGTGGGTTCGAGCCTGACTAGCGGCGTTGTGTCCTAGCGGCGTTATGTCCACACTGCTCCAGTTAACCCAGCTGTAAATGGGTACCGATAATTCGTTGCTCTGTAAATACGAATTACCGGCTTCTCTCAAAACATCTGTATCTCCGTTCTTTCTCCCATTTTGGGAGACGGCATGCCAGTGCCGCCGTTAAATATAAGCTAAAAACAAAACAAAATAATTATATCTGTATAGCGGGAACTCGTAATTTTAAAACTGGTGGAATAATTACACAAGTATACACTTATGTAATTCTTAAAATGAACATGTTATGCCTACTAGATGGGACACCAACTTTAAGTTTCATGTGTGAACATGTGGCGCAGGCTGATCAGGGCCTACGCTGCACAATGATTAGAAACTAATCATGTTATTAGACTGTGTAAGTGTATCTTATAAACCGAACACTCGGGGAAAATATAGATGTTTACCTTAGATGTGTTTCGTTGTTATGTATCTCTGATTACAATGACTTTCCCTGATTGAAAAACACTAGAATGTGTCATGAAGTGCTCACATGTCTGATTTACAGTGGAACATCTTCAAATCGGACACCATAGAACCTCCAAGGGTGTTCGGTTTGGAGAGGTTCCACTGGATACGATTTTATTAAATGTCATAAAGTTCGTTTTCTCGGCCGGCGATCCATTTCTATAAGTAGGTATATTCACATACATCTCCCACTCCAAATAAAGAAAGCTCATTATACATTGGCCCGTCAGAAAAGACAGTTCGGTGAGTAAATAGAGAATAGTAGGTTAGTGCCGTGAATTGGAAAAAATATCTGGCAAGGCTCAGGCAACGGGATGGGCGAGGCTCTGCCGAGCACATCCCGTTTCCGTGCCGCGCCAGATATTTTTTCCAATTCACGGCACTAACCTACTATTCTATTTATCCCGTCAACACCTACAAATGGCTGTAAAATGCACAAATAGTATTGACTGGATATCAAAAATGTTTCACGGCACCGTGTTTCACGGGATATACGCACTGTGTTGACGGGATAATTATTCATAATATAGTGCATGTTTTTGATACTGAAGTTGTACCAATGTACATTCAGTAATAATAAAACCCAATGCGAGTAAATCGTAGTTTACACGCCTCGTTGTTTAAGGTATATGCCCACTCATTAGGCACACATTGTTCTTTATATGAGAGACCTCATCTGAGATATTTTCTGGCAAAATAAACGTTCATTCACAACGTATTGATTGGCACTATTATACATTTTATATCAGACATACATTTCCACACTGATATCAGGGGCGATAACTGTGTTTCCTCAAAATGTTAACGGACATTACTATGTATTCTCTGTATTTATTTTTTGATGTGCAATGATCATACTGTACAAATAGTCGAACATATTATTTTTTCAAGCGACGCATTTAATTAGTATACATAATTAAAAAATATCATGTCATATGCATATGAAAATAGCCTGACACCACCGCGAGTCACTATCAGTAAAATAAATATTACTAAATGGTTATATCTGTTTAGCGGACACTCGTAATTTTTCGAAGTGGTGGAATAGTGACACAATTATACACTTATGTAATTCCTATAAAGAACAGTTTGTGTCTACTGAGTGGGCATGTACCTTTAATGTTAGTTAATTCGCAGTGGCGGGTCCAGGATTTCACCAAGGGGGGGGGGGGGGGGGGGCACATGGAATTTGAACGAGTTATGCTCGTTCGTCGACTGAGCGGTGCGAGGGAGTTGGCTAGGGGGGTCCGGAATTTTTTGAATCGAGCAAGCCATTTCCTGCATTCTACGTTCAATATTTCGAAAAAATAAAAAATCGAAAAAATCGGGATATGCTAGTTCGTCGACTGAACGGTGCGCGCCCCCCCCCCTGAATCCGCTACTGATTCGTAGTTATTAATTACTTCATATTCCAGTATTTTACATGTATTTGTATATCGAATGTGCACATGCTTTTAATGTAATTGTGCAGTGAGTGATACATTGAATGATCTGGATCCTACGGAGCCCCGCAGGGGACATAGATTTTCTTTTAGTAATTCGTTCCCACGAAATAACAATTATTTTCCTAAATTAACAATTCGTTCCCTCGAATTAACAATTCGTTCTCACGAAATGACAATTCGTTCCCTCAATTCAATTTAACAATTTGTTCCCTCGAGTTAACAATTCGTTCCCATGATATAACAATTCGTTCCCACGAATTAACAATTCGTTCCCGTGGGAACGAATTGTGTGTATGTTATTTCGTGGGAATGAATTGTTAAATTGAGGGAACGAATTGTTAATTCGTGGGAACGAATCGTTAAATTGAGGGAACGAATTATTATTTCGTGGGAACGAATTGTTATATAATGGAAACGAATTAATAAAAAAAAAAATTCTACATCCATCCACTGCGGGGCTCCGCAAGATCCTCACTGGTTGCTAACACAAACATTATGAATATATAGCTAGTTACAACTGAGTATGCGGTGAGTATGAGTACAGTAGCCATGATCGAGTACTTGTAACACCGTGTAAATACATTTCATTGCATGTTTATTTCACCGTAGATCTACTCACATTACAATCATGTCTATGTTCACTGCATGTTCCTCATTATTATGTGTTTCTGATATTATTTTACATTTCTTTATACCATGATCTATGTAAAGAGGAAATACACACATTGAATTGAATCGATATCTAATTTGTAGTTCAACGATTAAGATATATTATATATTCCGTATGTTCATCTATAAATGCCAGAGGGCCGTTTCACTAAACTTCGTACGACTAAAATGTTTGTAAGAGCAAATTTAGAATCGTCTGGAAATTTTAATTGATGGATTTACATTTATTGAACATATGCTGCATCAATAAATGTAAATCCAATAATTGTTTACACATTGTTAATGTGAAACTTACAGTCTGTCATAATTTTGCACTTACGAACATTTTAGTCGTACGAAGTTCAGTGAAACGGCCCACAGATGTGTATTCACATAATTATTGTTGTTTTGTATGCATAGCTCATATGAAATTAACACTAAATATTCAGAATATGCGCAATATTTATAGCAACATGCAACTGACAAGTTTGATCCACATACACATCTTTCAGTAAGGATACATAGTATCGAATATGAGACACGCCATGTGATTGTGTACCTTCGGACATCTGCGTACTTTCATTAAATACGTTTACAAAATTTACAATATTATTCTTAAATAAAGTAAAAAGTTGACAACATTTTCAGGGTACATGCGGAATATGTGTTCTCTGAAAATGTTGTCCACTTTTGACGCCATTTACGGAAACTATTGTAAATTTTGTGAACGTACAACATCACATGGCGTGTATCATATTATCTTTGCTGTCAATATATGTATTAGGTAATAATGTTACAGTTAAATACAATTGCATGTCAATACTACATGGGATTTGACCGAAACTTGTCGTGGTCATCTACATTGCTTGTTAGGAGCATCGCGGGTGTTTCATTGATGTAATGACGGCATAGGCTTATCGAGATATATACACTGGTCCCAAAACCGGCCGGCGATGAGTTTGAGCCGAAAAGTTAGCGACTGGAATTCATTGATCAACAGCAGTAACAACAACAACAATACAATTATGTCAAAATTAACCGAGGCTTTAGCGCACATACAGCAGGCAGAGAAATGGTATCGGCTTTATGTTAACATTGTTTCGTTTATATATATTCGGTCTAATTGTCATATAGAGAGTGAGTCGATCTATCGTCTAATTGATGAGCAATTTCATTGCGCAACAAGCTGGCCACTTCGTACCCTAGATGTTTCGGACCAGGCGTTTCACACAGTTAACTAAACCGTTCTAAATTTATACGAAGGTCTCGGCAAATTTTCTACACATCCATATGGAATTTCAACTAATCCAATCTTATATTTGTGAATGCTAATGTTGCATTGTCCCTTCAATTTACCACTCGTCTATATCAGAAATGAAGCGACTTTATTATATGGTCGCTACATCATTGACAACATCAACACTAACCTTACCTGGGTTTATCCCTGATATCTAAGCCTAACCATGCACCTGAAGTTAATGTTGGACTTCTATTATGTTAAAACTTAATGCTAAAATCTTGTTTTTTATAGCTATACAACCTACTTTTAATGATAGAATCATAGGTCAGAAATGTGGCGGACAGATTCTAAGGTCTAGCCCAGAAATTAACTTTCAATATGAGTGGACAAGTTATGTCGAAGCCATAATGGCTGTGTAAATGTATCAACAATAAAATATTCATGGAATAAAAAAGATGACATGTTTGACATAGCCATATTTATGATAACGTTTGGACAAATCCATTAAAGGTACATGCCCACGCAGTAGGCACAAATATAATAATTTATTAATTATCAATTTACTGTTAGCGACACGCGGCGGTAACAGTCTATTTTGATAATGTGCGGGGACGACGACTTTCACATCACGGTGTGCATGCGCAGTATACTACGTGCGCCAGTAGGCTTCCCAATATGTAAACAAGAATATCAACATGTCGAAATGTCCAGGACGGAAATTGTATGAAAAGGCGTCGGCCAAAAAAAAGGCGAAATGTCTGAGTGACAGGCAGTACAGAGAGAGAGAGAGTGGTTAATATTGGCGACCAGATCACCGAATGGAAAGAGTTACGTGGAGATTTAGATTTGGACTCGAACAGAGATTTTTCTTCTCAACTTCACTACGCATGTCAAAGATGAGATATGATTGACCGTATCACGTGACGCGTGTTGGTAAAAATAGCACAAGGTCGGAAAATACCCTTTCTGGTCGCGGCATATAAAATGCGATTTAACACCAATCAACACACGCCGTAATTAAAAATAACTCGTTAGTGGGTAAGCAAATGGCTCATATAAGGCATGACAGAAAATGAAAAGTAGTAGTACAGTGTAACCTGCTGCATGGGCATACCTTTAATTAAGTAAGGAGAAATTTAAAAAATAGTTTGAAAAACATTGTAGATACTGTTGATATGGCAAGTTTTGAGAAATTCACCGACCTAATCAAGTTGAGTCAGAATGGTTGATACTTGTTTTTTAGGATAGTGTAACAATGAGTATGTCATCACAACAGTCCAGAACTCATGACGGCTGACCTTACTTTCTTTTAGCATGAAGACGTCGTTGTTCAAGTGGAACCCGGACCCTGATGGAGCAGTGGCTGAATACACCAAAGCAGGTACGTTACATTGTACACATATTAATACACACGGTGTGATTTTGTACCTAAGAACATATGCGGTATTTCATGAAAACTAGTTACAAAATTTACAATAGTTTCTGTGTATGATGTCAAAATTTGACAAATTTTTCATAGCAAATGAAGATTTGAATTCCGCATTTGCTATGAAAATACTTTCGATGTCATTTACTGAAAATGTATTTCATGAAATATCGCACATGTTCTTAGGTACAAAATCACATGGTGTGTCTCATACATGTATGTACTTGCATAGATATAATTAATATGTGCCCCGAGTCTGGCCACGTTTAAACATGGTGAAATGAGTCTAATCTGTGGCAGTCGCACATAGGTGTGTCTGCGGCTGATTAATGGTACTTCCGATGTCTGCGACCAGTGTAGCCACAGATCAGCCTGATCTGGGCCTACACTGTTCATCATTCTGTCACTGTGCCGTTGTCAGTAAAACGATAAGACCATAATCATACCATTACTGCATGATGATTAGGATCACAGAAAATTCATACATGTAAGCTCAATTTCTCTAGTCCATTTCTCTATGTTCCATTCAGAGATCAGTAGCAGTCTAATGCAGGGCTCCAGATAAGGAATTAGTAATTGAGTATTGTCACTCCATCATTTCTGATGCAATTGGGTATTTCAAAATTTTAATTGGGTTAAATAAAATCACACTACTGTTTACACATCAACAGACAGCAATTATTGAATAGTTTTTTTCGAAATGAAAACACATCTTGGCATTTCATTAGAATTGTCTCCTTGGAGACAATTCTAATGAAATAGCAAGATGTGTTTTCATGGAAAATAAGAAATATATGCTATATTTGTGGTCTGTTTATTGTTTTATGCAGCATGATAAAGGTACATGTACCACAAAATTTGTATTGCTTTTTTATACTCGCTACTTCTGATTCCAATTGGGTTTTTGGCAATTTTAATTGGGTATTTAAGCAAATACGCAGCTTATCTGGAGCTCTGGTTGAATTTCAATGCATATCTAACTTTGCCTTGTCTTCTGCAGCCACGTGTTATCGGAATGCGAAGGCGCTATCGGAGGCTCGGGATACATATATCAAGGCTGCGGAACTTCAGGCCCAGATGAAATCGTATCCTTTACCTACACAACTACTGTCTGTTCCACATAAAATTAGCCGATGGGTTTTGTGCAATTACACAAGTTAGATCTCGATAGTATTAATACTTCAGTAACCAAGAACTCACGCTTCCAATGTTTCAGCACAAGGCCTTTATCAAGGAATTAGTTTGTACTATACGCTAAGTGGCATCCATTAATGATTTTAGATTTCACATTTTATATTTTCCTTCACTGTATTGTAGATATTTCCATGCAGCAAAGTAAGTATTTTAATATCTCAAATATATCTGTACACACACACAGTGAATAGTGTAACATAATGAGATGACACATGGTTTGTCTTGTCGCTGCTGGTGCATGTATATTGTAGCTGTGTCAGTATTGACTCGATTATAGATAACTGATGAAAATGGTGGGCTTAAATATTATCAAGTTGTAGTCCAAGGATGCAATTTTTATACCCCAGTCTCGGTAGAGCTGGACGGCATATCGTGTTTGGACTGTGTTCATCTGTGTCCGATTAATAAGAAGTTTGGTGGAGTTTCTCCACTGGGGGCAGTTGTGTGCTGACAGGCCACATTTTCTTGTTGTTGTTGTTGAAAGAAACTGATTATTTTGCTTCTCCATCAAAGTATAGGTTTCTACTACTCGTTTGTACCATCTTTGTCCACATTTGAGGGTATGTTAATTATCACTGGTTAGCATAGTGTGTAGCATTGGATTTCGATACCGAAGCTTGTGGATTCAAACCCCACATTAGGCATGAACAAATGCTTTCATAGTATTTCCATCCCACTGGCTTATAAATAACTCTTTGCATGCTGGGAAACTTGTGGGCTAAATAGTTCAAAAATAGTGGACAAGAAATCATCATATTTTCTTTTATTTCTTCTTGTAAATATCATGAATATGTCTTGGAATTTCATTAGAATTGAGTCCTGAGGACTCAAATTCTAATGAAATTCCAAGACATATTTACAGAGAGAAATAAAACATATAGTCCTAATTTGTTTGGCGGATATTTTCACCGCTAGCATGCAAAGAGTTAAATGAGACTTGAAATGGAGTCCCCGTCTCTATATGAATTTGGTTGTTACTGAAACGGTACCCATTTCACCCCTAAATATCTGACACTAACTGCTCCCTGTTAATTTTTGGCGCGCCCGCTTGCGGACAGTGTGATATAGTTGTCATATTGGCGCACAGGCATTTGGCATGTTTCGTCTTTCATCCGTATAACTCTATATATCTGTACAAGGCTTCTAACTTTGGTCGGACACGACCTCGTATCATAACAAAATAACATGTTTAAAATTGTAATTTTCTATGTATTTCTGAAGGATAACGATAATTCTCAAATGATCATATGATTAGCTACATTATATCATATGTTCTACTTCACATTTGGAGTTCTTTGTCAAACGGCAGAACAGGTGAAACTGGCTGATGTCTGAAACACTCAAAGATGGCCGAGTTGGCCACCCCAGGTGCCGTATAGGCTATAGTAAAAGAGGCAGTGTTCACATATACATGTACATATATTCCATCACATTTACAAAGCAATTATCTTTGAATTCGTAAAACTTTTAAACCGTAATAGCTACATACCTGAAACTCGGTATGTAGCTTCTTATGATGAGTAGATGTGCACAGTTTATTTCAATTTTTTGTTTGACCCCCGGTCATGTATTATCTCCCCCTTTTCGTCATTTATAAGACTGATTTTGAAAATCAATATCGGCAAAATACGATGATGTCTATTAAAATAACACTACTAGTGACCTGCACATGAGAAATGGGCCATAAACAATTCCCCCCAGCCAAATAATGACACTGGACACACCGTGGACATACGCAGGTATAGATAGTGTGTATTCACTGTTTATTGATTAGGTTTAATAATAGACATAACGGTCCCTGCTATTATACGGTACTACCTGAATACACGCATAGCCCCTTATCTGTGTCAAAGGTGATTCTAGCGTGTCTTGGATGGTCAATTATTGTTTGTATATACATGAAACACCTTTCTAAACAATGTACAAAACAATACAAAGAGGTGTGCACATTTCTGGAGGCGGGTCGTTGTGAAGGCGACTGTCTCGCGGATGTGTCTCGAGGATGTGTCTGAGAACAGCGATTGATTGGCCGAAGGAAACACGTCATTGCAACGTTACTGACATCATTTCTCCATATATGGTAAGCACGAAAGTGGTGTAAACTACTGCTGCCGAGTGGTGTAATTCACCAGTTGTAAACTACTGGCTGAAATGTAAGAAATCTTTATAGCAGGCACTCGCAGTTATACACTTATTTAATTCCTATTAAGAAAACATTGTGCCTAATCCCTGGGATCTCACTTTCCCAATTGTCCGCCGTGTTGCAGGTCATATGAGCAGGCGGGCATGCTGAGCAAGGAGAACAAGGAGATGGACCGGGCGGTGCACTACATGGAGCGGGCGGCCTTCATGTTCCAAGAGCACGGCACCCCCGACACCGCCGCCCTCTGTCTCGAACGTGCAGCCAAGTATGGATTGTTATTATCGTATAGTTGCATAAAATTGACTTTTACAGTGTAATAACAGTGTAGAACACATGTTCGGTGTTCAACACAGTGTCAATGCACAATGCTGTGATTATGCAATAAATAGAACGCACCACCAAATACGGATTCTGCCAATAAGCTCCAGATAAGTTTTTGTGTCTTATATTAGTATTATACCCCATGATTTCAATTTTTTTAATGCATATTTAATTTTTTCAAATTGATTACTGAAGTTTTAACATGTATTTATGCCACCGCAACGATAGTTGTCCGTGGCATCTAGTGTTCACCCTGTCCGTCTGTCTCTCCGTCCGTCTGTCGGTATATATTTTTTCTTGTCCGGTGAACTACCTCTACAGTTTGTGGCCGATTCTCTTCATATTCGGTATACAGCCCTACCATCAAGTGCAGGAGTGCGTAGCATAAGTATTTTCACTGTCCCACTGATCCATCCACAGTTATGCCCCTTTTTATACACCCGTTTGAAAAAATGGGACGTATTATGTATTCACCTTGTGCTGGCAGGCGGAGCTTGTCCACGCAATAACTAGAGGTCTACTTGATGGATTGTAACAAAATTCGGTGTACATGTTTATCACGGCAAGACGAAGAAGCCTATTGATTTAAAAAAAAAAATCGGTGTACATGTTTATCACGGCAAGACGAAGAAGCCTATTGATTTAAAAAAAAAATTGCACTATAAAAAACTCTGTATTCTTGTCCACGCAATAACTCAAGTTCTACTTTACCGATCCTAACTAGATTCGATATACATGTTTACCATGACAAGATGAAGAAGCCTATTCATTTTCATTCATTTCGGAGGACTTATCTCCCCTTGGCGGCCATTTTTAATTTTCTCATTCTGTATCCTTGTCCACGCATTAACTCAAGTTCTACTTAACTGATCCTAACTAGATTCGGTATACATGTTTATCATGAAAAGATGAAGACGCTTATTAATTTTCAACAATTTCCGATGACTTATCTCCCCTTGGCAGCCATTTTTAATTTTCGCACTCTATATCCTTGTCCACGCAATAACTCTAGTTCTACTTGACCGATCATAACCAGACTCGGTATACATGTTTATCACGGCAAGACGAAGCCTATTGATTTTCAACAATTTGTGATAACTTATCTCCCCTTGGCGACCATTTTTTATTTTCACACTCTGTATCCTTGTCCACTCAATAACTCCACAAGTTCTACTTGGCCGATTGTAACCAAATTCGGTATACATGTTTATTGCTGCAACATGAAGAAGGCTATTGGTTTTCAAAAATTTCTGATGACTTACTCCCCTTGGCGTCCATTTTTAATTTTCGGACTATTCTTGTTCAATCAATAACTCAAGTTGTACTTGACGGATCGTAACGAAATTCAGTATACCGGTACATGTTTATCAAGGCAAGATGAAGAACCTATTGGTTTTCAATGACTTATCTCCCCTTGTTGACTGGCGTTGCCTCGAGGGGCGTGTATGGTGACCTACTACTACAGTTTTTGGCCGATTCTCTTCTTACTCTGTATACATCCAAACCATCAAGGGCAGGAGTGCGTCATGTAAAATTTTCCCCTGTACCACCGATTCATCTGCAGTTAATGCCCCTTTTTCGACTCTGAAAATAATTTTTTCTCCGATCACTCACTCAGTGATTGCTGTTTTATTCATGAATGCTCAACAGTGGTGGCATTTTGTTTTACAAATAATTTTGTAGTTTCAATATAAAATTCATAGTGATTAATTGAGCCAAAAAAGAACAGCTAAAAATTGAAAGTTCACTTATTTGAGCTGAAAAAAGCATAAACAGATTTGCATTAATCTTTTCGGCTACCTAGACTTTCTGTTACTGTAAGTCGGATCAGTTTGAAACTTCATATACTTATTTGTCGTCATCCATACTTCATTCTATGACCCACCCATCTGACCCCTGTGCTCAAGGTCAAGGTCAAGTTTTTAGCGGTACATTAGTGTTACTGATGATTTCATGTTTAATGTAGATCCAGGGCAGGATGTGCGTAAAGTGTGTGAAAATAGGTCCCACAACAACCATACTAAAAAGCTAAAAAAAGTTAACCCCCTTGTTCGACTGAACTCAATTTTGATCAATATCTATGCTGGAAACATTTCTAACATCCCTGTTGTCGCCCTTGTCGGAGCTCCTGTAGCCTATTTCACCAACATTGCAGTATACTTTTCTAGCAAAGTATACTTTGAGGGAGAAATAATTTATTTTTCCCGAAATCCATTATTTCATATAGAACTAACGACTGTATATTTTTGATGATTAAAACTATGCAGAATTATTATACTGAATTTATTACATTATCACAGCCAAATTGGCTGTGATAATGTAATAAATTCAGTATAATAAAAATTAATAAATTTAAACTTAAATTGAAAATTTCTCCCTCAAAGTACATGTATACAGATAAGATGCATTTTGGCTTATTTTACACACTTATTTTAGCAGAATACGCATTGATTATTGAAAGTAGGAGTACAAAATACTGACAGCAATACGAAAATACGCATTGATTTTCAAATTCAGTAGTGAAAATACTGTTATAAAGTTGAAAGTTTTCTTAGTGTAACAGTGTTTGCTTTTTGCAGCTCAAATAAGTTAATTTTTAAATTTGTTTTATTTTTTATCATTTGTTCCCTATTTAATAAGGAAGAAAATCAATAATACATTTGTAAAAGTAAAATATGCATTGAATTTGAAATCTCTTTAGATACAAAACTTATCTGGAGCTCTGCATTGTTTACTTTTATAAAATAAGCCATTTGTCTTGTAGAATGGTGGAGCAGAGCCATCCAGCGGGGGCGGCAGACTTGTATAAACGGGCGTCACAGGTCGCAGAGGTATGTCACTCCGTGCTGTATGTATAGTGACTTCTCATGTTATCGCGTTATAGCGTAATTGTGTTTTAGCAATGGCAAACAGCTATAATGACATGTAACACCTGTCCTTTAGCTAATCTACTCCAGTCTCTAAGCAAATGCTAGTTGTAAACCCTGAGTTAATTCCAGTAAATTATTATGTAAAGTGTCAAATCGGGAATGAAGGAATGCCATTTTGTATCTACCTTCTGACAGTGATGATATATTTGTATATTTGAAGTGTCGTGTTGCGAACTGAGAACTCAAACCTGTTACAATGGTCGGATACTAGCACAGGTCTAGAAAATAATCAAAACTTTAATTCAATAATTGCTATCTTAATGTGTTGTTGTTTCGTGTCCCATAACAACTGAACAATATACAGCGATTTATTAAATATTCTGGGCTTCGGGTGCTGATCAAAACATACCGAAGTCAAAACATACACACTTATATTGGTAAAAACTTACCCATCTCGAAGTCAAAACGTACCAACTTTGATAGTTATATTTAATAGAGTCTGTCGTAAATGGTTGTTTTTCGTTGTAACCCCCGGATTAAACTTGCGCAAACCGAATCGCATAGGAAGACCCAGTGTCAGTGTTTGTGTCCAACTCGAGTTGGAACTGTAGTAACCCACCACACAACATGGGTTCAATAGGAGTTACTCGAGTAAGGTTCAAAGGTCAACTTCTTTAAATCGAGTTGGAACCCTGCTTGTTCCAGTGATACTCGCATTATTCGAGTTGCCACCCGGGAGATACAACGACAAACTCACATTGATAATTCCGAACTTTGTAGTTATGCATAGGTTATGTTAGGAAATATTAACTTTGGACAGCTATCTATGATGCATTTAACGAAACATAAAGCCCTTATTTCAAGTTGCATTTGTCTGCAAGTTAGCAGCGTTTACAGTGGTCACAAACTATGTAAAAAACTATTTGTTATGTTGGAAGTTTTTACGAGACATGATTGGTTCCCGATTTTATTGAACACCATATACCAACGTTATAAACTCATTTGAGCTGGGCCCATAGAAACCACTGTTTCGAGTGACGTCACAACCACCTGCGACATGTGCAGCTCTATTTATTTTTATAGTAAACAGTGGAACTTTTCTCGTTTGATAATATTTGAAATAAAGACATTTGTGTAAATAGTTTATTCAATTTCACATGCTGACTTAAATCTGCAAATAAATACTATAATCAACTAAAACATGGATACAGTCTAGTGTGCTTCGTTATTCCTAAATCCGACGGGTACAGTAGCCGACAAATATATGAAAACCGCGAGATGCGATGACTCGAAAGATGCGATGGCTTAAAAAAATATGCAGGCCCATGGGCTTTCGAGCCATCGCGATTTCACTGTAGCTATAATCATTTAGGAATATTCATATAACTGATAGTGACCTGCGGTGGTATCAGGCTATTTTCATATAATGCAAATGAGGCATGATATTTTTTATTATTTATACTAATTAAATACGTCACCTGAATTTTTTTTATTTTCAACAGATTATAAAGTATGATCATTGCACATTAAAAAATAAATACAAAGAATAAAGAGTAATGTCCGTTAACATTTTAAGGAAACAGGGTTATCTACCCTGATATCAGTGTGGAAATTTACGTGTGATATAAAATGTATAATAATGCCAATCAATACATGGGTAATGGTGAATAATTCCAGCACAAAAATATTTACACAATTCCCTAACATTTGATTGGCCCGTAGCAAGTCTCTGTCCAAAATTTATATCCCAGTAAACTCCCACGCCGAACTACTTTCCTTAACCGTGAGGCGCAGTTAAAATAATTCTTAAGAAAACGGAAAATAAACACATTTTCTTGATGAATTTATTTCAAATGCTGGAATTATAAGGAATGAATGGCCTTTTTGTTGAATTTATCGGGGATATAAACTTGGAAAAGTCGCGGGAATACTGGACGAAGGCTGGAAGGCCTCGTCCAGTATTCCCGCGACTTTTCCAAGTTTATACCCCGATAAATTCCACAAAAAGGCCATTCATTCCTATAATGAATGTTTATTTTGCCAGAAAATGTCTCGGATGATGTCTCTGATATAAAGAACATTGTGCCTACTGAGTGGGCATGTACCTTTAATGTTTACAATAATAACACAACAAAACACAATTTTATTATGTGAAGATAATTGTAGAATAAAGATGATTGTCTTGTTTGCAGTGGAATGGTTTTATGACAGAGTAAAGCATGTGTGTATATTCGCCAACAACGGTGAACGTGACATTGGCCTTCACATTGTTGTATTTTCGACAGCTGGATGACAAGGTGCGACAGAGTGCAGACAACATAGGCAAGGCTGGCCGGCTACTGCTCCGTTTACAGCGGTACGTATCACATGTAATGGGAAGAAGGTCATTGATCAGTGACAGAGATTGTAGACCAGTCTTATCAATCGGTTACGAAGAATAGATAATCATAAGTAACCTCCTTAGAACTACTTTCTGGACATCATCAGTGTTGGAATTGACATAAGTAACCTTTCTTAGAACTCTTTTTGGGCCATCATCAGTGTTGGAATTGACATAAGTAACCTCCTTAGAACTACTTTCTGGGCATCATCAGTGTTGGAATTGACATAAGTAACCTCCCTTAGAACTACTTTCTGGGCATCATCAGTGTTGGAATTGACATAAGTAACCTCCCTTAGAACTACTTTCTGGGCATCATCAGTGTTGGAATTGTCATAAGTAACCTCCCCTTAGAAACTATTTCTGGGCATCATCAGTGTTGGAATTGACATAAGTAACCTCCCTTAGAATACTACTCATGGGCAATCATCAGTGTTGGTTAATTGACATAAGAAACCTCCCTTAGAACTACTTTTGGGCTGTGAACTACCTCTTGCATCAATCAGTGTTGGAATTAACATAAGTAACCTCCCTTAGAACTACTTTCTGGGCATCATCAGTGTTGGAATTGACAGAATTTGTTACTTTTACATCATGTGGTGTCAAACCAACAAATTCCCGCAATTCTAACATCAAACATGCTCTGTGACTAGTTCTAAGGGAAGTTACTCATGGTTTTCTAACTTTAGTAATCTATTTATAAGATTGTTATAGTGATTGCTTGTTGCTTCCTGATATACTTGTACTGTCAGTTTTATTGTTTAGTAAATGGTCTCCTTTTTGGCCGTTGTCAAAAGGCAGTTTTTGTCTCGCCCACATTATAGTCTGTTTCACGAAACCTGCCCAAATTTTACAGCTATATAAACAATGCAAAAACAATATTTTTTTAGATAATATTAAATTAAAGCAAAATTTAAGAATGAGCATTCTTTTTATTTCGTGACATTTGGTCAAATATTGGTTTTATTACGAAAAATTTATTTCTCTATGGGAATTTAACATGGGGGGAAAAGAGGTAGAGGACTTGTGGGAGGAGAATTTTGGAAATTGACTCCGAAACCTAGCTAGATAGCTTGGAAATGATCTAACTAAGAAAACAAAAGTTCAATTTTAAAAATCGGTCCAGTATTTCTGAAATTCTAAAAAATTTCCCCATGTTAAATCCCCATAGACATCTTCACTCCGTGAAGATGTCTATGGGGATTTAACATGGGGAAATTTTGTTTTCGCAATAAAATCAATATTTGACCAAATTTCACGAAATAATAAGAAGGCTCATTCTTAAATTTTCCTTTAATTTAATATTATCGAAAAAAATATGGTTTTTCAATTGTTTATATGGCCGTAAAATTTGGGCAGCTTTCGTGAAACAGACTATAGTGGACAGTGAGACATAGTGGTCACAATTCCGGCAGAGGCAATGTAGGTGACGTCGTCGTCAACAATTTTCGGCATCAACAATTTTGGACGGACGTCCAAATGTTGAATATCTCCCGATCCATTACACCAGTGCCAGACTTCATAAATAGCTTCCTGTGAGACATTTGCCAGCGATCACCTACACTCTTTGAGGACCATGGTTGTTTACCATATTACACATGTAGGCTGCTGTGCAAATGAAAAATTCAGAATATTTCCACCAACATTTCTCATCCAAAGTATATATTGTAACCACTCAATTGAACCGTCTCGTCACAATATATACTTATGAGAACAAATCTGACAAATATTTTGAATTTTCTTCAGAAAAATGTTGTATCCTCATCATATAAATGTTTACCATTATAGGAATGAATGGCCTTTTTGTGGAATTTATCGGGTATAAACTCGGAAAAACCACTTTCGCAATTGGCGATAAAAATAAACAATTGGCGATAAAAAATTACAATTTTCGAAAAAAAAATATTTTTTTTAATTTTTTTTCGAAAATTGTAATTTTTTATTGCCAATTGTTTATTTTTATCCTATTGGTTATTATAGGAATGAATGGCCTTTTTGGGGAATTTATCGGGGTATAAACTTGGAAAAGTCGCGGGAATACTGGACGAAGGCCGGAAGGCCTCGTCCAGTATTCCCGCGACTTTTCCAAGTTTATATCCCCGATAAATTCCACAAAAAGGCCATTCATTCCTTATATTTCCAGCATTTGAAATAAATTCATCAAGAACATGTGTTTATTTACCGTTTTCTTAAGAATTATTTTAACTTCGCCTCACGGTTACGGAAAGTAGTTTGGCGTGGGAGTTTACTGGGATATAAATTTTGGACAGAGACTTGCTATGGGCCAATCAAATGTTAGGGAATTGAGTAAATATTTTTGTGCTGGAATTATTGTCTGTTATTGCCCATCTACAGGTATGGGTAGGAGTTGGTGTGTCTACAGAAGGAGATGTACGTGTACAAACTTTTCTCATTTCGCATCAAAAGTATATGTGACCACTCATTTGAACCATCTCGATGACACGGTTCAAATGGTGGTCATAACATATACATAAACAGATCGTCAGCATTTTAATGGTTACCGTTGTCTGTTACTGCCCATGTACAGATACGAGGAGGGGTTGCTGTGTCTACGGAAGGAGATTGAGATGTACGCGTCCGCCGAGAACTACGCCATGGTAGCCAAGATCGTTCTCGGGGTCGTGCTCACCAAACTGACCCAGGGAGATTTTGTGGCCGCCGACCAGTTCTACAGTTCTTCCATCAGGTATGCGCGTACAACATCGGTGGCAGGTTGGGAGCATGCAAACGGTAATGTAACGATCAGGTTCATCCTTACCGGTATTTTGATAGCCCTGTAACCTATTTCATCAACATTGCAAAGTATACTTTACTAGCAAAGTATACTTTGAGGGAGCAATCATTTATTTTTCCTGAAATGCATTATTTCATATAGAACTAACAAATGCATATATTTCATTATTAAAAGTATGCAGAATTATTATACTGAATTTATTACATTATCACAGCCAAATTGGCTGTGATAATGTAATAAATTCAGTATAATACAAATTAATAAATTTATCATAAAATTGAAAATTTCTCCCTCAAAGTATACTTTGCTACTAAAGTATACTTTGCAATGTTGATGAAATCGGCTACTGGTTTGTTCCTCAGTATATTTTTGGCTTATCGTTACTTGAGAGATGAACCATTTATAAATATATTGTGATTTTCCCTCTTTCCGTAAAGGTGAATATGGGATTTTTTTTCCCTCTTTCCGCACAGGTGAATATGGGATTTGACCCTGTAAACCCGGCCTCAAATTACTTTAGCTGTTGATGCCGTTAAACACCATTAACCCTTTCAACGCCATCTACCTCTATAGGATTTGCACTTGTTATACCCCCCGCAACGAGTTGTGGGGGGTATACTGGAGTCAGGTTGTCCGTCCATCCGTCCGTGCGTGCGTGTGTGCGTACGTGTGTGCGTGCATGCATCCGTCCGTCCGTCCGGACAGACGGACGGACGGACGGACGGACGGACGGACGTTCAAACATTTGGGAGTTATGAGGCACCGCTATATAAAAGATCAAAGGGTTAGCTCCTAAATATCAAAGAGTTAGCTCCTAAATTTATGAGGCACCGACAATATCAAAGAGATCAAAGGTTACTAACCCTTACCCTAACTCCTAAACCCCCGATGTTGGCCCGGACGGACGGACGGACGGACGGACGTTCTTACAGTACTATACTTATGTGGCTTATCACATGTTAAATATTAGCCACATAAAACGATTTTTAGCCACATAAAACGATTTTTTAGGTGGCTAATTGTAACCAACCCTATCCTTTACTAAGTCCATAACCCTGCGGGGCTAGCCACATAAGTACCCTAATGTGTGCCCGGACGGACGGACGGACGGACGTTCTTACAAATGGATACTTATGTGGCTTATCACATGTTAAATATTAGCCACATAAAACGATTTTTAGCCACATAAAAGGATTTTTTAGGTGGCTAATTGTAACCAACCCTATCCTTTACTAAGTCCATAACCCTGTGGGGCTAGCCACATAAGTACCCTAATGTGTGTCCGTCCGTCCGTCCGTCCGTCCGGGCAGACATTCGGGTACTTATGTGGCTAGCCCCACAGGGTTATGGACTTGTTAAAGGATAGGGTTGGTTACAATTAGCCACCTAAAAAATCGTTTTATGTGGCTAAAAATGGTTTTATGTGGCTAATATTTAACATGCGATAAGCCACATAGTTACCTGAAAGTAAAGACGTCCGTCCGTCCGTCCGTCCGTCCGTCCGTCCGCGCTGACGGTACTATACTTATGTGGCTAGCCCCACAGGGTTATGGACTTAGTAAAGGTTAGGGTTGGTTACAATTAGCCACCTAAAAATCCTTTTATGTGGCTAAAAATCCTTTTATGTGGCTAATATTTAACATGTGATAAGCCACATAAGTATAATACCGTCCGTCCGTCCGTCCGTCCGTCACTAAACTTAACTATTTCCTTCATCTAAAATGCTTAATATTTCACACATGCATTCCTGTAAGGCTCTACTACCATGCTGCGCCAAATCCACGACTGTCCATCCACCGCTGATCCCAAGGTCAAGGTCAAATACTTAGTCTCTTTACAAAACTTAACATCAGAGAAATAAGTTATAACTTCTATTTCCTTCATTGAAAATTCTTAATATTTCATGCATGCATTCCTCTAAGGCTCTACTATCATGCTGTGACGAATCCATGCTGATCTCGAGGTCAAGGTCACATACTTAGTCTCTTTACAAAACTTAACATCAGAGAAATCGGTTATAAATTCTATTTCCTTGCTCGGATCTGCTTCACATTTCACACACGCATTGCTCCAATGGACCTCTACCACCCTGTGACAAATTCACATTCGTGCCGCTCCCGCTTAGCCCAGAGTCAAAGTCACAAGCCCACACACTTGGAAATATTTTACATATTTAGGGGTACCTGGGCCCACCCGGGGAGTATTCCGTTAGCCTCGCTTACTGACCAATCTAATTACAAGTAATTTTCATATTTTTGAGAACAAAAGCACACCCTTTTCATAAATGGAGTAGTCTGAAAATCATTGGTTGAAAAATTAACATATCAAAATCCATTCCAGTTACTTTAATAGGGGTGAAAGGGTTAAATAAATCCATGTACAGCACTTGTTACAACCACAGTCTACGTGGTAATCCATGTCGTACATGTATGGCTGTTGACTGACAATAGGGGTCTTAGAGTATTTGTAATAATTGTTGATTCCTGTCATGTTGCACATTCACACAGATGGATTACTGTCTGTATTCTGGACAGCTGCCCAAGATGTACGACTTTGTATTCTCGCCCACCAGGGGCCCGTTTCACTAAACTTCATACGACTAAAATGTTCGTAAGTGCAAAATTATGATCGTCTGTAATTTTAAATTTATGGATTTACATTTATTGAGCATAGGCTGCATATGCAGCCTATGCTCAATAAATGCAAATCCATCAATTGAAATTTACAGCCTATTCTAAATCTGCAATTATGAACATTTTAGTCGTATGAAGTTTAGTGGAGCGGGCCCCAGGTGCCCCGTGACAAGGATATTCGTATAGTCACACCCATGTGAGATTTCCTTGTCTTACCCTATACGCGCTTGTCTCACATCTAGCAACGACATATTTTCTAATAGTGCAAAATTACGGTTAATGTGTCATACAATTACACAATAAAGTAATGAATAAGGGTGGTGTTTATTGCTTTTATCTGCCTGTTTAAAATTAATATTATTATGTTTTACCGAATGGCGGGCTGCAGGCAGAAAATCATTGTTTGGAGCATAAATCATATACCACTTGGAATATCTTAATGATACTTCACGTGTGTGTTAATATCAATTGGGCAAACACACCTGTTGAAGGTGGGCTTCATCCGCCCATGGTCGAGTTCACCAGAAAAAATATTTATTAATTTCACATTGAACTGGAAATGATTCTAAAGTGATGTCAAAGCCTGTTTTTGATTAGAAAACTGGAAAACAGAAAATGAACAGCAAACTGATTTGGCAGTCTAATGGTGACACTTAACTACTTGCATATTCTACGACATGCCCAGCTACCCGCAGTTCAGCGACAGTGAGGAGGCGATGGCCATAGAGGAGCTGTTACAGAGCTACGATGACGGAGACGAGGAGGCCGCGAGGAAAGTGCTCTCCCTTCCCCTCATCAAGTACATGGACAACGTGGTACGTCTCTCCATCTAAGCTGTTTGTCGTTATAAACAGAACAAATAATGGTGTTGCGGTATTAGAATATTTTTGTAATTCATTAATTTGTCACTTCAATGCGAAATTAAATTTTGTCATCTGCTGTTAATTTCTGGTAATTTTTCCCATCTGTGTTTGACCTTAGCTGTTGTTGGGGCATTAAACCATTTCCCTTTTGTCTAATTTCTCAAACCCATATGAAAAAATAGGACATGCAGTCGAGCACCAGTATCTCGAAGTTGAAGGGAGATCGTCCATATAGTCGAGATAGGACTGGGTTTGAGATAGCGATGAAGAGACATGGTCGGTTATTTTCGCAAAAATATGAAATCATTTTACCCATTACACCATTAGTAAACAATCACCAATTAACTAATGACCAAATGTAGTAAGCTAATCGACATTACAAGGTGGCGTCACGACTCTCAGTGTATTGCGTAATGACCAGCGTGATATGCTTAATGAATCGTGACAAACACACAAATATATCCAAGTAGACTAATTAAGCAAACAGCCCGAGGTAGGTGTGAATTTATTTTGGTTTGTTTGATATGTTTGGAAAATTAGTGTCAACCAAATCGATCTTGGCAGCCAGGCACTTAGGCGACTTATCCAAGCGTTTATGTGATTTAAGAGATTTTTAACGTATTTTTATACGGAGGAGACAGAATGAACAATCGAGATAGAGAACATATACGAGATAGGGCATGGTCGAGATAGCCGAGGAAATTTATATTAAACAAATAAGGATATAATTCGGGGACTTTAGTGAATCATCGAGATGGGGGCAGGTGGGGGGAATATCATTGAGATACTGATATTTGAGATACTGGTGCTCTACTGTATTATGTATTCACAATGTGTGGGTGGGCTGTGGGTGGACACAGCTTGCCTTCATGTTATCTCTAGTTCTCCTTGATTGATCTACGTGAAATTTGGGATAAATGTTACTCATGGTCAGAGAAAACTAACCCTATTGATTTTCAAAAAACGTTGAGGAATTTACATGTGTGCAATAATTATGAAACACTTGGAAATAATAACATACCAACAAGCTGTGCAGATCCTGATGAAACAGCGTATTACAAGCCAGAGGCCCGTTTCACTAAACTTTCTACGACTAAAATGTTCGTAAGTGCAAATTTAAGATTGTAAATTTCAATTTATGAATTTACATTTATTGAGCATAGGCTGCATATGCAGCCTATGCTCAATAAATGTAAATCCAATAATTATTTACAAGAAAACATTGTTAATGTGAAATTTACAGACTATCATAATTTTACACTTACGAACATTTTAGTCGCACGAAGTTTAGTGAAACGGCCCCTAGTTCATCAGTATCAGTAGCCTATTTCACCAACATTGCAAAGTATTCTTTTCTAGCAAAGTATACTTTAAGGGAGTAATCATTTATTTTTCCCGAAATGCATTATGTCGTATAGAACTAACGACTGCAGATATTTGATGATTAAAAGTATGCAGAATTATTATACTGAATTTATTACATTATCACAGCCATTTTCCGGCTGTGATAATGCAATAAATTCAGTATAATAAAAAATAATAAATTTATCCTAAAATTGAAAATTTCTCCCTCAAAGTATACTTTGCTAGATAAGTATACATGTACAGTGGAACCCCTCCAAACCGGACCCCCTCTATACCGGAATTCGTGCTATACCGAACATACGACCACGTCCCGAATATTCTGCTATATAAACACATTAGTTTCTACCCCTCTATTCCGGAACCCCTCTACTCCGTAATCCGGACGCCATTTCAAGTCCCAAAACCATATTTCAGCGTTAAAATAACCCCGGAAAACCGGAAACACGGTCACCTGTCAGGATGTCATCCAAGAAATACACCGCGCCCAATTTCAATGTTGTTGTTTCAAGCGGGTGTCAAAATCACATCGTGTTTACAATAGGCTGGTTCCCGGTAGTATTGTTCAGCTCTGGTTCCCAAAATGCGGAGCCACGAGAATGAGACGATTCTAACGGAGGTTTGTACAAGCGCTATCCATGCGTGTAATGCGCTAAGCGGCGTGTTTTTTATAACGTCATAAGCGGCATTACAAAGTTAAGAATCTATTCATGCGACCTAAATACGAGACATGTTTTCTGTTTTACAAGCTCATTACAATAGCATGGTTCACAATTTAATTATACGTGTACGTAACAATTACGGAAATAAAATAATGAGCCCACCGACCGATTAATTGAGATAATCTGATAATTACTTAACGAGGCTGTAAACTAAAGTTATTGGGAATTACACATGTCGACATGATAAAACACAACTGGGTAGCCGAGCCCCCGTTAAGGTGCGTAATTTGGGGGTACATTTCTTATTTCTCCATACAAATGGCAAGTTGGGAGTGCTTTAGAATCGTCTCATTGGGAATAAAAAGAAACTTGACATATTTATTGCAAAAATGTGTACATATGCTTTCAATATGGTAATAATGGTATATACTATACAAATCCAAAAGTTAATGATGGAAAACATACATTTCCTTAACTGGAAATAGAAAACCCCTCTAAACCGAAAACCCCTATAAACCGAACTTTTCAGTCTGTCCCCAGGGTGTTCGGTTTAGAGGGGTTCCACTGTACATTGCAATGTTGGTGAAATCGGCTACGGCACTGTTTGAATGAAAATAGTTTCATTGTAGTTTGTAGTGTTGAATGTGTTGAAGGCACAGTATCTCAGATGATGTCACAATATTGTTCGCTTATTAACCCTTAAACCGATATCTTAATCTTTTGTCGTCCGCTGTTTATTTTCTATTTTCCATTTTTATCATCAAAAACATGCTTTGACAGCACTTTAGAATAATTTACAACATGTTTTGACAGCACTTCAGAATCATTTCCATTGGAAATGATTCTGAAGTGCTGTAAAAACATGTTTTTATCGAGAAATAAGGCAAGATATAGGTCTAAGGGTTGAACATAAAACAACTCTGGTAAAATTCAGTGGAGGATCCAGGATTTCGCCGACAATCAAACGACTTGTTTTCAAAAATCTCAATTGCAAAAGAAAATCTGGAATCCTGAAAGGAGGGGGGGGGGGTGGTGGGGTCCACTGGGCCACCCCCCTGAATCCGCCACTGCAATTTGGTTCAGAAATATGATTCAAGCCTAAAATTATATTACTAATTTTTAATAATCTGTTTCATCACATTCTGGGCATATCCTAGACCCATTGCCTTTGAAAACAATCACTATACACATATGATAATCCCACCTCTCTGCTGTTTTCAGTTTGCCAAGATGGCGCGGGACTTGGTAATCCCCGGTGGTATGCGACTGCGGAGTAAACCGGAGGCGACCGGTGGGGGCGGGGTTAATGTGGAGGCGGGACCAGGGGGCGTGGCTCCCACACAGCTCGACGATGATGAGATGGAAGACGGACTGTTATAGTGATTATTCCATCTATGCATAGATATGACATTGTAATCTGTGGGCGGGGCTAATGTGGGGGTGGGAGCAGGGGTGGGAATTTGCAGAAATCTGAGCAGGTTCACATCAAGTTGCCATTACTACATTGTCAAACAGAACTGCCTGACATTTTTAGCCAGATTAACATAGACCCGTTCGCAAAAATGTCACCAATCGGGTAATCCCTGATCATTATCTTAACCCTTTCAACACCACAGGCCTGTATAGTAGTACTGTAGATCCAGATGAGATGGCTCGTGACGAGCCGTCTCATCAGGATCTGCACTTTTTGCAAGTAATTTTCATATTTTTTGAGAGCAAAACACCACCTTTTCATAAATGGACTAGTCTGAATGTCATTTTGTGATAATTGTATTGGTTGCAAAATTAACATATCAAAATTCATTCCAGTTACTTAGGAGTGAAAGGGTTAAGCAACTTATTAACCCTTAGACCGCTACTCACAACAATTGTCGCTGTCAAAGCATGTTGTTAATTATTCTAAAGTGCTGTCAAGCATATTTTTGATGGTAAAAATGGAAAATATAAAATAAACTGCAGACGACAAAAAAATTAAGATGCAGAGGAATCAGCATTTTCCTGAAACGCAAATTTGAGTAAGTTTTCTATTTTTCCCTGAAAGTGTATGATATTACCAACATTTGAACCATCTCATTAAGTCAGTTCCAATGAGTGGTCACAACATATAGATTTGTGGAGAAATAAGGAAAACAGTGGGATACTAGTAATTACAATATATCGATGGTCTAGTAACATAAGGTCGTAAGTGCTATGCTTTAGCATAGCACTTGCGACCTTATGTTACTAGACCATCGATATGACATAATATTTTGTCATACCGCAGATAAGTTTCTCGGCTTTTGATTGGCTAGCTTGCCTGGTCATATATGACCTGCCAAGGCCGTCGGACATACAGGAATTGCGATTCCCCTCCGGCGCCTCGCGTCCAATGAAAACACATTTTGCAAGCGTCTACCGATTGCGAATTGTATTCCTCACTAAACACAATAAAACCCCGAATTGATCAATACAAGTAACAAATTGTACACTCAAAACCAGTCTTTTATTGTTTATTTTTCCTTAAATATTCTTCGCTGATCAAAATATGAGCGAAAAATTAGCCAAAATAACTAAAATTGCTTTTCAAATCTCCACACGCTTGCCTTCGTGACACGGCTATATTTAGGTCACAAACTATGGGTTCCATGCACGAAACCGCGGCGTAGCAATGACAGCGAATGTTTGGGAACCAGTCGCATTATTCTAGAGGTGCCAAAGGGAGAGCAGATCGATAGAGCAGTGGAATATAAATTAAATTACACGATATAAAAAAACTGTCATAAAGTCGTTTTCGATGGATTTCTTACTCCATATTTAGTTTGTTTTCGTTTATTAAAAAAACAAAATTTTCATTTACGCCTTTATATTAAGACTGACGGTAGAAAATCGAATTTCGGATTATGTTTCTTCCTGAAAAAACGCAAAGATCAAAAGAAGAGATATGTTTTTACGGCCAAATACAGGATCTGCGGTATGACAAATACGTTATTGTGATTCTACACAGGCTATCGCCTCGGGTGAACATACCTCCAGACGGGCAATATTACACCATATAGCCTGTGTAGAATCACAATAACTTATACATGTAATATGAGACGAGCCATGTGATTTTGTACCTAAGAAGATATACAATATGTCAGTAAATGATGTCAAAAGTTAATGAAATGTTCAGAGCAAATGCCAATTTCATCAACTTTCGACGTCATTTACAGAAACATATCACTGTTTCTGTAAATATTTTTCATGAACAAGTGCACATCTTCATAGGTCGAACATCACATGGTTTACTCATTTGGTTATTGCTCAGTGGGTTAATTATTAGTCGTAGTCTATGGTTGCTGCAAATGCCATGAATGTTGTATAGTACATGTGATTTTACATTCCCGTTACTGTAATATTCCGTTACCGAGTTGTGTCACAGTGATATAGTAGCAGAACTGCACCGCTAGTTTACTATAGTCTGTTTCATGAAAGCTGCCCAAATTTTACGGCCATATAGACAATTCAAAAACAATATATTTTCGATAATATTAAATTAAAGGAAAATTTAAGAATGAGCCTTCTTTTTATTTCGTGAAATTCGGTCAAATATTGATTTTATTACCAAAAATTGATTTGTCTACAGTGTATGGGAATTTAACGTGGGGGAAAAAGTGGTAAGGAAGTGTGGGAGGAGTCAAAAAACGAAAAAATTTGGAAATTGACTCCGAAACCTGACTAGATAGCTTGGATATGATCTAACTAAGAAAACAAAAGTTAAATTTAAAAAATCGGTCCAGTATTTCTAAAATTCAAAAAAATTTCCCCATGTTAAATCCCCATAGACATCTTCACGGAGTGAAGATGTCTATGGGGATTTAACATGGGGAAATTTTGTTTTCGCAATAAAATCAATATTTGACCAAATTTCACGAAATAAAAAGAAGGCTCATTCTTAAATTTTCCTTTAATTTAATATTATCGAAAATAATATTGTTTTTGAATTGTCTATATAGCCGTCAAATTTGGGCAGCTTTCGTGAAATAGACTATAATTTAGTGACATATTGAACTGTTAGTGCATGTACATGAGCAGGATTTCTGATGTATGTGTGTTTCATATACTGCTGGGTGCCATTTCACTAAACTTTGTTTGACTAAAATGTTCGTAAGTGCAAAATTATGATCGTCTGGAAATTTCACATTGATAGCAATGTTTTCTTGTAAACCATTATTGGATTTAATATGCAGCCTATGCTCAATAAATGTAAATCCATCAATTGAAATGTTCAGACGATCCTAAATTTGCACTTCCGACAATCTTAGTCGTGCGAAGTTCAGTGAAACGGGCGCTGTTGTATATTAGCATGTGTCTATGTCATCGGTGAGGTTGGAATGGACACGGATTAGGTGTGAATAAGAGGAAAGGGGAGTAACTCTTATAATAACTTTTTACATTTGACTTGTGCATCGTTTCACATGTATTCATGTTTAGTGAAACATTGTTTTAGCAAAAAGGACAAAACCCAATTTAGACCAGTGTAGTGGCTAGCACCATAGATTATGTTATGCTGTTCACCATTCAGTCACTGAAACATTTGGCATACGAGTGAACATATTTATTAACGCTTGAAAGACGCAGAAAAAAATATCTTTGTTGTTTTACCTTTTTATTTTTAGTTCTTTACAACACCATGTTTGCCAGCACATGTGAATTGTCTATTGTAGACGATTGACTCTATTCTCAGGTGCTGTCCAAACGTGTTTTCAGAGAAAAATAGAAATCAAAAAATTAAAAACAGCAAATGACAAAGTAATATTCTGTATAGTAAGGATTAGGAAGGATTGATCCTTTCAACACTACAGATCTTAAAGCAAACATAGCTAAACATTGTAGATCCAGATGAGCCAGCATGTACCAAGCCATCTCATAAGAATCTCCAGGGTCGGTATTTTTCAGATATTTAAAAAATACCCATTGTCTGTTTACTGGAATAGTCGGATATTTAGGGGTGAAAGCGTTCATCCTTTCATCCCTAAGTAACTTGAAAGGTCTGTAATATGTTAATTTATCAACCTATCCAATCGCTACAAAAATGATTTTCGGACTACCGGTAGTTAATTTATGAGAATGGGGTGTTTTTTGTGTATTAAAATTACTTGCAAAACGTGCAGATCCTGATGAGACGGCTCGTCACGAGCCGTCTCATCTGGATCTACACTGTTTGCAAACACCACTATAGAGATCTGTAGTGTTGAAAGCATTAAGGAATCTGCAATTGTCGTACGGTTTCTGCTTTTTGGTGGGTGGCATGCAATTGGTAATTTAACGATCGGGATTCATCCTTACTGGAATCCCAACCGGAGACCTGGTTTGGCTCTCACATGTGTAGTTGAAATTCTTGTATGTGACAGTTGAATCTGGTTATACCCCTTTTGTGAGTATTACGATTATTCGTAATCCTATTTTAGGGAAAGGGGCCAAGTGACTTTGCTGTGGTATGGACCTGGCACCAGGTCAGGTTATTCTAATTTAATTTTTTTGATGTAAATATTCCAGCCTTAAATGACCTTAGCTGTTGATAGGTCGTTAAAGACCAATAAATCAATCACTGCTCCTTTTGGTAACTGTCTGCCTGCGTGTGTTGCAAGGAATGTACATGTTGCAAGGAATGTACATGTTGCAAGGAATGTACATGTATACACGATCATGTAATTAGTTTATGTTATTTTGAATGTTTTTACCTTTAATTCTTTGCATGCTAGCGGTGAAAATAACATCCACCAAATTTCGAGTATGTTTCTTATTCATACCCCCCGCAACGAGTTGTGGGTGGGGGTGGTAAACTGGAGTCAGGTTGTCCGTCCGTCCGTCCGTCCATCCGTCCGTCCGTCCGGGCACACATTAGGGTACTTATGTGGCTAGCCCCACAGGGTTATGGACTTGGTAAAGGATAGGGTTGGTTACAATTAGCCACCTAAAAATTCCTTTTATGTGGCTAAAAATCGTTTTATGTGGCTAATATTTAACATGTGATAAGTATAGTACTGTAAGGACGTCCGTCCGTCCGTCCATCCGTCCGTCCGGGCACACATTAGGGTACTTATGGGGTAGGGGCGTGGCCTAAGACAATAGAAGACAATGGAACTTATTCCGTACCCCGTAAGCCTATTGTGTCTTACAGGGTATTTCCTTTGATCTTTTATATAGCAAGTACCCCCTAAGTTCGTCCGTCCGTCCGTCCGTCCGTCTAAGGCTCTACTATCATGCTGTGACAAATCCGTGACCATCCAACCCCCACTGATCCCAAGATCAAGGCCACATACATGTACTTGGTCTCTTTACAAAATTTAACATCAGAGAAATATGTTATAACTTTTATATTTCACCCAAGCATTCCTCTAAGGCTCTACTATCATGCTGTGACAAATTCATGATCGTATAAATCCCGCAGGTCAAGGTCACATACTTAGTCTCTTTACAAAACTTAACATCGGAGAAATCGGTTATAACTTCTATTTCCTTCATCAAAAATTCTTAATATTTCACCCAGGCATTCCTCTAAGGCTATACTATCTTGCTGTGTCAAATCCCACACCCGTTATCCGGAGATACGCAACTAGGGGAGGAGAACATGGAAAGGGGAACGCACAAACTAGTGGGAATTTGGAGGGTTTGTAAAATTAGCTAAAACAATATATTTTATGCATGATCAGAACAATGTGAGCTTGCAACGTTGAGGAAGAATGATTGAAGCACATGTAGCAAAAATATTGAGCTCAAACGCCGTCGTAAAAGTTGAAAATTTATAAATTCAATATAGGATTTTATTTTTTTTTGTCATTTTTGTTTAAAAAATCGTCTTTCCTGCACCAATCGTATGCTTTTCAGCACTATCAGGCATACAGTTATATGTTTGCTGATCATTTACACTGATACCTTGAAAGCGACAGCGACCAGGATCTTCTGAGAAAAAAATGGCGGCCGTTTTATGCACCGTGGTATAGCGCAAAATGGTGCACAAAAACTATGGACTGGAGGACACAAATTGGGGGACGAGTGCACACAAACTGTGGAACGCGCTGCACAGAAAATGCCAATATACGTGGGTTTTAAGTTGCAAATTTACGTATGTATTTACAAAAATATTATATTTGCAGACGAGGATCCACGAATATTTACGCAGGGCCGGTCCAAATGTGTCTGTAAGGAATTTATGCAAGTTTTTAATCAATATTCACCACAATTATGCATTGTTTTAGTAAGTTCGCTGTTCAATGCAGGCTTCTTTAGCAGCGCTTCCTTTGTTTATTAATGGCGGTGCACGGTGCCTCATTTGCGTACTTTCAATCAGTAAACCCGTTTAATACATATCACACATTAAACCATAGGTCACCACCTAAACTCGGAGGAAACCCGAGTACCCGGAGAAAGACCACAGCAAGCTTGCACGGCATACGACAAGTCGACATGATTTCATCCGCAGAATTTCGGGGGGTGGGTCGCCATAAAATTTTGTCCGCGATAACCAATCCATCGATTCACAAGTGCATTCGTTCGTCCTACGACCATTCCGTCCGTCATAGAATGTTTGTGACGCAATCGTTGTTGTTTCTGTGTAGCACCCACTGTTTGTCGGAGAGCACCGTGATGTGTATATACAACATATAAACACCATACTTATACTAAGTAACACTGCAATTGTATTGTATGTATATATATTCCTCCGGTGTCCTCGGAGCACCTCGTCCTAGCGAGATATCTCTTTATTTCCCATCACCAAGGGTAACTGCGGTACGTCTTATCTGTGTACATTGTACCATCTAGACAGTCACCATGCATGTATTACATGTGTGTAAAATATTTACACGATCACCACCACAAAGTGTCTTGCTCAAGGACACAACACGCCGGCTCCGACCGCGTCTCGAACCTGCGCAGTTCGGGGACCTCCGATCCACAGTCCATCACTGTCTTTACCGGTGGAAAGTTCTTAAACTTGTGGCGGTGGGTGCTCTATGTGTGTTTTGCAGCCCGCTGACGGACTGTGCAGTATCTCAATTGCAATGAGAGTCGGTCCTTATTCCGGGATAATTCCGACTGGAATGTGTCGCTATCTGCCTCGAGAATACACAGGACACTCTCATTATGGTTATCATTGCCAAACGTCTTGCTAACGCCAATGATAAATAAGATTGAGTTGCACCTTCAGGCCCGGATCCAGGGGGGTGGGGGCGTGAGAGGCGTACGCCCCCCCCCCCCCCACCCCCCCCCTATTTTTTTGACGAAGCAATGATTTTTTTTATTCAGATTAGAAAAGGCTATCAGTATTCTGTTCTCAAATGCCAGGAAAATGAATCGGAGACACTCAAATTTTCTAAATTTTCTATGGGGAGGACCCCCATACCCCCCTCACCCACGCCCCCCCCCCCCCACCCCCCCCCCCCTTTCTCCAAATCCAGGATCCGGCCCTGACCTTGGCTGCACTACTTTGCCTGGTCATCGATTAGCATGGTTAACTCAGTTCCGCATGGTTGATTCTCCCAAACCCCGTGCTTCAAGTTATAAACGAAGTGTGGTGCGAGTTTAGGTGGTGACCTATGGTTTAATGTGTGATATGTATTAAACGGGTTTACTGATTGCATACGAAATGAGGCTCTGCTCGCCCATTAATAAACGAGCGCTGCTAAAGAAGCCTGCATTGAACAGCGAACTTACTAAAACAATGCATAATTGTGGTGAATATTGATTAAAAACTTGCATAAATTCCTTACAGACACATTTGGACCGGCCCCTGCGTAAATATTCGTGGATCCTCGTCTGCAAATATAATATTTTTGTAAATACATACGTGAATTTGCAACTTAAAACCCACGTATATTGGCATTTTCTGTGCAGCGCGTTCCACAGTTTGTGTGCACTCGTCCCCCAATTTGTGTCCTCCAGTCCCATAGTTTTTGTGCACCATTTTGCGCTATACCACGGTGCATAAAACGGCCGCCATTTTTTTCTCAGAAGATCCTCGTCGCTGTCGCTTTCAAGGTATCAGTGTAAATGATCAGCAAACATAACTGTATGCCTGATAGTGCTGAAAAGCATACGATTGGTGCAGGAAAGACGATTTTTTAAACAAAAATGACAAAACAAAATAAAATCCTATATTGAATTTATAAATTTTCAACTTTTACGACGGCGTTCGAGCTCAATATTTTTGCTACATGTGCTTCAATCATTCTTCCTCAACGTTGCAAGCTCACATTGTTCTGATCATGCATAAAATATATTGTTTTAGCTAATTTTACAAACCCTCCAAATTCCCACTAGTTTGTGCGTTCCCCTTTCCATGTTCTCCTCCCCTAGTTGCGTATCTCCGGATAACGGGTGTGAATCCACGACCATCCAACCCCTGCTGATCCCAAGGTCAAAGTCACAGGCCCACAGACTTGGAAAAAATCTACATATTTAGGTGTACCTGGGCCCACGCGGGGGGGTATTCCTTAAGCCTCGCTTACTGACAAATTTAGTTCTCTCTGTAAACATATCTTGGAATTTCATTAGAATTGCTTCCTGCGGACTCAATTCTAATGAAATTCCAAGGCATTTTCAGGATATTTACAGGGAGAAATTAAAGAATATACTGAATTGTCGTCTGCTATTTATGAGCTATTTATAGCCAACAAATATCCCAGCATGCAAATAGTTTATATTACATATCCATGCAACATGTGCAATAATAATTTATTGATATGATATTCATTGTGGCCGCCGAAACATAAATGCTCCTATTTAAAATCTGCTCTCACTGTAGTACAAGGTTTGCCATCACCTCAGTGCAACCAATTTCACACTGACAGGTATCAACATTTTTTTTCTTCCCAATTTTCTTTATTTCTCAATGAAAGTATATGTTATTACCACTCATTTGAACCGTCTCAATGAGTAGTAAGAACAGTTATAATTTTGGTGAGGTGGGTGGCAGGTGGGAGCATGCGATGGTTAAATTAACGATCAGGGTTCATCCTTACTTGAATCCTGACCGGAGACCTGGTTTGGCCCTCACGTACGTTGTTGGCATTCTTGTATGTGACAGTTAACTCGGGGGGGTATACTTTTATGGGAAAGGGCCAGGTGACTTATGAGACATGAACCTGGCACCAGGTCAGGTTATTCTAATTTCAGGGCTGAATATATCGATGGTCTAGTAACATAAGGTCATAAGTGCTATGCTTTAGCATAGCAGTTACGACCTGATGTTACTAGACCATCAATATTTTTTTTTCCGATGTAAACATTTTGTTCTAATTGTGGGATTTTCCTCCCAATGCAGCAGGTTACATGCGGGATCAAACCCGTTTACCCAGCCTCAAATGACCTTAGCTGTTGATAGGTCGTTAAACACCAATAAACAAACAAACAAATAAGAAAAATAATTGGACTTTCCATGAGTGGGTTAATCAGGGCATACACTGTTGGCTGTTGTAACTGTAACAGTTGGTGTACATGGGTGTCACCAGCATTTTTGAAAAGGGGGTACACCTTTCAGCTGTGAAGCAACCAAAATATGTAAGGGGTCCAGGGTTGCCCCTGGACCCCTTACATATTTCGGTTGCTTCACAGCCCGGTAGAGTGTTCGATTTCTTGAAGCCGAATGCTGCATTCAGGTATGTTTGGACAACAACTACCTCCAGGTCAAAGTTTCAGGGTCAATTTAATAAGCATATTTCTCAAAATTGGCATATTGAAATAATTTTAGCGTCGCTTGACTTTAATTTGTTAGTAGGGCATCTGAATAATATATGTCTGCTCATTCTCGTGCACTGAAAATGGCTATTGCGAACCTCATTTATACGACAAAATCCTTCTGGCTCCTAAAAAGGGGGGTTCGTACAAACCCATCAAACCTCCCCTGACGACGCATTTTGTGTACCCAAATTGTACAGCCCTACCAGCTGATTATGGTCAAACGAGGCTGTGGCTGACTGAAGTAATGGAGCTTATAACTTCTGTAGCGTAGACCCAAACCGGCATGTGCAGTCCGATCCTGGTCTGCACTGTTCGCCATTCAGTTGGTGATTCCCCCTCATGATTCTATCAAACAGTATCAGGCTGCCGGAGTGTTCTAGCAGATTAGCAGCCAAAACAACCACAAATGCCATAGGCCACATTTCTCCAGTCACGCCCACAAATGAAATAAGTGCTTGTTTGTCGAATCATGGCCCTGTTCTATGCATTGTGAATGAATATTTACAGCCTTCTTACTAGCATGAACTCCAAATGAGAGGTGAACAAAGAAACACTGCATCCCATTGTTAATTGTATATTATAGAAAATAAATAATATCACAACAATCATCCTGGCTATGCTGTTACATTCACTATTTCTTGATCGTACCTGGCGATGAAAAGCTTGACATGGTGATCACAATTTGGATCTATTTGTGTATTTACCCAACATTTGTGGTGGCAGTTATTACTGTTACAACTTCATGAAGTATTGACATGCTCCATAGTACCTTGATATACATTGTATAGAGAATAGTAGGTTAGTGCCGTGAATTCCGTTTCCGTGCCGCGCCAGATATTTTTCCCATTCACGGCACTAACCTACTATTCTATTTATCCCGTCAACATTACAAATACAACCCCAGCCGCATCTCCAAATTGTATTGACAGGATATCAAAAATGTTTTACGGGACCGTGTTTCACGGCACATACGCACTGTGTTTACAGGATAAAGCAGTTTATATAGTGGAACGTCTCTAAACCGGTGTAAGGGTTAACATCAGAGATAAACGAGATAAAATGAAACAAATTTACTTTTTCATAATATCCGGTTTAGAGAGGTTCTACTGTGTAACTTCTTAGTCCACCCACATTGATATTTACAGTGAAACCTCTTTTAAACCGGACACCCGGCTTAGAGAAATTTCACTATAAATCGGACATTTGATCATTCTGAGCCATAGTTGTATCACCCGAGATAACTGACCGGAGATAAATGACCAAGAACCTCATCAAAATAAAATTACTGTCTGCTACACAAAAGCTGCCCAAATTTTATGGCTATATAAACAATTCAAAAACAATTTTTTTTTTATAATATTAAATTAAAGGAAAATTTAAGAATGAGCCTTCTTTTTATTTCATGAAATTTGGTCAAATATTGATTTTATTCTGAAAAAAAACAAACTTTTTTAGAATTTCAGAAATACTGGACCGATTTTCAAAATGTAACTTTTGTTTTCTTAGTTATCATTTCTAAGCTATCTAGCCAGTTTTCGGAGTCAATTTCCAAAACATTTTGTTTTCTGACTCCTCCTACAGCTCCTCCACCTCCTATCCCCGCATGTTATAATCCCATAGACAAATCAATTTTTCGTAATAAAATCAATACTTGATAAAATTTCACGAAATAAAAAGAAGGCTCATTCTTGAATTTAATATTATCAAAAAAAACAAAAAACAACTGTTTTTGCATTGTTTATATGGCCGTAAAATTTGGCAGGTTTCTTGAAACAGACAGTAATGTCCGGTTTAGAGCGGTTCCACTGTAGTAGTGGGTGGTGGTCGGGCGAACGAGACGGCGTAAATTAACGGTAGTAGGGGTTCCTCCTTATAGGAATCACAATTTGCCTGGTTTGGCCCTCAGGTACGTTTTTATCTTTGGCTCTGTTGTTACCGGGGAGTTGAATTGGGTTATTGCCCATTATAAAAGTAGTAAGATTATTACTGATCATACTGCTTTTGGGAGAGGCCAAGTGATTCTGGTGTGGCGAGGACCTGGCATCAGATCAGGATTATTCTGATTTCAGGGCTGAATATATAGTTTTGTTATTGTAAATATTCAGTTCTGATTTTGGGATTTTCCCCCCATTTGTACATGTACTTGACCATGTACATGTACTTGTACAGGTAATATATGGGATTTAGTACTAAACCCATTGACCCGGCCTTAAATGACCTTAGCTGTTGATAGGCCGTTAAACCCCAACAAACAAACAAACAAAATGCACTGTAGTAGTAGCATGTGTCAGATTGCGCAGGATGTAGTAGTAGCATGTGTCAGATTACGCAGGATGTAGTAGTAGCATGTGTCAGATTGCGCAGGATGTAGTAGTAGCATGTGTCAGATTGCGCAGGATGTAGTAGTAGCATGTGTCAGATTGCGCAGGATGTAGTAGTAGCATGTGTCAGATTGTGCAGGATGTAGTAGTAGCATGTGTCAGATTGCGCAGGATGTAGTAGTAGCATGTGTCAGATTGCGCAGGATGTAGTAGTAGCATGTGTCAGATTGCACAGGATGGGCAAAACTTGTCAGGGTTTCAGGTCAGGGTTTCAGAACAATGCATTGTTTGTCCTAGTTTCTCGACCAATGGAAGCACAGCATTTCGTCTCAACATATCGCATATTGCAACATTTTCATCAATATCTATTAAACTAATCATTAATGGTTGCAATACATGTACTTATACCTAATGTTTCGCCTTGTTGTTTGTTACTTCACTAGACTCAAACCATGTTATCACTCACATACGTGCTTACATCGGTGTCACACCGTCAATCACATAGTAGTACAGTGATTCAAAATCACAGGGGCGGGCCAATCTATAAGTAAGTTATAGTTAACATATTGCATTTGTATTAACTAATTAATTAAAACATCAATATCTGAACTATTATTATGAACAGCCATGCACAAAAGGCGTTTGAAAATTGTTAACACTTAGACCGCTACTCACAACAATTGTCGTCTGCTGTTGCTTTTATATCTTGCCTTATTTCTGAACAAAAACATGATTTGACTTTGACAGCACATCTGAAATGCTGTCAAAGCATGTTGTAAAATATTCTAAAGTGCTGTCAAAGTATGTTTTTGATGATAAAAATGGAAACAGCAGACGACAAAAAAAATAAGATAGCGATGTAAGGGTTAACACATTGTTTGCAGGCAGGTGAAAGAAGGTACTGGTCAATTTGCAAACTGATAACAAGGCAACTCCGATTTAAATTGTGGGTGGCAGGTGGGAGCATGCGATGGGTATTTTAACGATCGAGACAGTTGAATCTGGTTATACCCCTACATAGGCGTTGCCAGGATTTTCGAAAGGGGTTGCGAGTACAGAAGGGACTAGGCGGGAGAGCACGAGAGGGGTGTCCCCTCTTGTTTAGCGGGGGGCCCGGAAAATCTTTGGATAGTAGATGCTCTAAAACGAGTATCCTGGACAAAAAGATGTGGTAATAGGTGTAATAGGTGCACTGATGTAATCTAAACTAGGATACCCTGATCGATGTTAGGCACCCATACCACACCAGTAAACTCATTTAGCCCATCCTCTATAAGGGATATAACCTAATTCAACTCCAATGGATAATAATCCACCAGGGTCAAATCAGGTGAAATGGGATTCCGGAAAGGATGAATCCCGTTAATTATGCGTTACCCTCCCAGCTTTCACGTTCTAACGTATGAGCATGATAAGTTTGTTTACACGTCTAATTGTTAAACAATACATTAACTCCACACTGGTGCATCAGTTGTCACCCGCGTCTTCTCCACTTGGCTACCATTATATTGGAGTGAACAGTTCACTCCAATATGTTAGCCAAGTGGAGACGATGCGGGTGTAGCTGCATGAAGAGTTTCACTGCCCGTTCATAACTGACATCATGTCTATAATGAATCGACATCAATGCGAGAGACGAAAGTCTAGGTGTCCCCATGCTTGACCTCGGCCATGACTTCAGACGCTGCAGTGTGGTTACATGAGGTTACACCCAATGTACATGCAATTTTCAACAGAATGAACAGGTTTGGAAGCCTGCTTTCGTCACAAGCTTTAACCCTTCCTACGCTGTTGACGAAAATTGCCGTCTGCTCTTTTTCATTTTCGCTTTAATTCTTAACAAAAAACTGGTTTTGACAGCACATGAGAATCGTCTCCACTGGAGATGATTCTCATGTGCTGTCAAAACCAGGTTTTTGTCAAGAAATATTGAAAATAAAACATTTCCAGCAGACGACAAAAAATAATTCAACGTAGTAAGGGTTAATGGCTGAGGCTAGTGACGACGGATGGTCATCGGCTGCTACGGGTTTCCACTTCGCTCTCCACGACGTAATCTCAATACACACAGAGTCCGGACTGGGCAAATCGTTGCTGTCAGAGCTCCAGTTAAGGTGCGTAATTTGGAGGTAAATTTCTTATTTCTCCATCAAAAATGGCAAGTTGGGATTGCTTTAGAATCGTCTCAATGAGACGATTCTAAAGCACTCCCAACTTGCCATTTTTGATGAAGAAATAACAAAATTTCACCCCAAGTTGGTAAAATTACGCACCTTAACTGGAGCTCTGGTTGTACATGTTGACTTCGTCATCAATATCGCAGTCAAGTTTCGAGCACATGATACTTGGTATCAAACAAAGTAATTTCACCGCTGTCTGCGACGTGTGGTCAAATCGTGTATGCATCTCATTAATGGCTCTGTCCAGCAAGGGGATAGCAATGGTTCGGCGCCAATATTCCTCTGGCATATCGGCCGGCTTGTTTTGTCGAGTTGTCCGTCGCTTGACAATTCTTGGTAACGATGGCGTAACGCATATCTTCTCAGCCAATCTAACAGCTTGGTTGAAAATATTCTTGAACTGTTTACTAATATCACTTCGAACAGCCTTCAAATCCGAGATCGTTTCATTCACCATGGAATAAGCCTTCACAATGTCAATGTTTCAACCCTGTAAATTAACAGTGATGCCTCGCAGTGGGTGCAATAGATGATACACTGATACCACTCCAATAAAAAGCCCAAAGTCACATATTGCCTCGTGACGCGCGGTCGCTTCCCTTTTAGAATTGGGATTATCGTCAACGTTACATAGTTCAGGGTGAGTTCCATTTATAATCTCGAACGCTTCCATCAAAAATGGTATGGCCAGGTAAAAGTGTTCATATGCCTTAGCTCGTTCAGACCACCGCGTCTTACATAGTCCCACGATAACTTTCCTTGTACTAGAGCTGCTTTCCCTATTGTAATAAGGTATGCCTGCGAATCACAGTGTGAGATAACGACGAAAATATATATATATAAAAAATGACAATGAAAAGGGATTGCGTTCGCACCCCCAGCAAACCCCCTGGCGACGCCTATGCCCTAATGCGAGTATTATATTCGTGATCCTATTTTAGGGGAAGGGGCCAAGTGACTGGTGTGGTATGGACCTGGCACCAGGTCAGGTTATTCTAATTTCCGGGCTGAATATATGTTTTTTTATGTAAATATTCCGTTCTGATTTTGGGATTTTCTCCCCAATGCAACAGGTTATATACAAAAAGCAATAAAAGGTATAAAAGCCGCTGCTATGCCTATGGCCTATTATAACAAATATTAGGTTTCTATGTTGTTTTGGCAGTCATGTTATATACTCAAATGAATTGCAAATCCCCGGCTACTCAGGGTCTACATGGGTCAGAAAGATATAATCCCGGAATCTTGCGACCATTGCAAATTGATACCAAGTATTGGTGGCATGCATCTAAGTGAGAACAAGAAGCTATAAGTTCATATAGTTTGTATTATTGTGCTGGACATGGTTGTTATACAGGCTCTATGGGTTATTGTACAATTCCTACTGCGACTATAGTGTAGAAGGCTTATAATTAGATACTGTAGTAACCCTGTATATGCGGACACCATTTATTCTGGTAAACACCTATACATATATGCTTTCTCACTACAAAGTGTCCCGATATTTAGGGTTTGTATGGTTGTACTGGTTTATCACAATAGCAGTGTATTTGGATACAATTTGTTTGTGGAAAACCCCTAGGGTTTTCCACAAACAAATGGTGTCCAAATATTTAGGGTTATTTCGGTAAGCAAACTTATGAGTAACTTCCCTTAGAACTACATCCAGGGTATCATCTGCATTAGAATTGGCAGTTTGAGTCACGTTGCTTAGTTGTGAAAAGAACAATGAGAGACTAATCAATGTGATCTCAAACCGAATATTCTGCAAGTTCTAACATCAAAAATGCCCCGGACGTTGTTCTAAGGGAAGTTACTCTTGATTTATCAAGTTTGGTAACCTATTTGTAAGTCTGGGGGCCGTTTCACTCAAGTTCATACAACTAAAATGTTTGTAAGCTCAAAATTTTGATATCACATTAGCAATGTTTTCTTGTAAACAATTATTAGATTTACATTTATTGAATCTATGCTCAATAAATGTAAATCCATTAATTGAAATTTCCAGACGATCCTAAATTTGCACCTTTTAGTCATACAAAGTTTAGTGAAACAGGCCCCTGGTCTCTATTCACCATTCAGTCGCTGAAATACCCGTCTTGCTTTTAACTCATTAGAGACGCAATACAATTATAATAGTATGAAACGTTAGAGAGAAAAAATCCATATTTTCTTTATTTCATCTCGAAAGTATATGTTGTTACCACTCGTTTGAACCATCTCGCCAACATATACCTTTATGGAGAAATAAACAAATTAATGAGATTTTTTCAACAAAAATTATCATATCCTTCGACTGAAATGGGTTAATAAACTTTAAAACTACTTATGTTGGAGGAATGCGGTAGCAGCTCAGGACAGATAGTCTGGATCACAAATGACACGAGGCGCATTTCTCAAATAAGTCACATTTCATCATGAATTCTACAATGATCCCGGATCTGCAAACAAACAAGCACGGTAAAACTTTGGCAAGATAGTTCAGACCGAATATTATGCGTGATTGTTTGATCGGATTGTCAACATCTAACATCATTTTAGGCTGGGTCACTGGGGTCAAATCCCATACTTCGCCTGTACGGATGGGTGGACATTTAATTTAATGGTGCTTAACGACCTGTCAACAGCTAAGGTCATTTAATGCCGGGTCAACGGGTTGGACTATCCCATATTTAACCTGTCCATCATGAGGGGAATTCCCAAAATCAGAACTCACTATTTACAGAAAAATATATATTCCGCCCTGAAATTAGAATATCCATTCCACACCAGTCACTTAGCTCCAACCCCAAAGTAATTTAATCAGCACTAATCTTTTTACTTTTTAATGGGGTACAACACGATTTAGCTCTAAAGAATCAGAAGACCGAAAATGTACATGAGGGCCAAACCATGTAAGTCTGCATTCCGGTAAGGATGAACTCCGATCATTAAATTACCTTTTGCGTGCTCCCAACCAACCACCCACACGGATGGGAGGGACAATCTCAAAATTAGAACTGAATATTTACAGACAGAATGTATATATTCAGACCTAAAGTTAGAATAACCTGATCTAGTGCCAGGTCCTTACCACACCAGGGTCACTTAGCCCCATCTCTAAAAGTAATATGATTAGCACTAATCTGACAAACCTTATAATGGGCATAATTAGATTCCAACTCTCGCGTACAAAAAAGACAAAAATGTACCGGAGGCCTATCCAGGGATACTGGGAATCCAGTAAGGATGGACCCCATTGTTAAATTACCCTTCACATGCTCCTGCCATTCGCCCAACTAAATATGACGAGAAATGTGGCTGTGACTGGAGAAATAGGGCTTATGGGTTATGCAAACAGTGTAGCCCGAGATCAGCCTGCGCATCCGCGCAGTCTGATCTTGGCCTGCACTGGTCGCCATTCAGTCAATGAAAGACATGTAATGCTTCTACCGGTAATTTACAGTTTTGATCCTTATCTTTTGGAGTGCTAGATCTTAAGTTTGAATATCCACAGATGCCAGAAGTCCTATCTCTCGAGTCACAGCCACACATATTATTACAACATAAATCCATGGTTGGGAATAACAGTTGACCCATACACCATTATCTTAATGTTTTGTCGTCTGCTGTTTATTTTCTATTTTCCATTTTTATCATCAAAAACATGCTTTGATAGCACTTAAAGAATAATTTACGACATGCTTTGACAGCACTTCAGAATCATTTCCATTTGAAATGATTCTGAAGTGCTGTCAACCCATGTTTTTATTGAGAAAGAAGGCAAAATATAAAACAACGCTAGGCGACAATTTTCGGCTCCCGCATTCTAACGGTCAACATAACGTCAGTTTCTAAACAATCCAAAACCACAGGTTTCCAACACACCGGGGAATGTATACAAGTTTCACAACAAGGTACTCAACAATACAAGGACCACAATGAAAAACAAAAAACCAAATACCAGTTTAGGTTTGTATTATATTGATGGGTTACTGTTTAGCATAGATTAATTATGTTTGTTTGTTTGTTGGGGTTTAACAGCCTATCAACAGCTACGGTCATTTAGGGCCAGGTCAATGGGTTTAGTACTAAATCCCATATATTACCTGTACAAATTGGGGGAACATACCAAAATCAGAACTGAATATTTACAATAAAAAACTATATATTAGCCCTGAAATCAGAATAATCCTGATCTGATGCCAGGTCCTCGCCACACCAGAATCACTTGACCCCCTCCCAAAAGCAGTCGGCTCAGTAATAATCTTACTATTTTTATAATGGGCAATAACCCAATTCAACTCCCAGGTAACAAAAGAGCCAAAGATAAAAACGTACCCGAGGGCCAAACCAGGCAAATCGTGATTCCTATAAGGAGGAACCCCTACCATTAATTTACACCTTCGCGTTCTCCCGACCAACCACCCACATAGATTAATTAAGAATTATGGCTTCTCAGCAAAGAATGGCAGATAAAAAAGAAGTTGGGGGCACAAGTATAATAGCAAATGTATTTTGTCATGTTATACTGAAGTTTCGGCATGAAGAAGAAACCGACAAACTTCATAGAGTAAGCTTATGGATAAAGCTCATTGATGAATGTTTCAAGCCACCTTGTGACAGCGAAAATTGCAAAAAAAAAGGTTCTGTTAACCCTTTGAACCCGAAATCCCGCTATAGTGGTTTATGCAAAAAGTGCAGATCCAGATGAGCCGGCTCGTAACGAGCTTTTCATAAATGGACGAATCTGAAAGTCATTTTGTGACCATTGGATTGGTCGGAACATTAGCATATCACAGTCCATTCCAGTTCCTTAGGGTTGAAAGGGTTAATGCTACCATGAGAATGTCATGTATTGTCACATGTATCTACAGGTGGAAGACAAATAAATGCCCATTACAAAAGAGTATTACCCCACCGACTTGGTCTCATACAGTACTATCTTCTATTAATAGGGGGACATCCCAAAATCAGATTGCAATAGAATATTTACATCGAAAAAAAAATGTATTCAGCCCTGAAATTAAAATAACCTGACCTGGTGCCAGGTCCATACCACACCAAATTCACTTGGCCCCTTCCCCTAAAGGTAATAGGATTACAATATAAGTTATTGTGATTCTACACAGGCTATATGGTGTAATATTGCCTGTCTGGAGGTATGTTCACCAGAGGCGATAGCCGAGGGTGAACATACCTTCAGACGGGCAATATTACACCATATAGCCTGTGTAGAATCACAATAACGTATTTGTCATACCGCAGAAGAATATTTATGAAAAAATAAACAATATAGACTGGTTTTGAGTGTACAATTTGTTACTTGTATTGATAAATTCGGGGTTTTATTGTGTTTAGTGAGGAATACAATTCGCAATCGGTAGACGCTTGCAAAATGTTCTTCATTGGACGCGAGGCGCCGGAGGGGAATCGCAATTCCTGTATGTCCGACGGCCTTGGTAGGTCATATAATATATATGACCAGGCAAGCTAGCCAATCAAAAGCCGAGAAACTTATCTGCGGTATGACAAATAATCATATTACTCCTATAAGGGGTATAACCAGATTCAACTCTCAAATACAAAAATGATGCAAAAGACGTACATGAGGGACAAACCAGTTCTCCGTTCAGGATGCCGGTAAGGATGAATCCCGATCGTTAAATTACCCATCGCATGCTCCCACCTGCCTGCCAGCCACGATCTAGCAATATGATACCATGATACACACATGATCAGTCCACTATAGTTAGGATATGTACCTACATGTGGATTATGTACATTTACTGGAGTATAGATGTACTAAATTTTGAATTGCTATTAATGAACATGAAATCTGTGCCATAGTTTATTGACTACATTACAGGTGCCCGTTTCACTAAACTTCATACGACTAAAATGTTCGTACGTGCAAAATTTCACATTAACAATGTTTTCTTGTAAACAATTATGGACTTACATTTATTGAGCATAGGCTGCATATGCAGCCTATGCTCAATAAATGTAAATCCATCAATTGGCCTTAGCAGACGATCCTGAATTTGCACTTACAAACATTTTAGTCGTACAAAGTTTAGTGAAACGGCCCCCAGGTGTATATTATTATGCTTTACTAGCTACATATTCTGTCCCCTGGACTTGAGTAAATGCATGTAGACTGTATGTCAATATCAGGACTTGATTTGATTTAATGGTGTTTAACAGCCTGTCAACAGCAAAGTTCATTTTACGGTCATGTTACCTGTTGTCAAAATCAGGAAATTTGATCAGCCTCAACGAGAAGTTTTTGTTTTTGTAACTTTATTAGTGTTTAACGGCCTATCAAAAGCTAAGGCTGGGCAAATGGGTTCGATCCCATTTTAACCTGCTGCATTGGGGGGAAAATCCCAAACTCAGAACGGAATATTTACATCGATAACAAATATATTCAGCCCTGAAATTAGAATAACCTGACCTGGTGCCAGGTCCATACCACACCAAGTCACTTGGCCCCTTCCCCTAAAACAGGATTATGAATATCGTAATACTCACATAAGGGGTATAACCAGATTCAACTGTCACATAGAAAATGCCAAAGACGTATGTGAGGGCAAAACCAGGTCTCCAGTCGGGATTCCGGTAAGGATGAACTCTGATCGTAAATTACCCATCGCGTGCTCCCACCTACCACCCACTATCAATGAGAAGTATGTATTCACAATGCATTATACTGCTTACAGTCAGTGGATTCAGCTGTTCACAATGTACCCATTCTACCAGTTTCTTAATTGAACTCTTCCATTGACATTTTCAGACTATTCCATTAATCATACAAATAAGGGGTCTCAGGAGTGATTTTTTTTAAACATTCAGAAAGTGTATATGAACAGTGCAGATCCTTATGAGACGTCTCATCTGAATCTACACTGTTTACAAGCACTATGATCGTAGTCGGTTGTGTTGAAATGGTTATTTGCAATCAGTGATTGCGATAGTTTTGCACAAATTCATATCAAAATACATGGATAATGTGATGGGAATGAAATCCCGAGGTAACACACATTCCCTCTACGGACAAGAAAAATATCGTAAAAAAACTGCCATTTTTGTCCGATAATCTGTAGCCGATTTCATCAAAATTTCAAAGTATACTTATCTAGCAAAGTAACCTTTGAGGGAGTAATCATTTATTTTTCCTGTGAAATGCATTATGTCATATAGAACTAACAACTGCATATATTTGATGATTAAAAGTATGCAGAATTATTATACTGAATTTATTACATTATCACAGCCGAAATGGCTGTGATAATGTAATAAATTCAGTATAATAAAAATTCATATATTTATCCTTAAATTGAAAATTTCTCCCTCAAAATATACTTTGCTAGATAAGTATACTTTGCAATGATGGTGAACTCGGCTACTGGAGGATCCCTGTATATGTTGTTGCATTCATTTCATCATATTCAGTATCTGGATGAATGAAGCTACACTCGTCAATGAATATAAATACTCTTTAACAATGTGATAAAACCATGATAAATACAAGTAGCTATTAATATACATAGTATACAGTATTCACTTACTAAACATTTGTTCAGAAAGCTTGTATTGCTATCTATGACTACTAGGTTTCACAGTGACAACATTACATATGCATACACCATCTGTATTGTGCCATCATGTTCACAGTAACATTCAGAGCAACTTAGACATGCCATGTGATTTTGTACCTTCGGATATCTGCGAAATTTCATGAAATACGTTTACAAAATTTACAATATTTTCTGTGAATGGCGTCAAAAGTTGAAAAAATTCTCAGAGTACATGCGGAATTATGTATGGGTGGATGAACATAAAAGAGAGCTGGCCTCAATAGGACCCGGCACATTGTTGTATTAAACATACTGCGTTTACCCTTAGCGTGTAGGCCTTGACAAACGTTAGTCAAAATCGAATCCCATAATTCACCTGTACAGATGGGGGAGAATATCCCAAATAGTCCAGAGAATATCCCAAATAGTCCAGAGGCCCGTTTCACTAAACTTCGTACGACTAAAATGTTCGTAAGTGCCAATTTAGAATCATCTAGAAATTTCAATTCATGGATTTACATTTATTGATCATTTATTGAGCATAGGCTGCATATGCATAGGCACAAATGGCTCAACTAACTTTTACAGACCAATACATGTGTTGATTAGTTTGTTTGTTTGTTGGGGTTTAACGGCTTATCAACAGCTAAGGTCATTGAAGGCCGGTCAATGGGTTTAGTACTAAATACCATATATTACCTGTACAAATGGGGGGAAAATCCCAAAATCAGAACTTAAAATTTACAATAAAAAATCTATATATTCAGAATAATCCTTGCTACACCAGAATCACTTGGCCCCCTCCCAAAAGTAGTAGGATCAGTAATAATCAGTAATAATTTGCACTTACGAACATTTTAGTTGTTTTGTTTGTTTGTTGGGGTTTAACGGCCTATCAACAGCTAAGGTCATTTAAGGCTGGGTCAATGGGTTTAGTACTAACTCCTATATATTACCTGTACAAGACATTTTAGTCGTACAAAGTTTAATGTAACGGACCGCCTGAGCTGCAATTAGGTGCGAATTGGCGCATTTTACGACCTTATTTTAGCAGAATATGCATTGATTATAAAAAGTGGGAGTACAAAATACTCGCAGCAATGTGAATATACGCATTGATTTTCAAATTGAGAAGTGAAAATACTGTAATGAAGATGAAAATTTACTTAGCTGAGCTGCAAAAATCAAACAGTGGCAATTAGAATAGATATGTTAAGCGGTCGACTCTAATTCAACACCAGTTTGTCAAATAATGGTCTTGCATATAAATCGGTAAACAATTAATAATCAACAACGGTGACAAGCCCCTGTGACCAGCGGTACAATGTAACAGATGAAGGAATGACAAAGTGTAAAAATATATGTGCATATATAAAAATATTTCTCTACATTAGTTCTACACAGGTGTCTGTCACAGTGATGGCATGGTACAGTGTAATACTGGGAAACAGTGTGTGGCGTGTACCAGTGTGTATACCTTTATATTTGAGAGACACTTTTAGGCGTGAAGACATTTCAAACTATAGTCTGTTTCACGAAAGCTGCCCAAATTTTACGGCTATATAGACAATTCAAAAACAATATTATATATTTTCGATAATATTAAATTAAAGGAAAATTTAAGAATGAGCCTTCTTTTTATTTCGTGAAATTTGGTCAAATATTGATTTTATTGCGAAAACAAAATTTCCCCATGTTAAATCCCCATAGACATCTTCACGGAGTGAAGATGTCTATGGGGATTTAACATGGGGAAATTTTTTAGAATTTCAGAAATACTTGACCGATTTTTAAAATTTAACTTTTGTTTTCTTAGTTAGATCATATCCAAGCTATCTAGTCAGGTTTCGGAGTCAATTTCCAATTTTTTTTGTTTTTTGACTCCTCCCACACTTCCTTACCACTTTTTCCCCCATGTTAAACTCCCATAGACAAATCAATTTTTTGTAATAAAATCAATATTTGACTGAATTTCACGAAATAAAAAGAAGGCTCATTCTTAAATTGTCCTTTAATTTAATATTATCGAAAATAATATTGTTTTTGAATTGTCTATATAGCCGTAAAATTTGGGCAGCTTTCGTGAAACAGACTATAGATGGCCGCGGCCTGCATGTCGCGCCTGCCAAGGCCTTGATAGTATAGTATACCCAAAAACTTTAACCTGCATGTACGTACATGCGTACGTACGCCAATGTGCCGACTATATCGCGCTGTCCACAAGCAGGCACGACAAAAATCATTTTTCATATCTCAGCAAGAAAGTATAAGTTGTGACCACTCATTTGAACCTTTTCGATGAGACGGTTCAAATGAATGATGACAACATATAATTTGAATGAGAAGTAGCGAGAGTATTGAGAATTGTCCTTCAACAATGGAAATAAATAGGTCAATGTTATACATATTTTATTCTATATATTTTACATGCAATACAAATTCAACCCCTTTAGAACAATGTTTTGGGTACATGCATAACCATAGTGTTATAAATGAATCATTTTATATTCAAACTAAAATCAATTGAACATAATTATAGCAAAATTGGACATTTGAAAGCCAGGACCTGATAGTTGTACATCCAAATACATGTGAATAGTGTTTCATACCACTTGAAGTGCAAATGTAGTAACAATCGTTTTGACGACAAGCTTGATCATTGTATCTACAAATGGCTCAACTAACTTTTACAGACCAATACATGTGTTGATTAGTTTGTTTGTTTGTTGGGGTTTAACGGCCTATCAACAGCTAAGGTCATTTAAGGCGGTCAATGGGTTTAGTACTAAATACCATATATTACCTGTACAAATGGGGGGAAAATCCCAAAATCAGAACTTAAAATTTACAATAAAAAATCTATATATTCAGAATAATCCTTGCTACACCCGAATAACTTGACCCCCTCCCAAAAGTAGTAGGATCAGTAATAATCAGTAATAATCTTACTACTTTTATAATGGGCAATAACCCAATTCAACTCCCAGGTAGCAAAAGAGCCAAAGATAAAAACGTACCTGAAGGCCAAATCAGGCAAATCGTGATTCCATTAAAGAGGAACCCCTACCGTTAATTTACGCCTTTGCGTTCGCCCGACCAACCACCCACGTGTTGGTTTTAGGTGATCATGCTTCTGATATCACGGTACATGTACATACTAGTATTTGGCTAATTTTCAGCTAATAGCATAAGCACAGAGCTCCAGTTAAGGTGCGTAATTTGGAGGTAAATTTCTTATTTCTCCATCAAAAATGGCAAGTTGGGAGTTCTTTAGAATCGTCTCAATGAGACGATTCTAAAGGACTTCCAACTTGCCATTTTGTATGAAGAAATAACAAAATTTCACCCCAAGTTGGTCAAATTACGCACCTTAACTGGAGCTCTGATAAGCAGCCATGAATAATATAATATCTATTACAGTGATCCCGTTTATGTACCATAAAACTGTTCTGCGACAAGTCTAAAACAACAAACTTATATCTGTATACATGAATGTTTTCGGAATCCACACCGTTAGTGTATCTACGTTGTAGCTTATGACAATGACCACCCAACATTATTACAGCAAGCTATTGCAAAAGTAAAACATGATAAAACATGCTGGTAGTATCCTTTTTACATGTATATGTGGTGTGACTTGAGAAATGGGGCTTATGAGTTTTGCGATCAATGTAGATCCAGATCAGCCTGTGCATCCGCACAGACTGATCAGAATCTGCACTGTTCGCCATTCCATCAATGAAACGCCAGTCATGCTTCAAACACACAATATAGATTGTTATCAGGCTACATGAGTGTGCTATTTTATTTGGATCTACACTGGTTACAAATCATATAAGCCCCATTTCTCCCGTCACAGCTACATATAAGTTCATATTTCTGAATGAATGAACGTATATAAAGCTATTAAGATGTCCATCCTGAAATTTGGGCCCCCAGCTGAGAAAATGTACCTTACTACATTTGTGACCAGCGTAGCCCCAGATCAGCCTGCGCATCCGCACAGTCTGATCAGGGGCTGCGGTGTTCGCCATTTAGTCACTCAATTATCCTTCCTGTCATTGGAAAACCAATTACAATTTGTCCCAGTGGTGATTTTATTTATTTAAGATGTCAAAGATCTACAATTGCAGATGTCATAAGGTACCTTTTCTCAGCTGATGGCCAATTTTGTTTGTAATGGTGCAGTGTGTAATGGATCTACCAGCCACTACCAATGTAAGGGAGATAATCGTAATTGCATGTGAAACCAAGTCTGTCATGACAAATGTCTGGGTACCGGTGATTACTTCCCCTTATCGCATGCGGGTTTTATAATAACTGGAGGAGGAGCATACACGGCCATTATAGGAATGAATGGCATTTTTGTGGAATTTATCGGGGTATAAACTTGGAAAAGTCGCAGGAATACTGGACGAAGGCCGGAAGGCCTTGTCCAGTATTCCCGCGACTTTTCCATGTTTATATCACTTGCATATTCACTTAGCAAGGTTAGATTGTAATGGTTTAATGGATTAAATATTTTATTTTTGTTATCCGTCAATGAAGGTATATGTTGTGACCACTCATTTGAACCGTGTCGATCATGAAATGTGTCTGTGACAGGAGAAATGTGGCTTACAGGATATGCAACCAGTGTAGATCCAGATCTGCCTGTGCATCCGCAGTCTGATTAGTATCTGCACTGTTTTCCGTTGGATCAATGAAACCCTTGTCATACTTCGAACAAGCAATTTGGATCATTATCAGGCTACAGGAATGTGCTTTTTGATCAGAAGCTACACTGGGCACAAATCCCATAAGCCCCTTTTTTCAATTAGCCACATATATGGTTCACCGGCTGATAAAAGGGACCTTACCACATTTGTGGGCAGTGTAGACGGTGATTATCCTCTGTGCTGTTACACTCACATCAAAACTGTTATGCGGAGTGCTAAGCAACATTGGTTTGTTTGTTTATTGGCCTATCAACAGTTAAGGTCATGTATGGCCGGGCAATCCTACTTTAACCTGCTGCATTGGGGGGAAAATCCCAAAATCAGAATGGAATATTTACATCGAGAAAAAATATATTCGAGAAAAAATTATAATAACCTGACCTGGTGCCAGGTCCATACCACATCAAAGTCACTTGGCCCCTTCCCCTAAAATAGGATTACAAATTATCGTAATACATAAGGGGTATAACCAGATTCAACTGTCACATACCAAAAAGACGTATGTGAGGGCCAAACCAGGTCTCCAGTCGGAATTGCAGTAAGTATGAACCCTGATCGTTAAACTACCAATCGCATACTCCCACCTGCCACCCACCCTAAGCAACATTAGATTAACTGAATGGCGACTGGTGTAGGTCCAGATCCGATGTGTCGATATAGGGCTGGTTATACACATTGTAAGTCTTAGTTTCTCCGCTAAAAACACATTTAACCCATTACATTCAGAATACACCTTAACAGGTATGACATTTTTAAATATTTTATTTTTATTTTTGTTATTTCTCAATAATTCCAGCACAAAAATAGAATTTATCGGGGATATAAACTTGGAAAAGTCGCGGGAATACTGGACGAGGCCTTCCGGCCTTCGTCCAGTATTCCCGCGACTTTTCCAAGTTTATACCCCGATAAATTCCACAAAAAGGCCATTCATTCCTATAATGAAGGTATATATATATGTTGCGACAGTGTAGATCCTGGTGAGCCGGCTCGTAATGAGCCCTTTCATCAACATCTGCACCGTCCCTCATTTGAACAGTGTCCATGATGGAATGGGTTAACATCATTTGGGATCATTCTGTCATGAGTCATCGCAAATGGTTAAAGACACTGGGTCTCAAGATATGCCCAGAAATTAATGTTAGTACAGATTTGTTTGTTTGTTTGTTTGTTGGGGTTTAACGGCCTATCAACAGGTCATTTAATGCTGAGTCAATGGGTTTAGTATTAAATCCTATATATTACCTGTACAAGTACATGTTCAAGTACATGTAGAAATGGGGGGAAAATCACAAAATCAGAACTGAATATTTACATTAAATGAACTATATATTCAGCCCTGAAATCAATCAGAATGATCCTGATCTGATGCCAGGTCCTCGCCACACCAGAATCACTAGGCCCCCTCCCAAAAGCAGTAGGATTAGCAATAATCTTACTACTTTTATAATGGGCAATAACCCAATTCAACTCCCAGGTAACAAAAAGAGCCAAAGATGAAAACGTACCTGAGGGTAAAACCAGGCAAATCGTGATTCCTATAAGGAGGAACCCCACCATTAATTTATAACATCGGGTTTACCCGACCAACCACCCACCGTTAGCAAAGATTAATTTAATTGTAATTTGCAACGCATGTCTGACCCCAATTGTACCGGACATCATGCCTTCAAATACAGAAATATCATCATGTAAATACAGAAAGCAAATTCCAGCTTTGTTTTCTCATGCACACATACAATGGAATGATTACTATACAAGTATATACAACTCCGGCATTTTGGTATATATTTACAAAATGCCCAATGTATTATGACATGACCAAACAGAATGATCACCACAAATTTTATAACACACTGCCATAATATATAAATTATTATAAATATGGAAAATATGATAACAATAAAATGGCCAATCATAATACAGAACTGTGACAAACTAAAGTAATAACCCTAAATATTTGGACACATTTTGTTTTGGGAAACCCCTATAAAATAGGGGTTTCCTAAAACAAATTGTATCCAAATACATTGTTATTGTACAAGTACAACGATAAATTATCAACACACTTGCGTAAACCATATATTAATGTGTGTTTCCCAGAAAACACACATTAATATATGGTTTACGCAAGAATAATTGTGTCCTAATATTTAGGGTTATTACAGTGACATGGAACACATCCCGACACCGCTATGATACGACATGGCTCCAGACATGGTCAGTTAGGCTCACCCGTACATGATAGCAACACTGACACCCCCAACTGTAATGGAATAGTCCACGGTCATTTTCGGACTATTATGCAGCAAAGGGGTGATTTTTAAAATTTCATGAACTGACAAACATCCGACTCTGATGAGCTCTTTACAAGCCAGGGCCTGGTTGCTCAAAACATCCGTTAGCTTAACGGACTGTTAAATCCTTAACTGAATGGTTAAAATCTCTGTAATCAGTTAGCTTAACGGACTGTTAAATCCTTAACTGAATGGTTAAAATCTCTGTTAAAACAGAGGTTTTAACCATTCAGTTAAGGATTTAACAGTCCGTTAAGCTAACGGATGTTTTGAGCAACCGGGCCCTGGTTACTTCGACCTACAGTTGGGAACAGAGTTCCAGTTAAGGTGCGTAATTTGTCGAACTTGGAGTGAAATTTTGTGATTTCTTCATAAAAAATGGCAAGTTGGGAGTCCTTTAGAATCGTCTCATTGAGACGATTCTAAAGCACTCCCAACTTGCCATTTTTGATGGAGAAATAAGAGATTTACCTCCAAATTACGTACCTTAGCTGGAGCTCTGGTTGGGACAAATTAAATTTAATGCTATTAGGTATGGCTGAAATATTTAGAGTGGGTATGTCAATGCTTGTGTATTTTTGATCAAATTGATACATATTATATCAGAAACATGAGACACCAGCTAGGTCCATCATTTACTGACATAGGTCGAAGTCTGCCATCGCTCGCACATTTTGTGACAATTGGATTGGTTGCAAAATTAACGTATCAAATTCCATTCCAGTTACTGCGGGGTGAAAGGGTTAAGCCGTGTCACATACTGGAGCCAGTCGCGAGTGGACAGGTGCAATACAAGCCTGCCAATCGTGTACAGATATATACTATATACAATATTAAAGTGCACGATCACGTGGTTACAACAATAATGTCGCCCACTCCAAAGTAAGTATTATTTGATATTTTCCTTAATGTGCTACAGATTTTGATGAAATCTGGCACAGCAAACGTGTCTTCATGAGCTGCATTTGGTGGTCCAGGGAGTTTGGCACAGACTTAGGTCCTTTTTGCGAAAAAACAACAGAAGTTTGGGCGAAAATATAGAGACCACCAAATGCAGCTTAACAAGACGCGTTGGATGCGCGATATTTCATCAAAATCCGTTACATAATAAGGACACTATAAAAGAATACGTACTTTGAATCAGATGGATTCTGGAAGTTTCAGTACTTGTTGTTGTTGTTGTTGTTAGTACCACGTGATCATACACCTTGAATATGAGTATGAGTCGAAGCAATAATTATCCACACACAAAATGTAATATGCGCCCGACAACCAGAGCACCGTCCCATATAATGCGGACCTACAACTGGGCATACGGCTCCAGGCTAACATTGCAGTGGGCACTGTCTATATCAGACCACATCGAACCCGTCTTACTGCAGTTACTGTAGTAGTAAGATCAGTAGCCTATTTCACCAACATTGCAAAGTATACTTTTCTAGCAAAGTCTACTTTGAGGGAGAAATTTTCAATTTTAGGATAAATTTATTAATTTTTATTATACTGAATTTATTACATTATCACAGCCATTATGGCTGTGATAATGTAATACATTCAGTATAATAATTCTGCATACTTTTAATCATCAAATATATGCAGTCGTCAGTTCTATATGAAATAATGCATTGCGGGAAAAATAAATGATTACTCCCTCAAAGTATACTTTGCTAGAAAAGTATACTTTGCAATGTTGATGAAATCGGCTACAGGGCTTACCCATTCAGTCAGTAAAACATATTCAGTTCAGACCAAACAATGCTGTACTGCTGGTCAAGCCAGTAGCCGATTTCATCAAAATTGCAAAGTATACTTATCAAGCAAGTATACTTTGAGGGAGTAATCATTTATTTTTTCTGAAATGCATTGTGTCATATAAAACTAACAACTGCATATATTTGATGATTAAAAGTATGCAGAATTATTATACTGCCTTTATTACATTAACATTAATGTAATAAATTCAGTATAATAAAAATTAATAAATTTATCCTTAAATTGAAAATTTCTCCCTCAAATTATACTTTGCTAGATAAGTATACTTTGCAATGTTGGTGAAATATGCCACAGAACATTGTCAGGATACCTATTGCAATGGCCTCCGTTAGCTTTTATTGAAAACTCGCAGGAGACCGAAGCTGAAGCTGGTGGCATCCTGTAGTTATCTCGTTTTAGAAACAATCCACTATGTATGTGTCACCGCTGATAATAAAGCCTCTCTTTCAATGGCCGACAAATCCTGCCACTATTTGAATAACCTAACTTAGCTAGTGAGGCCCGTCATCACACGATAACACAGCAATCACTTTTGAACTTATCATCGTCTCCTATCACTGGGTGGTTTGTCGGTGCAGAGAACCTCCGTAACGGACCGCTGTCTCTTATAAATGTCGGTGGCTGCCGTCGTTCTGACACATTATTGTTGTTGTTTTTCACATTGCGGTCATTTTCTGACCGGTCCTTGTTGTCGGGGCTGGGTGGGGGGTTGGGCGAGGACCGACTACCTACACCGTATTTGTTTGCATCTCCCGACAAACCCATTAAAAACAAATTCTGCACTTGAGCATCGAGACCATTTCCCACTTTGTGAGTTTCTGATCGTTGTTTCTTCAAGTCGGACAATGTTCCGTGAGAGCCAGACTGCTGTCCGGTTCCCGACACGGGGTAGCTGTTCCTGTTGGTTTCCGGGGGTGATGCGTCGTTGCGCTTATGCCGCTGGGAATCGCGGTTCTTCCTGAATGAGGGGACGCGGGTGCCAGTGCCGGGCTGGTCGGGTAGCAAGTTGGGCGTCCGCCCCTGTCCGGTCGAGGTTTCTCGCGAGTCGCCCTCCGGCTCCCTGGCACCGTCTCTACGACCCTCACGTGGGGAATTCGAACTGTGCCCGGGCCTCGATGTCCTTTGTGAATTATCATTATTTGCACTGGGTGGCGGCTCACGTTTGTTCCGCGTGTCCTGCCTTACCTCGCCACCAGACACCTGTGGTCTGGTTAGTCCATTTTCTCGCCGGGTCGACGACTCTTGAGCAATTTCTCTCCGGTTGTCGTGTTCGCGTGGCCGGTCAGGTTCGCGTGGCCGGTCGGGTTCGCGTGGCCGGTCGGGTTCGCGTTCGCGTGGCCGGTCGGGTTCGCGTTCGCGTGGCCGGTCGGGTTCGCGTGGCCGGTCCTGTGACCGCCTGTCTCGGGGCTCCTCTGGGTACCTATCCCTGCGCACCTCCCTCGGGCCGTCCCGCGGGGCAGTGTCATGGCTGCCAGCTTTCTCTGCTCGCCCTTTGTCATTGGGAACGTATTTGTCCGGCTCATCAACGATACTGATTTTCACGTCATCCAGGTTTGTGGCTGGCACGTTCTCATCCTGTAACACGGAACATAGTCTCAACAAATATCAGCCTGTGAAACAGGAATTATACAAGCATTTTTGCTTTCGCCTCAATCCTACAATATTAACCCTTTCACCCCATTAATAAGAAAATTGATAAGAAAATTGGTGTTTTCATTACGAGCCAGGGGCCCGTTTCACTAAACTTCTTACGACTAAAATGTTCGTAAGTTCAATTTTAAGATCGTCTGTAAATGTCAATTTATGGATTTACATTTCTTGAGCATAGGCTGCATATGCTTGTTACAAGCAATTTCTCCTTTTCCCACAATGTTTTCTAAAGGCATCTTCTGCAGAGGCGTGAAAAGTCGGTTCTATCAGGGAAAGGGTTAAATGGGTTAATGTTTATATTTGACATGTCTATTTTAATGAAACAAGGGCATCATTATCACTGAGCTAATCCCCTCACTGGCAGCCTTGAGAACAAAAAACAAGAGGGCCATGATGGCCCTAATTCGCTCACCTGACTCCATGAACACCAGAGGAGAATGTGACATTGAGTTCATGTGTTAAAAAAAAATTGTGCTATTTTTAGATGGCGGTCATCTTGGATTAAGCGATGACTCTCAATTTACCAAATCTGAAAATGCTTCACCCAAGGATCTTAACTTACATTGGCCATGTGGTTCCTGAGAAAAAGACGTTCAAAATCTTGAATAAATGTACCTTTTGGTGGCCATCATGGATGACATAATCATCCGATTCCGACAAATATTGCACCAGAGCAATCGCCTCATTGATACATTTAATTTGATATATGACATGACCATATTCGGTGAAAAATAAAATTTGACCCCAATTTGACCCCACGGGCCACGCCCATTTTTGACCCCGGGGTCACCAGTTTAACACATTTGAAAGAGCACTCTACATCGATCATTCCTACCAAATTTCGTCGAAATCCAGATGGCGGTTCATGATAAGAAGATTTTTTAAGAATTTGTGCTATTTTTAGATGGTGGCCATCTTGGATTAGTGACGACCTCCGTTTTAACAAATCTGAAAAGGCTTCACCCCTGGACCATAACTGTGAAGTTTGGCCACCATGGGCCAAGCGGTTTGTGTGAAGAATAATTTTGAAATCTCTAATAAAAGAACGACCTTTTGACCTTTCGGCGGCCATCTTGAATGACATGACCATCCAATTTCGACAAAAAATGTACCAGAGCGATCGCCTCTTTGATACCTTCGATTTGATATAGACATGACCATATTCGGTCAAAAATAAAATTTGACCCCAATTTGACCCCACGGGCCAAGCCCATTTTTGACCCCGGGGACACCATTTTAACAACTTTTAAAGCGCATTGTACATCGATCATTCCTACCAAGTTTCGTCGAAATCCGGCAAGCTATGAGAAAAATATTTTTTAAGAATTTATGCTATTTTTAGACGGCGGCCATCTTGGATTTGCGATGACCTCCATTTTAACAAATCTGAAAAGGCTTCACCCATGGACCATAACTTTTAAGTTTCGCTACCATGGGCCAAGCGGTTCATGTGAAGAAGAATTTTGAAATCTCTAATAAAAGAACAACCTTTTGACCTTTCGGCGACCATCTTGGATGACATAACCACCCAATTTCGACGAAAAATGACCTTCGATTTGATATATGACATGACCATATTCGGTCAAAAATAAAATTTGACCCCAATTTGACCCTACGGGCCAAGTCCATTTTTGACCCCGGGGTCACCATTTTAACGTTGAAAGAGCATTGTACATTGATCATTCCTACCAAGTTTTGTCGAAATCTGGTTTGCGGTTTGAAGAATTTGTGCTATTTTTAGATGGTGGCCATCTTGGATTACGTAATGAAGTCATTTTAACAATTTTGTAATCACCCTACCTAAGGACCATGACCATACAGTTTGGTGACTATAGGCCCAATGGTTACAGAGGAGAAGACGTTTGACAATGTTCACGGACGGACGACGATGGACGACGGACACATTGCGGTAACAATAGCTCACATGAACTTCGCTCAGGTGAGCTAAAAAATAAAAAGAAAACTAACAAATTTGCCTTACAAACAACTCAGCCCTGAAATTAGAATAACCTGGGTCCTCACCACACCAGTCACTTAGCCGCTCCCTAAAAGTAATAGGATTAGTACTACTATTGCTACATTTACAATGGGTATAACCGGATTCAATTCTCAAGTTACAAGGAAGCCAAATGTACCTGAGGGCCAAATCAGGGATATCTGGATTCCAATAAAGATGACTCATCAATAAATTTACCCTTCACACACTCCCACCTGCCGTCCACATAAGGACACACTACTGTCTGTTCCACGTTTTGCTGCCGACAAACTTTTGGCTATTAAACACATTAAATCTAAATAATATTTAAAAGTACCGGTAAGTACTTTTTCATCAATAACAAAAAATTCACCCTCCCCAAAACAAATTATTTGATGAAATTCCATTAAATATTGATTTTATTGTGAAAAAACGATTTTCCTATGGGAATTTAACATGGGGAGTTAATTTCCAATTTTTTTCTGAAACATGGCGAGATAGCTTGAAAATTATGTAACTAAGAAAACAAGTTACATTTTGAAAATCGGTCCAAAAATAAAAAAATATTTAAAAAAATATATTTTTAGCCCCCATGTTAAAGGTACATGCCCACGCAGTAGGCACAAAATGTTCTTTATAGGAATTAAATAAGTGTATAATTATGTCACTATTCCACCAGTGCCCGCTATACAAATATAATCATTTATTAATTATCAATTTACTGTTAGCGACGTGCGGCGGTAACAGTCTATTTTAATAATGTGCAGGGACGACGACTTTCACATCACAGCTTGCGGTGCGCATGCGCAGTATACTACGCGCGCCAGTAGGCTTCCCAATATGTAAACAAGAATATCAACATGTCGAAACGTCCAGGACGGAAATTGTATGAAAACGTGGAGATTTAGATTTGGACTCGAACAGAGATTTTTCTTCTCAACTTCCGATACTTCATTGCGCATGTCAAAGATTGACGTGTGTTGATAAAAATAGCACGAGGTCGGAAAATACCCTTTCTGGTCGCGGCATATAAAATGCGATTTAACACCAATTAACACGCGCCGTAATTAAAAATAACTCATTAGTGGGAAGACAAATGGCTCATATAAGGCATGACAGAAAATGAAAAGTAGTAGTACAGTGTAACCTGCTGCGTGGGCATGTACCTTTAAATTCCCATAGGACAATCATGGAATTTCATGGAATTTCATCAAATAATTTTTTTTGGGGAGGGTGACTTTTTTGTTATTGATGAAAAAGTACTTATTTTTCAATATTTTTTAGATTTAATGTGTTTAATGGCCAAAAGTTCGTCGGCAGCAAAACATGGAACAGACAGTAGTGTATATCCAGTACAGATAAATTCACCATAAGACACGCATATTCACTCATCCTTACAATAAGATATTTGTGGCTGGAGAAATGGGGCTTTTGCGACCAGTGTAGATCCAGATCTCTGATCAGGATCTACACTGCTCGCCATTCCATCAATGAAACACCCACAATGCCTCGAACAAGCAATATAGATCAGTACCAGTAGCCGATTTCACCATCATTGCAAAGTATACTTATCTAGCAAAGTGTACTTTGAGGGAGTCATCATTTATTTTTCCCAAAATGCAATATTTCATATAGAACCAACCACTGCATATATTTGATGATTCAAAGTATGCAGAATTATTATACTGAATGTATTACATTATCACAGCCAAAATGGCTGTGATAATGTAATAAATTCAGTATAATACAAATTAATAAATTAATCCTTAAATTGAAAATTTCTCAGGGATTCTGCTGGCGATCACCACTTTCGCAATTGGCGATAAAAATAAACAATTGGCGATAAAAAATTACAATTATCGAAAAAAAAATTAACATTATTTTTATTTTTTTTTATTTTTTTTTGTTGTTGTTTTTTTTGAAGTGGCAATTTTTTTATTTTCCCCTGCGGAATCCCTGTTTCTCCCTCAAAGTATACTTTGCTAGATAAGCATACTTTGCAATGTTGGTGAAATAGGCTACAGATTACAGGAGTGTGCTATTCTATCAGGAGCTACACTGGTCACAGATTACAGGAGTGTGCTATTCTATCAGGAGCTACACTGGTCACAGATTACAGGATTGTGCTATTCTATCAGGAGCTACACTGGTCACAAATCCCATTACAACCCAATTTCTCTGGTCACAGCCACATTTATAATTTTCCAAAAGCAAAATGATGTATTCTCAGAATGGACATGGTAGACAAGCACAACCGAGCAACAAGGAAATTCAATTAGCAGGGAGATACTGTTCTGGCTGCGTGTTGTTGTAATGTCGGACAAAGAGGAATTACTCAACTAGACATTGTGTTTGGGAAACATTTATGCTCCTTTACAATATTGGTAGTATATTCCTTATGAGCTGGACCAATGTCTCGCTATTTGAACTGAATTATGCCTGCATGGTTTGTCTGTTCTGTTTAAGATGGCAGTGGTTTTTCGCTGGGAATTCCAGTTTTCATCCACACAAAACTAGAAACTGACGCATGTGTATTACACGCAGTCAACAACAATATAGAGAGAGAAAAGTAATATGTCAGTAAGATGAGAGTTGTCATAATTGTGCACGACACACCTTTATGTTGTGGTCTATGGATGTGTGAAGTTTCATGAAAATATTCCAAAGGGTATTTGAGTTACGCTCCTGACTCAAAATCAGGGTGCACTAAAAAAAATTGAGATAGCTCGAAAATTAACTAGAAAATGTGTTCAAATAACACGGATGCACCATGCACATATAACTTTGATAGTAAACGAGGCAAAAGTCCAAAAGGGGGAGATCCATGGTTCAGTGTCATAGCAAAAATAGAAATTCATGTTGTACATCATAAAGAAGCTACATACCAAGCATCAAACCTCCAGCTATTACGGTTTAGAAGGTTTGCAAGTTACAAACCAAAAAGGTAAAATTCTAAGTCGAAAAGGGGGAGATAATCCATGACCTGGGGGTCGAATAAAAAATCAAAATAGATTGTGCGCATCTACTCATCATAAGGAAGCTACATACAACGTTTCAGGTTTGCAGCTATTTTGGTTTAAAAGTTTTAGGAGCTACAAGGTAAAATTGCCAAATTCTAAGTCGAAAAGGGGGAGATAATCCATTACTCAGGGTTCGAATCAAAAGTCGAAATAAACATTGCGCATCTACTCATCATAAGGAAGCTACATACCTAGTTTCAGGTCTGTAGCTGGTACGGTTTAAATGTTTTCGTGTTACAAGGCAAAATTGAGAAATTTTAAGTCGAAAATGGGGAGAAAATCCATGACCCGGGGGTCGAATAAAAATTCAAAATAAACTTTGCGCATCTACTCATCGTAAGGAAGCTATATACCAAGTTTCAGGTCTGTAGCTAGTACGGTTTAACAGTTTTACGAGTTACAAGGTTGGTGACGGGGTAATGGACGGACGGACAGGACGGACGGACAATGTCAACACCAAATGCCCCTTCCACTATCGTATTGGGGGTATAATGAGGCAAGATTTTTCATTCTTACATGCAGCAAACCCTTGGGTCATGGTCTAAGCATGTGTGAAAGTTTCATGAAAATATTCCAAAGGGTATTCAAATTATGCTCCTAGATAAAGAATCAGTCGCAACTTGAACATTAGTGAGGCAAGAGTTGTCGTTCTTGCACGCGACACATCCTTGGGTCGTGGTCTATGCATGTTTGAAGTTTCATGAAAATATTCCAAAGGGTATTCGAGTTATGCTCCAGACAAGAAATGTCTGCGGCGGACGTGGACAATGCTCGGTGTCAAATCTATAATACCCCCCCCACCAACTTTCCAAAGCTAAAGCTATAAGGAAAGAACGGTAAAAATTGAAAATGCCAAGCCTTACGATATCGGGAATGTCGTCATCCTCGTCGGTGACGTGCATCATGTGACTGAAGTGTAGCGCCTCCTCCTTCGCCTCCTTCTTGAAGAGCGGCTTCTTCTCTCCGCGCATACTAGTCCTCCGCAGGGATGCACTGTAACATACAGGGGCATTATGGGTTACTGGGGCATTATGGGTTACAGGGGCATGATGGGTCACAGGGGCATTATGGGGGATGTTGTAATACATCCAGGGGCACTATGGGTCACAGGGGCATTATCGGTTACAGGGGCATTATGGGTCACACAGGCATTATGGGTCACAGGGGCATTATGGGTCTGGTCACAGGGGCATTATGGGTCTGGTCACAAGGGCATTATGGGTCGGAAAATTAACATATCAAAATCCATTCCAGTGACTCAGGGGTGAAAGGGTTAATCAGGTGACTCATGGCTGTGCAGTGTCCACAATAGCCCATAATTATAAATGGGTTACCTACTTGGAAAGTCACAAGTAACTTCACAGAGAAGGGAATATCGGTGTTAGAATTGACAGAGCTTGTCAATGTCAGTTCGAAGTCTAGACGATCAGCTTAACCCTTTCAATACTACAGACCTCTTTTGTGATGTTTGTAAACAGTGTAGATCCAGGTGAGTTGGCTCGTAACAAGCCGGCTCATCAGGATCTGCACCTTTTGCAAGTAATTTTCATATTATTTAGAAAAAAACACACCCCTTTTATAAATGGACTAGTCTGAAAATAATTTTGTGATGATTAGATTGGATGGAAAATTAATATATCACAGTCCATTAATAGGGGTGAAAGGGTTATGAAGTTAGAATTGTCATAGTATAGGATATAACAATAATGATTATAAGATAGAATAGCGAATATAAAACCTGTTATATATATCTATTTTAAATGACAGGTGCTTGAAAAAATACAAATTCAATGTAGAGATTATATCAGTGGATTGTTTTCTGTCACATGTGGTTAAAACTAAGCATCGTGATGTCGACTGACAAACTCTGCAAATTCTAATACTGATGATTCCACAGAAGTAGTCCTAAGGGAAGTCACTCATGATTTCCAAGCACGATAACCATGTTATACAACTGGGGCCCGTTTCACTAAACTTTGTACGACTAAAATGTTTGTAAGTGCACAATTATGATAGTCTGTAAATTGCACATCAACACTGTTTTCTTGTAAACAATTATTGGATTTACATTTATTGAGCATAGGCTGCATATGCAGCCTATGCTCAATAAATGTAAATCCATCAATTGAAATTTCTAGACGATCCTAAATTTGCGCTTACGAATATTTTAGTCGTAAGAAGTTTAGTGAAACAGGCCCCTGGTTGATACACGTACAGAAATTGGAAACAAAATGCAATCCTGGCAACAACAAAATGAAGTCATAGGTTTCCGATAACTTAAATGGGAGTTGATCGTCAAAAATCACAACTAAATAAAAATATTATTTTAACTATTTGCATGCTAGTGGTGAAAATAACAGCCACTGAATTAGGATTTTGTTTGTTTGTTTGTTGGGGTTTAACGGCCTATCAACAGCTAAGGTCATTTAAGGCCGGGTCAATGGGTTTAGTACTAAATCCCATATATTACCTGTACAAGTACATGTACAAGTTCAAGTACATGTACAAATGGGGGGAAAATCCCAAAATCAGAACTGAATATTTACAATAAAAAAAATATATATTCAGCCCTGAAATCAGAATAATCCTGATCTGATGCCAGGTCCTCGCCACACCAGAATCACTTGGCCGCCTCCCAAAAGCAGTAGGATCAGTAATAATCTTACTACTTTTATAATGGACAAGAACCCAATTCAACTCCCAGGTAACAAAAGAGCCAAAGATAAAAACGTAATAGAGGGCCAAACCAGGCAAATGGTGATTCCTATAAGGAGGAACCCCCACTCCATGAATTAGGAGTATTTTTTCTGCAAATATATTTTTCTTATTTCTCTGTAAATATATCTTTAAATTTCATTAGAATTGCGTCCTCCGGACTCAATTCTAATGAAATTCCCAGACATATTCATGATATGTACAGGAAGAAACAAAATAAATTTATTGAATTGTCGTCTGCTATTTTTGAACTATTTATAGCCCGCACGTTTCCCAGCATGCTAAGCGTTAAAACAAATATTGCTGTATTTGGAGGAATGTTATTGGCCGATAGAGAAATTATAATTGTGGATAGAGACATGGGTATCGCACATGGACGTTGTTATACATATGAATAGTTCTCAGTCACTTGGTGGGTCAGATATATGAATATGGAGATGAGATGTCTAGTCTAATATGTACATAATACAAATACATGGGTATATTATAGACAAAATGAGAAACACAACACTCCATGAATAAATATTGATGGCCACGTCAAGTCCAATATCACATCACATCAGTTCAGAGAATACATGAAACACAGAATTATTGGATTGATATAAGCAGATATACGCACTGTTTAGTGACCTGGGGGCCGTTTCACCAAACTTCTTACGACTAAAATGTTCGTAAGTGCAAATTTAGGATCGTCTGGAAATATCAATTGATGGATTTACATTTATTGAGCATAGGCTGCACATGCAGCCTATGCTCAATAAATGTAAATCCAATAATTGTTTACAAGAAAACATTGTTAATGTGAAATTTACAGACTATCATAATTTTGCACTTACGACCATTTTAGTCGTACGTAGTTTAGTGAAACGGGCCCCAGTAGCCTATTTCACCAACATTGCAAAGCATACTTTTCTAGCAAAGTATACTTTGAGGGAGTAATCATTTATTTTCCGCGAAATGCATTATGTCATATAGAACTATATCGACTGCATATATTTGATGATTAAAAGTATGCAGCATTATTATACTGAATTTATTACATTATCACACCAAAATTTTCAATTATATCGACTGCATATATTTGATGATTAAAAGTATGCAGAATTATTATACTGAATTTATTACATTATCACACCAAAATTTTCAATTTTAGGATAAATTTATTATTTTTTATTATACTGAATTTATTACGTATTATAAAAATAATATTATATAATAAATTCAGTATAATTGAAAATTTCTCCCTCAAAAACGATTGTCATTTTCAATCATGGACAGACATTACAATGAAATAAATTACTGGACACCCTGTGGACGCTAGTGTGTTTAATGATTTAAACACACTAGCGTCCACAGGGTGTCCAGTTTAGAGGGGTTCCACTGTACATGTACTGACCTACCATAGATGGCGAGTTGATGCAAACATGGGTACTGTGCAATGACACAACTATCGGTGGGTGCCCCTGCACCTATGCAGCCCTGTGTGTTTCATGGAGGGCTGATGGCAATCAACCCCTTTCAAGGTATATGTACATGATCATTTTTTTTACAAAAACAAATGATTTTATTTTTCTTACCAAAAGTATATCTTGTCTCGACGAGACGGTTCAAATGAGTGGTAACATCAGATATTTCATTGAGATATAAAGAAATTAGAAAAGAAAATGTTGGTAAAGTTTGATTGATACCTGAAAATCAGTTTTCCACATGAAATGGGTTAATCTACAATCAGATATAGTAATGTATGGTGGTGTATACTGGTCACCAGGGGCCCGTTTCACTAAACTTCATACGACTAAAATGTTTGTAAGTGCAAAATTATGATTGTCTGTAAATTTCACATTACCAATGTGTTCTTGTAAACAATGATTGGATTTACATTTATTGAGCATAGGCTGCATATGCAGCCTATGCTCAATAAATGTAAATCCATCAATTCCAATTTACGGACGATCCTAAATTTGCACTTACGAACATTTTACCATAGTCGTACGCAGTTTAGTGAAACGGGCCCCATATTCAGAAAAGCCAACACGACCCAATAAATGCAAGCACTTGCTGTTACATGCGGTAGTAATGCTGCACAAGCAAACGTAACAAACCAAATGCAGTGCAACCAATAAAAACATGCAAACTCATGCAAACATACTCTACATGCAGCAGCCAATAGGATTGGTTTGAGCCAATTGAGTGATTGATTGGGGTTTTATGTCCATTCAATAGCAACATCATACACACATTGGAATGCACTTTTATAGGGGATGGGGGATACCATATGGCCAGGCCTGAAATTACAATAAAACACTTTCAGCACTGACAGACTCTGTCCTGATCAGTAGTCTATTTCACCAACATTGCAAAGTATACTTTTCTAGCAAAGTATACTTTGAGGGAGTAATCCTTTATTTTTCCCGAAATGCATTATTTCATATAGAACTAACCACTGCATATATTTGACGATTGAAAGTATGCAGAATTATTATACTGAATTTATTACATTATCACAGCCAAAATGGCTGTGATAATGAAAAATTCAGCATAATAAAAATTAATAAATTTATCCTTAAATTGAAAATTTCTCCCTCAAAGTATACTTTGCTAGTGAAGTATACTTTGCCATGTTGATGAAATAGGCTACTGATCTGGTGTCCGGCACCCTTACAACACCGGATGGCCGAGTTGGCCTCTCCATGTGCCGTATAGGATACAGTAGTGTTCACATATGTTATACATATATATTTCATTACATTTACGAATAAGCAATTATCGTTGAATCAAAGGATGATCAGGTAAGACAGGTATAGAATGTTTCCTTAAACCACTGTATTAAATATGAATCGTGAACAAGTAGAAAGCTAATGATGTGATGGAATAAGTATTAAAGCGAACAGTAGTTTATGCGAAGTCGGTATTATGGCAGCCTGACTGGCTGGAGATGACTCGCCATGGCAAAAAAGGGATTTTGTGATAAGTGTAGCCTCAGGTCATATACTGTTTCCCATTGAGTTGGGTAACCTGTTTGATGCATCTAGAAACTAGAGATTAAACATGGTTATGCCCACTGGCATACGGCACAACAAGAAGTTGACGCAATTTTCAGAGCACATGCGGAATTTAATTCCTGTGCTCTGAAATTTGCGTCAACTTTTTGTATGTGCTCTGAAATTTGCGTCAACTTCTGAAGTAATTTACGGAAAATATCCCATTTTCTGTAAATACATTTCATGACTCATCTCATATGTACAGGAAACATTAAGGAAATGCACCAATGACAGGAATATGGATGAACTGATGAATATGATGGAACTTGGAATGGCAAATCAGCTACTGTACATGGGGCGTAACACTTTAGATGCATACCAGGCTGTACATGTGTACCAGTTGGATAGAGTTAAACTCGTCAAAACATCAATAAGTCCCTTTTTGTTGTAACGAGTAATATAATTATCTTAACCCTTAGAATGCGGTCGGTCGTCTGCTGATAATTCATATTTTGTCTTTTCTCTCAGTAAAAACATGGTTTGGCAGCATTTTAGAATCATTTCCATTGGAAATGATTCTAAAGTGCTGCCAAACCAAGTTTTTGATAACATGGAAAAATAAAAAATATTCAGCAGACGAAACAAATTAATTGTAAGGGTTAAGGGGTAAGCATTGTAAGGGTTAAAGGTTTGAAGAATAATTATCTTGCAGCTGTACATGTCACAGACTGATCAATCTCCGTATTTATGGAGAACACAAAACCATTGACAACCACTTTTTGATTTAACCAGTTTATTGGATAATACTGCCACATATGATATGCACGGAGCCTCCCCATCTCACATGAGTAAATTAAAGACCCGTGGGGCCCCAGATTATCCTTTGATTCATGCATAATTCTTAAATGTGATGCGATATATGGATAACATCCATGTGAACGTTCTCTTCTTACTATATCATACACAGTGCATGGAGCTGTCGGTCATCTTGGTATGTACAAGCCATCGGCCAGTTTTACCTCTTATGGCGTTTGACACATAGCACTAATAATTTGACAAACACATGAATAAAATTGGGTGCAACATGATGGGGAGACATCTGACTAAAGCGTGATGTTTTCATTAAATTTATATACAAAGTCTGATATATGAATGGTTTGTTGACCCTTTGTTAAAATGTTTGAGAATTCAGTAAAGACTGTGTAACAGTAAGAACAATCCACAGTGCAGTAAAGATATACCTGTATTACCATACATACTGTAACGAATCCAGTGACTTGTAAGTAGTTAATTATCTGAGTGTATTGTCACTATTGTCTACTATGTGAGTAAATAAGGCTTTGCTTGTGGCAGATGCACTTCTAATAATAGACAGTACATCAGTTTGACATTTTACAAATTGAAAAAGTGTCCATTTTATATATGATGGTATAAAAGCTCAGATATCTAGCCTTTTGTGTAGTCTGCTGAAATAATATGTATAGGACGTTGTCATTCTATATATCTGGGACGTATTGCACCAACTTTTATTAGATTTTCTGCCTTATTATTTTCTGCATGTGTCAAATGCTCCAAGTGGTGAAACTGTCCAATAGCATGTACAAACAAAAATGGCGGAGATGGCAACTCAATGCTCTGTAATATACACCAAGAAGAACAGGGTCTGATATACTTTATGTAGATATTCAGTCACATGTATGATGCTACTACATTTGAAACAGAAGGTCATATTCTATAGTTAGTCCTTAATGCCAATAAAAGGTGGTAATTCATTATGCTTGGCAAAGTGAAGTCATTATAGGAATGAATGGCCTTTTTGTGGAATTTATCGGGGTATAAACTTGGAAAAGTCGTGGGAATACTGGACGAAGGCCGGAAGGCCTCGTCCAGTATTCCCGCGATTTTTCCAAGTTTATATCCCCGATAAATTCCACAAAAAGGCCATTCATTCCTTATAATTCCAGAATTTGAAATAAATTCATCAAGAAAATGTGTTTATTTTCCGTTTTCTTAAGAATTATTTTAACTACGCCTGACGGTTACGGAAAGTAGTTCGGCATGGAAGTTTACTGGGATATACATTTTGGACAGAGACTTACTACGGACCAATCAAATGTTAGGGAATTGTGTAAATATTTTTGTTCTGGAATTATAGTCACATGCTTTTGAGAATTAATATTGTTCAAGTTTGTTCAACATATGGAATACAAAATGGTTCAAAGGAACATACCGGTAGGTAAATTTCAATTGAAATACAGGTTTTATAGCCGAGCGGTACATATAAGATAAGCAGATTGCATACTGGTGTTGATGATATCAAGTGAATCAAACTTGGCACAGAAATAGAAGAAATTCCCTGGAAAGTCTCAGAACGGCTGTATATTCCTTAACCTTGTCAAATAATCAGGTATCATGTGACAACAGCTTCGGAAGATGGCTATATAAGATAGTAGTTATGTTTTGGAGCACACAAGAGTGACAACCACCAGGTACAGTGTGGTGCCACAAATTGACAGCCACCAGGTACAGTGTGGTACCACAAGTTGACAGCCACCAGGTACAGTGTGGTGCCACAAGTTGACAGCCACAAGGGGCTCGTTGCACTAAACTTCGCACAACTAAGAAATTGACAAGAGTGAAATTAAACTTTACAAGAAACATTATCACTGACAGCCGATATTAGCAACTGTTTCATGGATGTGTTCATATTCAATGATGTGTAAATCTAAGTGGAAAACGGTAGCCTTCGTAAACCATGTTAACTATTTCACCGCTACATAACTGGCATGAATTGATTCATTCTAATCTTTGGACTAGTTCATTAATCACGTAGCTGACAGACACAAACTTTTTTATCGCAAGAAGTTTAGCAGTGAAACGGGCCCCAAGTACAGTGTGGTGCCACAAGTTTTAGACAAACAACAAAAGCAGGGACTGTACGGGGTACCTCGCTGTGAGACTTGCGGCATGCTTCTGGGCAGATGGTGGCGATCTGTAAATTATGAGGATGATGGCACATCAGGGCCCATGCTTATAAAGAGTATGTACTCTGGTCTCATGCTCGTAATCGGGATGTTTGAGGCCTGGTAGTTTGATTGGCTGAGCCTGAGCTAAGCTCAGTCTCAGCCAATCAAACTGCCGTGCCTCAAATTCACCAAACTTTGCAGGGGATTGAAACATTGTATCTGAAAAGTTAATAAAAATTGAATAATCAGGAAGTATTGGTGATTGATAGCTGAAACTGATAATTGAAGAGGGACAATATATATAGCATTAGTGGGAAGCGTTTTGTCTCATTTGTGACAAAATCCTCACATTATTGCAAAAAAACCAACCCAACATATTTTGAATACATTCTGAAATTTAGTAGGTGGAAACGTTTCATATTTGCGCAGTGATGTAACTGAAAAAATCATTGATTCTGAAAATTTGAGCACACAAAGATGAATATTAACCCTTAGACTGCTATCTTATTTTTGTGACATCTGCTCTTTATTTTCTATTTTCCAGTTTTATCATCAAAAAAATACTTTAACAGCACTTTACAATAATTTACAACATGCTTTGACAGCACTTCAGAATCATTTCCATTGGAAATGATTCTGAAGTGCTGTCAAACCATGTGTTTATTGAGAAATAAGGCAAAATATAAAAGCAAGTACAATATTTCATGCCTGAGCAAAGCTGGTGACAACCATTGGTGGAATTGTTGCTCACAAAAAAAGTGAATTGCAGAGAATACATGTGACTATGACTGGCCTAGGGCATTTATGACCAGTGTATATCCTGATCAAATAGCACACTCCTGTAGCCTGATAATGATGGTGTTTCATTGGTGGAAATGTCAACAGTGCAGATCCTGATCAGACTGCGGACACACAGGCTGATCTTGATCTACACTGGCCGCAAAACCCATAAGCCCCATTCCTCCAGTCACAGCCACAAATTACTGGAATTTTTTTATGATAAATGTAGACACAAGCAAGCAGATGTAATGTTCAATAATGTTTAATTACCATATTTATTTGAATACTAGCTCCCTCTTGAATATAGAACTCCTGGTAAAATGTTATTTTACTTTCTAAAAGTAATTAAAATATAATTTTCTCAATGGTGTAACATTATACTATATAGATTTAAAAAAAAAACACAAGTTGTACTGACAGCCTTTTTTAAACATGTTTGCCTTACAAATTTGCATTACAAACAAGGTTAACATATAAGTCCTCAGTGACCTTGACCTTTGGCGGTTGGATGTGGGTTGTATGCAAAACAAAGCGCCATCCCTAGACACACATTGTGACATAATATTCTCAAAATAAGTGAAGCGGTTCATGAGTTATTAAACAAGAGGGCCATGATGGCCCTAATTCGCTCACCTGAGTCCATGAACACCAGAGGAGAATGTGACATTGAGTTCATATGTGTTTTAAAAAAATTGTGCTATTTTTAGATGGCGGTCATCTTGAATTAAGCGTTGACTATCAATTTACCAAATCTGAAAATGCTTCACCCAAGGATCTTAACTTACATCGGCCATGTGGTTCCTGAGAAAAAGATGTTCAAAATCTTGAATAAATGAACCTTTTGGCGGCCATCATGGATAACATAATCATCCGATTCTGACAAATATTGCACCAGAGCAATCGCCTCATCGATACCTTCAATTTGATATATGACATGAGCATATTCGGTCAAAAATAAAATTTGACCCCAATTTGACCCTCACGGGCCACGCCCATTTTTGACCCCGGGGTCACCATTTTAACAACTTTGAAAGAGCATTGTACATCGATCATTCCTACCAAGTTTCGTCGAAATCCAGTTAGCGGTTCATGAGAAGAAGATTTTTTAAGAATTTATGCTATTTTTAGACGGCGGCCATCTTGGATTAGCGATGACCTCCATTTTAATAAATCTGAAAAGGCTTCACCCATGGACCATAACTTTTAAGATTGGCTACCATAGACCAAGCAGTTCATGTGAAGAAGAATTTTGAAATCTCTAATAAAAGAACGACCTTTTGACCTTTTGACCAGAATGATCGCCTCGTTGATACCTTCAATTTGATATATGACATGACCATATTCGGTCAAAAATAATATTTTACCCAATTTGACCCCACGGGCCACGCCCATTTTTGACCCCGGGGTCACCATTTTAACAACTTTGAAAGAGCATTGTACATCGATCATTCCTACCAAGTTTTGTCGAAATCCGGTTGGCGGTTCTTGAGAAGAAGATTTTTGAAGAATTTGTGCTATTTTTAGACGGCGGCCATCTTGGATTACGTAATGACGTCATTTTAACAATTTTGTAATCCCCCTACCTAAGGACCATGACCATGAAGTTTGGTGACTATAGGCCTAATGGTTACCGAGGAGAAGACGTTTGAAAATGTTCACGGACGGACAACGGATGCCGGATGCCGGACGGCAGACACATTGCGGTAACAATAGCTCACATGAGCTTCGCTCAGGTGAGCTAAAAATGAAATGTGTTACTAACGTACGCACATACATACGTACATGGACTAACGTTATATCCCCTCTTGCCTATCGGTGAGGGGATAATAAATATGGTATACCTGTTTGCATAGACATTCCTGAAAATATTCCCGTAATGAGCACTTAAATCTATATCACTGCAATGCTATTTTAAGGTCAGTCGCTGCCAATATTTGGCTGCACAAAATCTTTATATCCTTGCAATTTTAGATCAACATGCATTTTATTATAAATAAATCAAGAGTTTTATTATTTCTATGAAAGATTGGAATTTATATTGGGAGGATATGACGCGGATCTACATCTAAGTTTCAACTCGTTAAATCTGAATATTACACAGTTTCAGATACTTGAGGTTATTGGTTCTGGTAGCAAGCAGTCATTTGGCTACCAATATTACAGAAATGGACATGGTGGCTAGTAAATTTTTAGAAATTATTTGAAAAAGTACTATAATTTTTCAAATATTGGAGAAAATGTAAAACAGTATTGTCTTTTGATTTGTATTATCAGTTCATTTTGGCTGTTGCACACGAAAATTGTCGTCTGCTGTTGCTGTATTGGAAATGATTCTAAAGTGCTATCAAAGCATGTTTTGATGAGAAAAACGAAAAAAAGAAATTAAACAGGAGACAACAAAATTTAATTCAGCAACTGTAAGGGCTAATTTCAAATCCTAGCACTTTATATATGAGTTAAATGCAAGGAACAAAAGAATGGAAATATATATTGAAGTGGACAAGAATCAAACAGGCATATTATTCATCTAAGTGGGGAGAACACATGCTTCTCATGCTAATGTCAGTTTCCGACACCACCACCCATGTCAGTATCTAAGTGAAACTCTGCGAAATATAAGTGGCATGTTAGTACATCTGGCAACTGAAGGGGTCAGTGGAACAAGGGGGCCAACTCGCAACTCCTCGGGGAGTTGGCCCCCTTCTTCCAATGACCCTTTCAAGCCACTGAATGAGGGCAATACTGTATGTGGTAGGGTGGAAAGAGAGCTCAATTGGCCTCTGTGGCAGCGGTACCACAAGCTGCGTAATTGATGCACATAGAAAATATTTAAATAGGTTAACAAACTTATGAAAATCATGAGTAACTTCCCTTAAGACTACTTCAGGGGCATTTTAATTGACGGAGTAGTCAGTTTGATGTCATGTTGCATAGATATGGTGGAGTTTGTCCACGGTCAAATGTGTGTGGGAGATGTCTCACTGTAACATCAAGGGTCAAGGTCAGATGTGTGTTGGACATGGCTCACTGTAACATCAAGGGTCAAGTCACATGTGTGTGTGGGAGATGTCTCACTATCACAACAAGGGTCAAGGTCAGATGTGTGTTGGGCATGGCTCACTGTAACATCAAGGGTCAAGGTCATATGTGTGTGGGAGATGGCTCACTGTAACAACAAGGGTCAAGGTCAGATGTGTGTATGAGATGGCTCACTGTAACAACAAGGGTCAAGGTCAGATGTGTGTGGGAGATGGCTCATTGTAACAACAAGGGTCAAGGTAAGATGTGTGTGTGGAAGATGTCTCGATGTAACATCAAGGGTCAAGGTCAGATGTGTGTGGAAGATGTCTCCCTGTAACATCAAGAGTCAAGGTGAGATGTGTGTGGGAGATATCTCACTGTAACAACAAGGGTCAAGGTCAGATGCGTGTGGGAGTGTCGCCCTGTAACAACAAGGGTCAAGGTGAGATGTGTGTGGCAGATGGCTCACTGTAACAACAAGGGTCAAGGTCAGATGCATGTGGGAGATATCTCAGTGTAACAACAAGGGTAAAGGTCAGATGTGTGTGGGAGGTGTCGCCATGTAACAACAAGGGTCAAGGTGAGATGTGTGTGGGAGATGGCTCACTGTAACAACAAGGGTCAAGGTCAGATGCATGTGGGAGATATCTCACTGTAACAACAAGGGTCAAGGTCAGATGTGTGGGAGATGGCTCACTGTAACAATAAGGGTCAAGGTCACATATATGTGGGAGATGTCTCCCTGTAACATCAAGGGTCAAGGCGAGATGTGTGTGGGAGATGGCTCACTGTAACAACAAGGGTCAAGGTCAGATGTGTGTGGGAGATATCTCACTGTAACAACAAGTGTCAAGGTCAGATGTGTGTGGGAGATGGCTGACTGTAACAACAAGGGTCAAGGTAAGATGTGTGTGTGGAAGATGTCTCAATGTAACATTAAGGGGCAAGGTCAGATGTGTGTGGGAGATGGCTCATTGTAACAACAAGGGTCAAGGTAAGATGTGTGTGTGGAAGATGTCTCAATGTAACATCAAGGGTCAAGGTCAGATGTGTGTGGAAGATGTCTACCTGTAACATCCAGGGTCAAGGTGAGATGTGTGTGGGAGATGGCTCACTGTAACAACAAGGGTCAAGGTGAGATGTGTGTGGGAGGTGTCGCCCTGTAACATCAAGGGTCAAGGTGAGATGTGTGTGGGAGGTGTCGCCCTGTAACATCAAGGGTCACGGTCCGAAGTGTGTGGGAGATGGCTCACTGTAACAATATTAGGGTCAAGGTCAGATGCGTGTGGGAGATATCTCACTGTAACAACAAGGGTCAAGGTCAGATGTGTGTGGGAGGTGTCGCCCTGTAACAACAAGGGTCACGGTCCGAAGTGTGTGGGAGATGGCTCACTGTAACAATAAGGGTTAAGGTCACATATATGTGGGAGATGTCTCACTGCAAGAAACAACAAAGATCAAGGTCAGATGTCTCCCTGTAACAACATGTGTCACGGTCCTTAGTGTGTGGAAGATGGGTCACCATAAACTTATGGGCCACGGTCAGATGTGTGTGGGAGCTGTTTCCCTGTAATCACATGGGACAAGGTCAGATATGCGCCATCATGGCATGCCAGTTTTGAAGATACTTGATGAATCCCTTAATTGCATTATAAATAAATACACAAATGAGCTGTTCGCCCCTCCTAAACATGTCACACAACCTGATATGTCACGATATCTGGCATTTCCAATTGAGAGTGCAAAGAGATATAGATAAGCAGGGATCATTGTCATCATAAACCAGGCCTTCCAGCACTTATACTGTACACAGTTGACACCACGATTCCCAATCAATATACATTGTTACAGCAAATTCGACTAGACGATATATATGAATACAGCTGACTCATATAGCACCAAATAATATATGCTCACAACAGCTATATGACCGAAGACAAATGAGTGAGTGAGTGAGTGAATAGGGTTTAACGTCCGCTTTTCTGACATAGAGGTACAAGCCTCAGGGAGTCTACACGCAGACGGGTCAACGGGGTCGAGTCCCGTATCCACCTGTCCAAGGGGGGTAAATCCCAACTTCAGAACTCAATATTTACAATCAAAATATATATTCAGTCCTGAAATTAGAACAACCTGATCTGGTGCCAAGCCCTCGCCACACCAGCATCATTTATCCCATCCCCTAAAAGTAATAGGATTAGCGCTAATCTTACTTTTATATATGGGGCATAGCCCGACTCAACTCTCACATACAAGAAAGCCAAAAATGTACATGAGGGCCAAATCCGGTATAGTGGTTCCGGAAAGTATGAACCCAATCGTTAAGCCAGTTTAGTCGCCTTTTACGACAAGCAATGGCTACTGCAGCACTATTCTCAGGATCAGTTGATCCCGCCCCGGTGCCTGCACGGGGCCCGAAGACAAATGAGTGGGTTGTAATTGAATGTCCTACAGAAACTGGCATTCATGTCATAATAACCCTTCCAACACTGTAACAGGCCTGTATAGCGGTATTGGCAAACAGTGTAGATCCAGATGAGCCGGCTCGTGACGAGCCGTCTCATCTGGATCTGCACTTTTTGCAAGTAATTTTCACATTTTTCAGAACAAAAGCACCCCCTTTTCATAAATGGACTAGTCTGAAAATCATTTTGTGATGATTGGATTGGTAGGAAAATTAACAAATCACAGTCGATTCCAGTTACTTAGGGTTGAAAGGATTAAGCGGTCTAAGAGTCTAGCGCTGATTCATGGTCTGTGTTTGGAAGGTCTCTGAACCAATTCCCACATTTAATAGAATCACCATGATAACTAAAAATTTCTGCTTGCCCACAAGTACACGTGTATCCCCTCCCGGCCTACATAAGCCTGCAAAAGAATAGGGAGATAACTATATAATTCCAGCACAAAAATATTTACACAATTCCCTAACATTTGATTGGCCCGTAGCAAGTCTCTGTCCAAAATTTATATCCCAGTAAACTCCCACTGCCGAACTACTTTCCGTAACCGTGAGGCGCAGTTAAAATAATTCTTAAGAAAACGGAAAATAAACACATTTTCTTGATGAATTTATTTCAAATGCTGGAATTATATGGAATGAATGGCCTTTTTGTGGAATTTATCGGGGATATAAACTTGGAAAAGTCGCGGGAATACTGGACGAGGCCTTCCGGCCTTCGTCCAGTATTTCCGCGACTTTTCCAAGTGTATACCCCGATAAATTCCACAAAAAGGCCATTCATTCCTATAATGATAGTAAGGTGAGACCCGTCATTCTTACATGAGATGAGACACACCTTTGGGTCATGGTTTATGCAAATGTGAAATATCCTGAAAATATTCCCAAGAGAAGTCAAGTTTTGGGTCGACAGGAAATTGATCTGTGAAAAACAAAGGGAGATAACTAAAAAGTCAGTGAGGTAAGATTTATCATTATTGTGCATAACACACCTTTGTATTATGTTCTATGCATGTGTAGTTTCATGGCCTTCGTCCAGTATTTCCGCGACTTTTCCAAGTGTATACCCCGATAAATTCCACAAAAAGGCCATTCATTCCTATAATGATAGTAAGGTGAGACCCGTCATTCTTACATGAGATGAGACACACCTTTGGGTCATGGTTTATGCAAATGTGAAATATCCTGAAAATATTCCCAAGAGAAGTCAAGTTTTGGGTCGAACCAGGAAATTGGATCTAGTGGAAAAATAAATCAAAGGGAGATAACTAAAAAGTTCAGTGAGGTAAGAGTTTATCATTATTTGTGCAAATAACACACCTTTGTTATTATGTTTCTATGCATGTGTAGTTTCATGAAAATAATTATTGCAAAGGTTTTAAGGTTTTTCGAGTTATGCTCCAGACACAAAATCAGCACTTGAAATAAAAGGAAATACCTCGAAAATTAGTACGACAAGAGTTGTCATTCTTGTGCACAACACACCTTTGGGTTGTGATCTTTGCATACGTTAAGTTTCATGAACATATTCCGATGGGTATTCAAGTTATGCTCCAGATATGAAACCAGTGTGTGAAAAAATAAGGGAGATAACTCCAAAATTAGTAGGACAATGAAATATTTCACTGTTGAGCACGACTCACACAAATATTTGTGTTATGCTCCAGACACAAAATCAATGCATGATAAAGCAATGGCAGATAACTAAAAAATTAGTAAGGCAATAATTGTCATTCCTGCATGCAAGACATCTTGGGATCGTGATCTTTTCTTGTGTGAAGTTTCATGAAAATATTCCAAAGGGTATTCAAGTTATGCTCCGACCACGAAATAAGTGCTAGAAAAAAAACCAAGGGAGATAACTCGAAAATTACTATGGCAAGAGTTGTCATTCTTGTGTGCGACACACCTTTGTCGTGATCTTTTCTTGTGTGAAGTTTCAGGAAACTAGAGAAAGAGAATGCCTGGACCGACAAATAAAAACTTTTAACACAAAACTTTAATTTCTAAGTAATTTGACCTTGACCTTGGACATGAAGTCCACATTGGTGTGGTATGGAATGAAAATCTGGATGCTGATAAGGAAGTATATGAAGTTTGAAGTCAATCCGACTTACCGTTGCAGAGATAATCGATACACAAAAACTTTAACGCACATCTTACGGACGCAAATCTCCAAGTAATTTGACCTTGACCTTGAACATGAAGGCCGCATGAGTGTGGTATTGAATGAAAATATGGATGATGATAAGGAAGTATATGAAGTTTGAAGTCAATCTGACTTACTGTTACAGAGATAATGGGTACCCAAAAACTTTAACGTGGACGGACGGACAGACAAACGGATGGAATTACGAAAACTATATACCCCTCGACATACGTCGTATGCCGGTCCGGGGTATAAATATTCTAAAGGTTATTTGAGTTATGCTCCGGACACAAAACAGTGTGTGACAAAAACAAAGGGAGAAAACTAAAAAATTAGTAAGGCTAGATTAGATTTGTTATTCTTCCATGCAGTTATGCTCTTGACAAGAAGTGTCTGAGGCGGACACGGGACGATGTCAAATCCATAGTATTCCCGACTATTGTCAAGGGGCTGAGGGTGGATACAGTTACCATCAATATATTAGATCATTTAGGCTGCCGGAAAATACTAAATAGAGGACATTCATATTTTTTGCAACGAAATATATGTTCATCGAGTGGTGCGAGATGTCCATATTTCACGAGTGCTGTTAGGCACTCGTGAAATATGGACATTTCACACCACTCAATGAACATATATGTTATATTCGTTGCAAAAATATGAATATTCTATTTATTATATACCGCTCCATGGAAATTAGCAGTTTTTTAGACTGTATATGGTAATGAATGTGTATTTGCAGCCTATTTGCGCTGTTTCCCCGAACATAGATTTTATGAATATAGATAGCGGAAGTAGTCGTATTTTCACCGGAAGTTGTTTATTTCATTCGATGAGAACATATGACTTTTATTTACATCGTATAACTATGTATTTCATGGGTAGGTATATAATAAAAGACTTTAGTCTATGACAGATGTGTTGTGTCAAGTGATGAAACAATCAAGAGATTCTTAGGCCAGGACATCTTTCTGCCACATAGATTGTAGCCACACTATTAGTTGCAAGACAAAATGGAATATGACTGGTGTTAGTGATTAACTTGGACAGAATACCAGTAGTTATAAACCAAACTGCCCTGATTAGGTAACATGCAATGTTAATTAAATTCCAACATGGCAATAGTAAATGACAAACATAACCATGTAACATGTACTAACTGAACTGAACACCAAAAGCCTAAATTTAACATGAAACTAGAGCAAAGTCGATGGCGCGACATCGCAAAATACCCACTTTTCCTCTGCCAATAGACAGTGAATTTCTAGATCACATAAAGGTGGATATAATCAATACCCGAGAGGTTGAATTAAAAATCTAATATCACTGTGCATATACACACTATAAGAATGCTACATACCAAGTTTCAATCAAGTCTCTACATATTACTGTTTTAAAGTTCTACGACAATTGCAAGTCAAAAAGGGGGAGATAATCCATGAGGGGAAAGGGGGGGGGGTATTTCTTACAAGACAAAATTGTCGAATTCTAAGTCGAACTGGGGGAGATAATCCATGACTGGGGGGGGGGGCGAATCAAAAATCTAAATTCACTTTGCACATCTACACACCATAAGGAAGGTACGCACCAGTTTTAAGTCCCTACATATTACGGTAAATTTTTTTTTACTTCTTACAAGAAACGTCACAGATTGATGGACGGACGTACGGACAGACGGACACCTGTGACAAAAACAATACACCAATTTATTTTCAAAAAGTGAAAAGTGGGTATAATCACCAAATGAACAGTGTTATATAATAGTGAGTGTTATACTGCCAAACAACTGGAATTATATAACAATCGTGAACACAAAAATCTAAAAGGACAGTGGTCTTTGTTGTTACAACAAATAGCAACTCATTTTCTATAATTGTTACTAAACATTTAAATACTAAATTTGATGGCTTGGTAGTGATGTTGTAATTCTCACACAGCCCCGATACAACCTTAATATGAACTTGATTTTCTGCCATGTTCTAAACTCGAAGTCAATGGTGTACCACTTAACTCTTTGCATGCTAGCAGTGAAAATGTCCGCCAAACGAATTAGGAGTATATGTTTTATTTCTCTCTGTAAATATGTCTTGAAATTTCATTAGAATTGAGTTCTCAGGACTCAATTCTAATGAAATTCCAAGACATATTCACAACATTTATAGGGAGAAATAAACGAAAATATGATGAATAATTTATAGCCCACAAGTTTCCCAGCATGCAAAGAGTTAACAGACAAAATATGCCAAGAATAGCCTCAATAGAACAGAACAAAATGTTACATTAATGCAAGCCTCAGAAGTGAAGTTACCATCGCAGTAAATTTGATTAAAGAGAGCTGAACCAACTGCAATGAGACTAATTGCTTCATTTAATTTTAAGCCCTTCTAGGAGTGATGTGAATTTAATGGCAAGGAATGTCAAGGAATCATTGAATTTAACCCTTAGACCACTACACACAACAATAGTCGGCTGCTGTTGCTTTTATATCTTGCCTTATTTCTCAATAAAAACATGGTTTGACAGCACTTCAGAATCATTTCCAATGGAAATGATTCTGAAGTGCTGTCAAAGCATGTTGTAAATTATTCTGAAGTGCTAGCAAAGCATGTTTTTGATGATAAAAATGGAAAATAGAAAATAAACAACAGACGACAAAAAATTAATATAGCGATGTAAGGGTTAAAAGAAATACTCTTGTAATGGGAACATCAATTCATCAACGAGCATATCCAGGTCAGCTTGCATATCTACACAGTCAGCTTGTAACTAAAGTGTATGTCATACAAAAGAGCATCCAAATGTCATTACCCCTTTCACCCCTAAGTAACTTGAATGGAAATTGATATGTTAATTTTGCAACCAATCCAATCATCACAAAATGATTTTCAGACTAGTCCATGTATGAAAAGTGGGTGTGTTTTGTTGTGAAAATTACTTGCAAAAATTGCAGATCCTGATGAGATGGCTCGTCACGAGCCAGCTCATATGGATCTACACCTGTTTGCCAATACCACCATACAGACCTGTGGTGTTGAAAGGGTTAGGTGTCTTACGAATACTGAAGGGCTTGCATGATGAAACTAGACAAGTGCTATGTGATACAATTACAGCAGTATGAAACGGTTAAAACACTTTTTCATTCATATTTTCTATATTTCTTCTCGATGAAGTGGTAACAACATATGTCGCGGAATATACAAAATAATCAGATTTTTTTTTAACAAAACTTGCTAAAGGGGTTGATGTAACTGATGCTGTACAAGAGGACAGTGAAGTGAATGCAAATGTATACAGTAGAGTACACACAATGAGTTGGAGAAGAAAAGGTGAAAGGGTTACACAGTGAAACCTTTCTAAACCAGACATCCTGGGAGGTCCCAGGGTGTCCAGCTTAGAGAGGTTTCACTGTAAATCAGGCATTTGATTATTATGAGCCTTGTGTGCTATGCAATCACGAACAGACATTATCCCCTGATATGAATGACCAAGAAATGCATAAAAAATAAGGTGTTTTCTTGGTGTCCGGTTTAGAGAGGTTCCATTGTATGACAAAACAACAGCTAATACCATATATAAATGGGTTCTTGGTTTGAAGTTTCAAATCCGAAAGACCAGTGGATCAAAATTTCAGTTTGAACAACGCTGTCCTTTTACATGTACCCTGTACCACAGTATTGCCCCAATATAATGAAAACAAACAGCAAATCACCTGTGGCTGTGAGTGGGTTTCTCGTTTAGCGAGCCCGTCGAGCTATAGAGTGAGCCTGTGCTGGAATAAAGGCTGAAAGTAGCAAAGGCAGATACATAGATACGCTACCGCATGCATAAATGGGTGAACATATTGCACTGTACTGCAACTCCCTGTGGCTAAATGAGAAAGCATGATACAGGATGTGTGGTTTGCGTGGTGGTGGGTTGTGGAACATGACCTTCGGACAAAGCTCCAGATAAGGCGCGTATTGGTGTATTTTACGCATTTATTTTAGCAGAATATGCATTGATTATCAAAAGTGGGAGTACAAAATGCTCACAGCAATGCGAAATATGCATTGATTTTCAAATCGAGTAGAGAAAATACTGTAATAAACTCAAAAATTTACTCAACTGAGCTGCAAAAAGCAAACAGCGTTTCCTTTTTGCAGCTCAAATAAGTGAATTTTTAATATTTTTTTATCATTTACTCCCTATTTAATAAGGACGATAAAACAATAATATGTTTGTAAAAGTAAAATATGCAATTGAATTTGAAATCTGGGGGTACATGTATACTACTCTGTAGATACAAAACAGGAGCTCTGCCTTCATATCAGCTGGGTAGAATAAAGCATAGGGATACAGCTTGCTTCGGATTTCGCTGATACTGATATACACAGGTTCCATCTAAGGTCGGTCATGACCTCATATTCTACATAAAACATGTTTTGGCATATGTTCTATGTTAGTAGTAACATAACAGCAATTCTCAAATGGACACTTAAAGATTCCATTAACCCTTTCCCTGATAGAGACGACTTTTCACGCCTCTGCGGAAGATGTATTTTGAAAACATTGTGGGAAAAGGAGAAATTGCTTGTAACAAGCAATTTCTCCTTTTCCCACAATGTTTTCTACTCTATCAGATAATTTAACCATCATTTGACCGAGCATTTGATTCTTTTATTCAGATGTTTTGGATTTGGATGAGTCGAAATATCGCAAAACAGGGAAAGGGTTAAAATAGTTATGTTAGTTTTATTCAAAATACTGATATTTGTTATGATATCTGTTACGACCTGACCTGGAACACTTGACAAGTTTTATTCTTAGTTTTATTGTTTCCATTTTCCTAAAATAAAACGTGCTTTGGCAGAATGTTAGAGTTATTTCTAATGAAAATGATTCTGAAGTGCTTCTTTTAATGAGAAACCAGTCAAAATAGGAAATAACAGCAGACAGTGTTTTTTGTTTTACATGCATGCACATTGCTTATTTCCGCATTTCGTGGTCCCAACTAATATAAGGTAATGAAATACCCGACCACACAACCAGACATCACTTGGATATGAGCTAGCATGCTTACAATATTTATTCTAATAGTGGCCCCCTCTCTAATAGTAGCCCCCGCCCATATTTGCATACTAAATATGTTATTTTCACATACAAAAGCCATTTAAAATAATGTATGTGAAAATAACATACTTTGATCCTTTTTCAACATTTTGATCCCCACAAATTGCATAGCCCCGGGGGCGTTTATTAGATTAAATACACTATTACATAAAGGTACACAGTTGCTGGGCATGCAGCTGCAATACATTGATGTAGTACATGGCTGGATGATGGAAAAGGACAGGCATAGAGCTGATGAAAATGTAATATAAAGTAACGGACCAAGGTCTATAAATACATTAAATATACCTAAAAGTATCAATAAGTGGGGAAAAATCATTTGAAAAAAAGAGTTTACTCCCTGTTAGAACACAATACAAGGTGCCTATGTTTTTAATGGTCCGTACTCGGACGGCTTCGAGACAATGGACTCTCACGAAACAGTCAACCGATTTATATAATTTCCGCCAATTGCAGAAGTTAGGCAAATGTTAGCCCTCCGTAACGATATATTCCCCGATGCGCTATGTCAACACATTTTCGAGCTAGAGATTATTTTGTTCAACAAAATTCCGCATTTATCTTAAGTCGTAATACTTCGATAACATTTTTCGGGCCAATACTACTATATGACAGCGCAAACATCTGCTTCAAACTACACGTTTACGTCGTCCGGGCCCATTAAGAAATAGTTTGCATCGAAACAACATTGTTTCCAATCGAACATTTGATCAAACCTACATTTATACCAGCCCAATGCTGTACGTGTCTAATTGTTGATGGATTTTCCCGATGACGTCATCGCTAAGCTTATGATTGGTTGATTCGTGGAGTGTCACGCGTAAACGTCATGTTACACTGACTGGTTACCAGCCAGTCACCTGTTTACCTTGTAAGCGAAGCTATGAAACAGTACCAGCTGGCGCGTCACCGGGAAAGTCGAAGAAATAAATGTGCCCGATGCCTTCTTACTAGAGACAAATGCAGAACTTTGTTGGAACAAAATAATCCATAGCTCGAAAACACGTTGACAGAGCGCATCGGAGAATACATCATTACGGAGGGCTAACATTTGCCTAACTTCTGCAATTGGCGGAAATTATATAAATCGGTAGACTATTTCGTGAGAGTCCGTTGTCTCGAGGCCGTCCGAGTACTTATTGATAATTTTAGGTATATTTAATAATTATATTTATAGGCCTTGGTATATTACTTCAACCTGTGGTGTATACTCTTACCAACATTTTTACACAAAACTGTTCTTTCAGTGTCTATCAAGGTGATGTTAATGGTTGTGTGAATGTGTCACATATCGATGGTCTAGTAACATATGGTCGTAACTGCTATGCTAAAGCATAGCACTTACGACCTTATGTTACTAGACCATCGATATGTCAACACATATCAAGTATGCGAGTATTAAAGTAATACAACCAGTAATATTGAACCCATCGAATGATGGAGAAACTCTTACAATCTTTTCGCCGCAAACGACCATGGACGTATGTATGGATGTACATAGTTTAACAGTCGAAACCTCAAGAGCAAAGCAGTATGCCCTCATTGCTATCACAAAGGGGACATAAAATGTGAATTACAGTGGAATCTCTCTAAACCGGACAATCTGTGGACCTCACAGTGTGTCCGGTTTAGAGAGAAGCCACTGTAAACATACGACAACCACATCTACTCAGTGACAATACGACATGGTAGTCAATAAGGCAAGCAACTGGCGTTATGCGGCTGCAACTGGAGAGATCGGGGTTATGGGTTTTGCGACCAGTGTAGATCCAGATCAGACTGCGCGTTCGCGCAGTCTGATCTGGATCTGCACTGTTCGCCATCCCAGCAAACAACCGTCAAGCTTCTAACAAGCAACATAGTTTGCTATCAGGCTACATGAGTGTTCCATTTGATCAGGAGCAACACTGGTCACAAATCCCATAAGCCCCATGTTCAGTCACACCCACAAATAAGCATAACAATATAAGCATACTTGAGAAGATTACTGACGGTGAAGTTGGATATGGTAATAATTTCGGTCAACGACTGCGAGGCGGCCATTATTCTGCTATATTCAATTAGCGGGCGTCTCACGGACACGTACAGACGGTCCATTGGATTTACATTTATTGAGCATAGGCTGCATATGCAGCCTATGCTCAATAAATGTAAATCCAAATATGTCACGGGCCTATGGAGCCGGTCAATGACAGCTCTGCTATATATACATATAGTAAATTTTACAAATACGACTATTTGTCTTAGAGACAATACCATGCCCTGCGTAAAGTTATTTGGATACTACCAAGAATTTGGATTCAACTAGATGGCCGCGGACCGCATGTCGCGCCCGCAGAGGATATGAAAGATTACCGAAATACTTTAACCTACCTGCGTACGTACGTATGCCAATGTGCCGACTATATAGCGCTGTCCGCAAGCATATGTCATGACCAGTGATTTCGAATGAAAAATGGTGGTCATAACTTTTAAGAACAACATAATTTTATAATCCAGAGATATCTCCCAGAGTACAGCTACATGCATCAAATGCAAAACAAAGTATTTCACACAATACCTTTGTGATCCATTCATAAGCAATAATTTAACTCCAAGCATAGGAAACACAATGGCATGCCAGCTTTCTGATAAAACATGCCATGTATAGTGATATGATATTTGTGATCAGCATCTAACGAATGTGCTGCGTGCAATGTTCATGAGTTTGTCTTAGAATTATTTCTCATGACCAGGGCACAGTTGCCCCGTTAGCTTAACTCTTTGCATTCTGGGAAACTTTTGGGCTATAAATAGTTCAAAACTAGCGGACAAAAATTAATCATAGTTTCTTTTAGTTCTCCTTGTAAATATCATGAATATGTCTTGGAATTTCATTAGAATTGAGTCCTGAGGACTCAATTCTAATGAAATTCCAAGACATATTTACAGAGAGAAATAAAACATATACTCCTAATTTGTTTGGCGGATATTTTCACCGCTAGCATGCAAAGAGTTAACAGATTGTTTAACCCTTTCAGCCCTAAGTAACTGGAATGGATTTTGATATGTTAATTTTGCAGCCAATCCAACGATTTTTAGACTAGTTCATTTATGAAAAGAGAAAATTATTTGCAAAAAGTGCAGATCCTGATGAAACGGCTCATCATGAGCCGTCTCATCTGGATCTACACTGTTTGCCAAGACCATTATTATACAACCCTGTGGTGTTGAAAGGATTAATCCTTAACATGTCAAGGATTTAACAGTCCATTAAGCTAACAGGGGTTTTGAGCAAACGGGCCCTAGTACTGCAAGCAATAAGGTATGGGATCACATGTTAACAGATTTTCCTTCAGTAAATTTCAAACAGCATAACAGATTTTGCTGAAGCATGGTACAGCATATATATCGCAATGCTTGCCTTGTATTCTAGTGTTTGCAATATGTCACATAAATTGCAAACTTGGAGGCAAAATTCACAAGCAATATGAATCAAGGAATAAATAGTGTGCGATTCTTAACGAACATTTTAACGTTTTTAAAAGAACTTTTACTGCGACCATAAAACATGCAATTTATTGCATCCTGTGGGCCTAATATGTCACCAAATCCATCGCTTTGTGAGTAAGATGTTAAAGAAAATCCACTGTAATCAGAGCTCCAGTTAAGCTGCGTAATTTGACACTGAAATTTTGTTATTTCTTCATCAAAAATGGCAAGTTGGGAGTGCTTTAGAATCGTCTCATTGAGACGATTCTAAAGCACTCCCAATTTGCCATTTTTGATGGAGAAATAAGAAATTTACCTCCAAATTACGCACCTTAACTGGAGCTCTGTGTAATGTCAAACATTAAATCATGTGGTTATAAAAACACGTGATCCCAATACCATGAAAATGTACAGAACTGTGTTTATTATTGTACATTGCATTTTCATTTTGTCGAAAAATATTGTCAGCTTCACCATTTTATGTGAAATTCAACAAATATTTAAGGTTACCGGTATTCCAATTCAAATAATTATAAATGTTTGTGTACATGAACATGCATATTAGTGAAAAGGTCAGATTCGTCCTGGATTATTCATAGATAGACACTACTGGTGCATTTGTATCACCATTAGATTCAGGTTGTTCTCAACATGAACCCTTAGACTGCTATCTTATTTTTGTTGTTGTCTGCTGTTTATTTTCTATTTTCCATTTTTATAATCAAAAACATGCTTTAACAGCACTTTAGAATAATTTACAACATGCTTTGACAGCACTTCAGAATCATTTCCATTGGAAATATCTAGACTATTTCCATTGGAAATGATTCTGAAGTGCTGTCAAACTATGTTTTTATTGAGAAATAAGGCAAGATGTAAAAGCAAGGCAGACAACAATTGTTGTGTGTAGCGAACTAAGGGTTAATATAAAACATTACTGAATACCGCGATTGAAATCCAGCAGGTTATTTGATGGAGACTTAACTCATTGCATGCTGGGAATCTTATGGGCTATAAATAGCAAAAAACTAGCGGACAATAATTCCATCATATTTTCTTGTATTTCTCCCCGTAAATATCATGAATATGTCTTGGAATTTCATTAGAATTGAGTCCTGAGGACTCAATTCTAATGAAATTACAAGACATATTTACAGAGAGAAATAAAACATATACTCCTAATTTGTTTGGCGGATATTTTCACTGCTAGCATGCAAAGCGTTAAACAAGGCACGGCCAATCAAGTTGATTGATTTATATTTAAATTTTGTGTTCATGGATACCAATATGTAGGACATAAAACGTGTGTCTATTAATAACCAATTACAATCAGAATACTCCTTTCGGTGTATGGAAATTTTGAAATATTTTCTTTCCCATTTTGCTATTTCTCAATGAAAGTATAAATTATGTTGTGACTACTCATTTGAACTAAAGTATATGTTCTGACTTACTCATTTGAACCATGTTGATGAGACAGTTCAAATGGTGTACAATATATACTGCCGATGAGAGATAAAGAAAATAATTGAAATTGTCTGTAAAATGGTGTATCTTCAGAATATAGGTGTAATGTGTAAATATGTGTAGGTTAACTCACAATGTCTATAGCATGTAACTGCGTGTGGCTTTGCTACAAATATCTAGACTAAGCTATATAAACCCTGGGTGTCTATGGCATGTAATGATTCCAAACGTCTGTTATAACCAATGGCTCAAAATTGTAAAACATTCTGAGCACTTTCTCCAAATTTGCACTCGAAATCAGGAAGTTTTATTGGTCGAGGCTGGGGACAGCCTCGACCAATCAAACTTCCTGATTTCGAGCATGAGACCTGTGTACATGCTCAGAAAGTTGGATAATCGCCAGCGTGGTTGGGACTTACCCGCGGGTAGAGATGCGATGCCGATTACGGACAGGGTCCTTCGTCTTGCTGGCCCGGTGCATTTCCAGCTCATCCTGGATGTCGAGGATCTTCTGTTTCATGTCTGGGTCCTCAGCCAGGTCTGTAATAGTGATCGATTGATTGGTTGGTTGATTTAATAATCAATGAATTGATAAGTCAAGTGGTTGATGGGTTTATTAATTGGTTGATTTTATGGTTGGTTGATTGATGATTTAACTAGTTGATGGGCTTATTGATGGATTGGTTATTTTGATGGTTGATTGATTGATAAGTGAACTGATTGATTGGTTTATCGACTGAATGATTGGTGGATTTGATTGTCAATTGATTGATAATGTAACTGATTGATGGGTTCATTGATTAATTGGGTAATTTGATGATCAATTGATTGATAATTTAACTGGTTTATTGATTGGATGGTTGATATTTATTGATTGGCATCAAACATATCTTTTACACCAAGTCAAAGATTTTAACTACGGCACTGGCTCGATGACCTTGCATGTTATCTCCCAAGAAGGGGAGATAGGAAGGAGGTGGATACAGAGGAAACCGGCCCCAGGAGGCCTATCTCTTATTAGAATAGTCCCCCTTGGCTCTTTAACGTGCCCAGACTCTCCTTCCAATCTGATACACGGGACCGCCGTTTAAAGTCCCCATCCGAAAGGACTAGTAGAGCAGGAAATACAAAGTATCTCAGAAATACTGACACCCTGGAACTGAACCCTGAATCGAACCCGGGTCGCCAGCATGGCAGTCCGACGGTGTTACCCCGCGGCCACAGTCTGCTCACTGTTGTGGCGAAACCATATATTTTATGCGCTTCCCCAAATAAATGGTGTCCGAATATTTAGGGTAATTAAGCTAGTATCTGTAAAGTCTGCAGCAGTCATGTTGATTGACTGTGTACCACGCCTACCACAACGGCACAATGTTGCCGTGGAAATATTTTGGCAACAACACTGTATTAGACCTATATTGTATCAGAAATGGTCAAACTACAGTGTTGTACCCGTCACTCCAAAAGGAAAGATGTCATTGTGTGGATGTTTGATTGCTTGAATTAGGGTTAACCCTTAGACCTCTATATTATTTTTTTTGTCGTCTGCTGTTTATTTTCTATTTTCCATTTTTATCATCACACACATGCTTTTATAGCACTTTAGAATAATGTACAACATGCTTTGACAGCACTTCAGAATCATTTCCGTTGGAAATGATTCTGAATAGCTGTCAAACCATGTGTTTATTGAGAAATAAGGCAAGATATAAAAGCAACAGCAGACAACAATTGTTGTGAGTAGCGGTCTAAGGGTTAAGGTCTGCGAAAGAGCTCTTAAATGTGGTTGTGACTGGAAAAAATGGAGCTTCGGGGTTTTGCATCCGCAGTGTGATCAGGATCTGCACTGTTCGCCATTTCATCGATGAAAATATAGATCGCTATCAGGCTGCAGGAATGTGCTATTTGATCAAGAGCTACACTGGTCACAAATCCCATAAGCCCCATTTCTCCAGTCACAGCCACAAGATACAATAGGAACAGTGGACAGAGAACAGACAATAAGTATGTGTGTATGTGTGTATGTGTGTGGGTGGTGTGGGTGGTATGGGTCGTGTGGGCGGTGTTTACAAATAATGGATTAACCCTTACCATGCTGAATTAAAATTTGTCTGCTGTTCATTTTTAATTTTTCCGTTTTATTCATCAAACACATGTTTTGATAACACTTTAGAATAATTTCTAAAGTGCTGCCAAGCCATGTTTTTATTGAGAAAGAAGACAAAATATGAAACAAAAGCAGACGAGAATTTACGTTTCCCGCATTCTAAGGGTTAATGGAATGGTCCAAACGTTAAAATTAAGATGACAGAATCATTTATATATGACAGATAATTTGTCTATGTGTGAATAATAAAGGATAAGAGAGTGTTCCTCAGTGACAGATTGAAACAATCTGTTACCCATCAGTACAGAGCCTGTCTGTCTCACACACCACAGTACACATACCGTACTCTAATAGTAGCCCCCTCTCTAATAGTAGCCCCCTCTCTAATACCTCTAATAGTAGCCCCCTCTCTAATAGTAGCCCCCTCTCTAATACCTCTAATAGTAGCCCCCTCTCTAATAGTATCCCCCTCTCTAATACCTCTCTAATAGTAGCCCCCTCTCTAACAGTAGCCCCCTCTCTAATAGCCCCCTCTCTAATAGTAGCCCCCCTCCCATATTTGTATTCTAAATATGTTATTTTCACCTACAAAAGCCATTTAAAACTTTGTTTTAAAGCCCCATTTAAAACTTTGTTTTGTTTTAAATGGCTTTTGTATGTGAAAATAACATATTTTGATCATATTTTCCACATTTTGATCCCAAAAATTGCATAGCCCCGGGGGCGTTTATTAGAATAAATACGCTATTCAATTGTATTAACTCTTAAACCGCTATCTTAATTTTTTGTCGTCTGCTGTTTATTTTCTATTTTCCATTTTTATCATCAAAAACATGCTTTGACAGCACTTTAGAATAATTTACAACATGCTTTGACAGCACTTCAGAAAATGGAAATGATTCTGAAGTGCTGTCAAAGCATGTTGTAAATTATTCTAAAGTGCTATAAAAGCATCTTTTTGATGATAAAAATAGAAAATAAACAGCAGACGACAAAAAAAAAATAAGATAGCGGTCTAAGGGTTAACTCCAATTAAAGTGCTGTCAAAACATGTTTTTATGGAGAAAAAAGGCAAGATATAAAAGCAACAGCAGACGACAATTGTTGTGTGTGGCGGTCTAAGGGTTAACATTGTCTCCTATGGCTCCTTATTGGTGCAGCAGTTGTAACTACAGGACATCATTATACCCTGGTGCCAACGATGGTCGTCACTCGACTCTGCGACTCGACTCTGCGAATGATCTGTAGCCTATTTAACCAACATTGCAAAGTATACTTTCCAAGCAATCTGATCAGGGTCTACACTGTAATTTACCCAGTGAAAATCCACTGTTGCATCTAGCAGACATTATACCTCCTTATCATCAAAATTGCAAAGTATACTTATCTAACAAAGTATACTTTGAGGGAGTAATAATTATTTTTCCCGAAATGCATTATTTCTTATAGAACTAACGACTGCATATATTTGATGATTAAAAGTATGCAGAATTATTATACTGAATTTATTACATTATCACAGCCATTTTGGCTGTGATAATGTAATAAATTCAGTATAATAAAAAATAATAAATTGATCCTAAAATTGAAAATTTCTCCCTCAAAGTATACTTTGCTAGATAAGTATACTTCGCAATGTTGATGAAATCGGCTACTGATCATTCGCTGAGTCGAGTAAGAATTTCATATATCTGCCAACTCTGACTGCGTGGCAAACAGAATTAACAATTTGTTCCCACAAAATGACAAATCATTCCCTCCATTTAACAATTTGTTCCGAATATGAACGAATTGTTATTTCGTGGGAACAAATAATTAAATTGAGGGAACAAACTGTTAATTCAAGCGAACAAATTGTTAAATTGAGAGAACAAATTGTTATTTCGTGGGACCAAATTGTTATTTCGTGGGAACGAATTAATAAAAAAAAGAATTCTACGTCTCCTGCGGGGCTCCATACATCTGCACAATCTGATTAGGGAATAAACATTACCTATGCAAGAAAAGTGAAAGTGAAAGTGAATATAGGAATTAATGGCCTTTTTGTGGAATTTTTCGGGGTATAAACTTGGAAAAGTCGCGGGAATACTGGACGAAGGCCGGAAGGCCTCGTCCAGTATTCCCGCGACTTTTCCAAGTTTATATCCCCGATAAATTCCACAAAAAGGCCATTCATTTCTTATAATTCCAGCGTTTGAAATAAATTCATCAAGAAAATGTGTTTATTTTCCGTTTTCTTAAGAATTATTTTAACTGCGCCTGACGGTTACGGAAAGTAGTTCGGCATGGGAGTTTACTGGGATATGAATTTTGGACAGACTTGCTACGGGCCAATCAAACGTTAGGGAATTGTGTAAATATGTTTGTGCTGGAATTATTGGGTAACGTCCCACCAACAGCTAGGGTCATATAGACGGGACCACAGTTTTAAAGTCTCATCAGACAGACCAGTGGGATGGAAATACTATGAAAGTATTTTTGAACCAACAACCTCTGGATTGGAAGTCAGGTGTTCTAACCACTAGGCCACAATCCATCCCCGCCTATGCAAGAATAACATTGTTTATCAATGTTAGCCTTGATTGATTGATTTAGGTTTAACGTTCTTTCAACAGCAAGGTCATATACAGAGGGAAATGTACTTGATTCATTAAGATAGCGCTTACCCTTCCATCTTCCGCTAATCTCGAACTGAATGTGGCTGTGACCGGAGATATCGGGCTTATGGATTTTGCGACCAGTGTAGCTCCTGATGAAATAGCACACTCCTTATAACAATCTTTATCGCTTGTCAGAAGCATAAACGAGTTGGTTTCATCGATGTAATTGCGAACAGTGAAGATCCTGATCAGACTGTGCAGATGCACAGGCTGATCTGGATCTACACTGGTCGCGAAACCTATAAGCCCCATTTCTCCAGTCACATCCACAATAATACACAATATGATCAAGATCTACACTGGCAAGAATATCCTAAAATCCCCTCTTCTCCACCAGCAACCAAAATTTCATAACCCAATTCTACAAAACAATTCCATGTACGTGTTTAATTGCCATTCTTTCTGGAGTACAAGACACTGCATAGCTGGCCCTGTGAGAGGGAACTTACACATGTTGTCATGTAACCACTACTTCAAAAGCCATTTATCAAAATTACGGCCATGATTGAGCTATCAATCTTCCACAGAATAAGTTTGGAAAGTGAATCAGCAGTTGGCTCTGAGCTCACCAATACCAGGTTACACGCTCAAATTGCGCAATCAAGATGCTACAATGCTGTACAGTCGAATCTCTCTAAATTGGACACCCTGGGAGTGTCAGGTATAGAGAGTTAGACAGATTCATTAGACATGTTTAGTGCTCGACAAATCTTGAGTGATTGATTGCGGTTTTTCAACAGCAAGGTTAGAAACAGACAGGAAAGTACCTGTACGGAGGGAGCACTGAATTTTCAACAGAAAAGTATCCTGATCTGGAGTCGGGCACTCTCCAAAGCATTAACCCTTTAACCCCTAAGTAACTGGATTGGACTTTGATATGTTAATTTTGAAACCAATCCAACCGTCACAAAATTATTTTCAGACTAGTCCATTTGTGAAAAAGGGGCGTTTTTGTTCTCAAAAGTATGAAAATTACTTACAAAAAGTGCAGATCCTGATGAGATGACTCGTCACGAGCCAACTCATCTGGATCAAAACTTTTTGCCCATGCCACTATAAAGGCCTGTGGAGCTGAAAGGGTTAACATGGGATGGAAATATTATTTTTGATGCCTAAGGCGAGGTTTGGACTAAAATTTAGACACTCTGCACGCACGCAGCTACACTTACAAACATTCGACATTCAGCCACAATAGGTATGATTACAGCTGCATTTGAAGATTCTAAGTCAGTGTAACACTGATTGATTTTTTTATTGATTGATTGATTGACTGATCTTTGGTGTTTCATTGAACAGTAAGTTTATATACAGATAGGAATGGGGCTGTATGGGGGGAGCACTGAATACTCGGCACTAAAAGTACAAAACGAAACATTCAGTCAAGAAAGACAGGGTCCTGGGGCCAGTTTCACTAAACTTCGTATGACTAAGAAGTTCGTAAGTGCAAAATTAAAATCCACAATAACATTTGTTCTAAAAGCCGAATTTGGAAAATATTTTGTGAGTGTACAAACGTATGTACACACTGGTAGCATAAGAGAAATATATGTTAATGTGAAAAGAACATTCTTAGAAATCTTCGTACGAACAGTTTTATCGTACAAAGTTTAGTGAACCCAAGCAAGATTCACTGTTAACCCTTTCACCGCTAAGTAGCTGGAATGGATTTTTACATGTTAATTTCTGGACCAATCCAATCGTCACAAAATGATTTTCAGACTAGTCCATTTATGCAAATGGGTGTTATATTTCTCAAAAATGTGAAAATTACAGATTCTGATGCAGAGCTCGTAACGAGCCATCTCATCAGGATCTGCACAGTAATTTTCATATTTTTAAGAACAAAAACACCCCTTTTCATCAATTGACTAGTCTGAAAATCATTTTGTGATGGTTGAATTGGTTGTAAAATTTACGTATCAAAATCCATTCCAGTTTACTTACGGTTCAAAGGGTTAACCCTTTGAACCCAAAATCCCGCTATATCGGTTTATGCAAAAAGTGCAGATCCAGATGAGCCGGTAAGTAATTTTAATATTTTTGAGAACAAAAACACCCCCTTTTCATAAATGGACGCATCTGAAAATCATTTTGTGACCATTGAATTGGTCGGAACATTAGCATATCACAGTCCGTTCCAGTTCCTTAGGGTTGAAAGGGTTAAGGACTGATTCACCGAATTGAGATGAATACCCTCTCATCTGCCATTCGCTTGATTAACAAGACACTGGCCTCGTATTCTCTGTACCACATACCACAGGTCATATATGTAGCCGAATCCATCAATATTGCAAAGTATACTTTTCTACCAAAGTATACTTTGAGGGAGTAATCATTTTCTTTTCCCAAAATGCATTATTTCATACAGAACTAGCTACTGCATATATTTGATAGATTAAAAGTATGCAGAATTATTATACTGAATTTATCACATTATCGCAGCCAAAATGGCTGTGATAATGTAATAAATTCAGTTTAATAAAAATTAATAAATTTATCATAAAATTGAAAATTTCTCCCTCAAAGTATACTTTGCTAGAAAAGTATACTTTGCAATGTTGATGAAATTGGCTACTGATACACACGAAAGGACACTGGTACTCTTTCCGATCAAGTTAGACAATAAACGATAGCGATAGCGGATCTCGGGGAAATCGTGACCGACGTCACACCGACTCTCGGGAGCTACTTACTGTCAGTGACGGCTGAATTGCGACCACAGTTCCCAGTAGATCTCGCTGTCGCAGAATAGATATATGTCAAAGGAGGTCAAAAGTAGGAATTTCAGACTCCCCCCCCCCCACCCCTGTTTTCTTACCAATATAGATCCTGAAAACTCACAAAATCGCTCAGCCTGATAATATTTCACATTGGTTGCTGGATATATCATGATCTTTCTCTGACAAGAATGTCGAAGAGTGTAGACCCTGATCAGACTGCGCAAATGCGCAGTCTGATCTGGGTCTACACTGGTCAGAAAACCGATCCACCAGTTTTTGTCCAATTTTTCCCCCATATTTGTCAAAGCACGACAATCCTATTAATTGAGGACGACAGCTAGAGTGTGGCAGAAATCCTTTGCGTGTACAATGCGATGTTCAAGGCAAGTCCCTAAGTGACGATAATTAAATCACGGCCGATGGATTGGCAGAGATCGCTATATTGGGTTTAATTAATTGTTTGCTGACTGCCGCCATGTTTCTCAGATGGCAATTTCCTGGATATTGTTTTGAGTTTCTGGTGTAGAACATTGATTGATTGATTGGAGATGTTTGTTTAACAGCAGTCATATACAGACAGGAATGCACTTGTGTGGGCAGCATACTCAAAGCACAACAATTCAGCACTGGAATGACAACAATAAAATTTCAGCATTAGAAGATAAGTGTCCAGTGTGACAGGCTCAGTAACTACACCAAATCATTGCGGCCCCCAGCGTGAATCCCAGTAAGATTCACTGTTAATGTATGAATCCTTAACTCTTTGCATGCTAGCGGTGAAAATATCCACCAAACAAATTAGGAGTATATGTTTCATTTCTCTCCGTAAATATGTCTTGAAATTTCATTAGATATTCTAATGAAATCCCAAGACATATTCATGATATTTACGGGAAGAAATACAAGAAAATATGATGAATTTTTGTCAGCAAGTTCTGAACTATTTATAGCCCACAAGTTTCCCAGCATGCAAAGGATTAAGGATGGATTCATCGCTAAGATACACAACACAAACTCTCCCAAAGACTGAAAGCAATTAGAGGGTGATCTCCTAGTAAACATAAATCACAGGAGCATAATGACCCCCACCACTCACTGCTGTGGTTATAAACAAGAAATCAGTAGCCTATTTCACCAACATTGCAAAGTATACTTATCTAGCAAAGTATACTTTGAGGGAGAAATTTTCAATTTAATGATAAATTTATTAATTTTTATTATACTGAATTTATTACATTAGCACAGCCATTTTGGCTGTGATAATGTAATAAATTCAGTATAATAATTCTGCATACTTTTAATCATCAAATATATGCATTTCGTGTTCTATATGAAATAATGCATTTCGGGAAAAATAAATAATTACTCCCTCAAAGTATACATTGCTAGATAAGTATACTTTGCAATTTTGATGAAATCGGTTACAGAATATTGATAGATTTACAAAGAAAAAGAAACTTTACTGCAAATTTCTAAGCCATTTCACGTTGAAGTTGAGCTCAGGGAGTTGATTGGTGGGCTATAAAATTAAAATATGGATGATGACAAACATGTATATGAAGTTTCAAGCCAATCAAACTTGTGGTAACGGAGATATTAGGTAGGCTGAAACGTTAACGCAAATATCAGACAGACAGACAAATGTACGGACAGGGGGGCGACCAAAATATCTTTTCGTGCTCCATAAAAATATCTGGGGTGCCAGGACCACTAAAATCTGTCACCAATACTGAAAGCTTCGAAAATGAACAGAAAATGACAATGAACCAAGTGACAGTATTAGTAACAGCAAATAGAGTGTGAGTCGTAGATAACGATGTGGTCATTTACCACCAATCACTCATCCGCCTGAATTTAAGTAATCGTTCAGCCGCTGTAGACCTACCTAATGGCAGCTCCATTATCCACGCATTTGGTAGTCAAATTGCTCGCATGGCCCTCGCCTCGCTGCTCCGTATCTATTAAACACTGCCAGCTAAGGACAACGTTCTTCTGGACACTGGCATATTGAACCTGACTGTCATTGTCTATTCACACTCGTGGGGCTTATGGGTTATGCGACCAGTGTAGCCCCAGATCAGCCTGCGCATCCGCGCAGTCTGATCTGGGGCTGCACTGTTCGCCATTCAGCCAATACAGCGGGTAATAAACCGTTTTGATCGTAATTAGCCTTCAGAAGTGGGCTCAGAATACCAGGAGCCAGACTGGTCATAAATTATGCATAAACCCCATTTGACCAGTCACAGCCACATGAGAGACACGCCATGTGATTTTGTACCTTCGGACATCTGCGTAATTTCATTAAATTTGTTTACAGAGTTGACAAAATATATAATTCCGCATGTACTCTGAAAATTTTGTCAACTTTTAACGCCATTTACGAAAAATACTGTAAATTTTGTAAACATATTTCATGAAATTACGCTGATGTCCAAAGGTACAAAATCACATGGCGTGTCTCATATATAGGTCATATAGGCGGATAGAAACATAACCTTGACAGTCAGCAACGGGGACAGATTGGTAGGTAATGGAATTAATATATTCGTAGTAATAAACATGCAAATGAAGTTTGACGATGATCAGACTTGTCGGTTGCATGGAGATAATAGCTAAATGGGAGAAAAGGTGTACATTTTTGTCAAATAACTGTTATTGTCTCAACACTCGAGACATATTTTGGTGATACTTCTATTGACACTAAACAACAACTAACACCAAATGTTATCAGCATGGACAAACCATGCGACAAAATCTTTCACTAGAATTATCGATGGTTAGTAATTATAGATCGATTACTAATCGCGTACCACTTTTACGTAATCCAATAGAATATCGTCCAGACAGGGTTTCCCAATTTTGTATCTATTCCCAGCGTCGGGTTGGATAGTCGAGACAAGCTCCATTAGATAAAGTGTCCAACTCCTGACTAACGCGATTAAATCCACTCAAGTTAGCCATCCATTTTGCACGCAGCTGTCGCAATCCCTCGAGTCCTGATGCACTTATTAAATAACAGCATGGGGAAAAAATGGCACAATGAAATTTGCTAATCTTGCACTTTTATTCACTATGCACACAAGTTGACAGCATGATTTTTATAGAGAAGGCAGAAAAGAGTGATGTATTGTAGTTATACTGTGGAGTGAGTGAGTGAATAGGGTTTAACGTCCGCTTTTCTGACATAGAGGTACAAGCCTCAGGGAGTCTACACGCAGACGGGTCAACGGGGTCGAGTCCCATATCCACCTGTCCAAGGGGGGTAAATCCCAACTTCAGAACTCAATATTTACAATCAAAATATATATTCAGTCCTGAAATTAGAACAACCTGATCTGGTGCCAGGCCCTCGCCACACCAGCATCATTTATCCCATCCCCTAAAAGTAATAGGATTAGCGCTAATCTTACTTTTATATATGGGGCATAGCCCGACTCAACTCTCACATACAAGAAAGCCAAAAATGTACACGAGGGCCAAATCCGGTATAGTGGGTTCCGCAAAGTATGAACCCAATCGTTAAGCCAGTTTAGTCGCCTTTTACGACAAGCAATGGCTACTGCAGCACTATTCTCAGGATCAGTTGATCCCGCCCCGGTGCCTGCACGGGGCTATACTGTGGAATCTCTGTAAACTGGACACCCTGGGAGGCCCCCAGGGTGTCCGGTTTAGAGATGTTCCAATGTGCAGAATGATTTTTTTTATAGAGAATGCAACCAAGAATGGTTCCACTGAGTGGTTCCACTGACACATAGGAATGTTAACATAATATTATGTTTGTGTTTTATATGTGTGTTTTGCAATCATGAACAGACATCATCAAATATAAATGACAGTGAAAGTAAATGCATTGATGCTTTGTGGGTGTTCTGTTCATAGAGATTGCACTGTAGTTTCAAATGCTGTGGACTTTTTCATGACAATTTGCATTGAACATATAAAACATGTATGAATTTGAAATGCATTCAATGCACTTCAGCAAGCATTGCGGATGTAACACAAGCATCTATTCTAGAGCATTGTTACGTAACTGAACAGCACACTTTAACCCTCCCTTTCCATGTTGTGGAGAATTTTTTCTTTTTTCAGAAAAAACAAAACAACAACATATTTCTTTCATTTATGCATGTAATATATGTTGTTACCACTCATTAGAACCGTCTCATCGAGACGGTTCAAATCAGTGGTAACAACATATGCTTTGGAGAATAAATAAGAAAAATTGCCAAAAAAAAAAAAAAAAGTTTTGAGAATTTTTTTCCCGTGCAGGCACATTCAGCAGGTTATGGGTTAATGTTTCCACCTCACCAATTGTACCTAAAAATGTCTACAGCATTTCTACATCCTGAATGACACTGTACTGATACACATTCACTCAGGACATATTACTGACATCTACTGGCAAATTCAGTGACGGAATGGCAAACAGTAAATAAACACCCTCATCACCGACTACACTGGTGTCAAGCATTTTAAGGCCCCTTTTGTGAGCCAGTGGTCTGAATAATCGTGTTGCAGATAAACTGCATAACTTTGGAAGCATACATAGCTGGCCATAGAATTCACTTAGTTCTTTTGTGATTACCAGGGTATGCTAATGCTAACAATGCCAGCGTAAGTAATGTCGTTACTTCTCTCTTATTTCTGTCTCCTTTCTATATGGGCCGAGATCCATCAAAACCGGTTTCTAATGCACTCTATAAATATCACACAATCTGATTGGCTGATGGTCATACATTACAGGTATATCATTGTTGATGAACGGTCGCATATTATTTCAATATGTATTCCTACGCCAGTAGTAAAGGAGTGCATTAGAAATAGGTTAACCGCATTGTAATTTTGAAATTTGCGGCATATATCAGAAAACAGATTTTCCGACCCATCATTTTCTGATATATGCCACATTTGAAAATTACAATATAGTTAACCCTATAGTGATAGTCACAAATCTCCTGGCCAAACAGACTGGGCCTATAGTTGGCACCCCTGGAGGAGTCGTCTAGACCAGCCCATAATTTTGGGCCGGCACAAATTCCATCGTTCTCCGGGTGTGGGGAGGGGGATTTTTCAACTAGTCAACTCCCCCCGTACATTCTAATAATCCAAATTGTGGTTTTATAAATGTATATCAAACTGTGTAAACCCTGATCAGACTGGATGTCTACACTGGCCTGATCAGACTGTGGATGTCTACACTGGGTCTGCACTCGCAATAAGCCTGGGCCCGGTTGCTCAAAACATCCGTTAGCTTAACGGACTGTTAAATCCTTAACTGAATGGTTAAAATCTGTTTTAACAGAGATTTTAACCATTCAGTTAAGGATTTAACAGTCCGTTAAGCTAACTGATGTTTTGAACAACCGTTAAATCCTTAACTGAATGGTTAAAATCTCTGTTTTAACAGAGATTTTAACCATTCAGTTAAGGATTTAACAGTCCGTTAAGCTAACTGATGTTTTGAACAACCGGGCCCTGGTTACGTACCAAATGCGGTCTCGCCATGACGTGTCTTGGCCCCCAGGTCTGCCCCATGCTTCACAAGCATCTCTATCACCTCAGGCTGTAATACAGTACATTGATTGATTGATTGATTGATTGATTGATTGATTGATTGATTGATTGATTGATTGATTGATTGACAGATTGACCAATTTTTTTACTGATTTTTTAATTGATTGGTTGATTTATGATTGTTTGCTTGATTGATTGACTTGTTGATAAATTGGTTGGTTGATTAATTGATTGATTGATTGATTGATTGATTAATGGTTGGTTGATCAATTAATTTTGATTGATTTATTGGGATTGTATGTCCATTGAATGGCAAGGTCATATACAGATGGAAACGTACCTGAAATGTGGCTGTGACTGGAGAATTGGGCTTAATGTGTTTTGTGACCAGTGTAGATCAGTAAATTTTGAAAATAGTTTTAATGAAATATCACATATGTTCTTAGGTACAACACATGGCGTGTCTCATATGTGGCTGTGACTGGAGAAATGGGGCTTACAGGATTTTTGACCAGTGTAGCTCCTGATCAAATAGCACACTCCTGTCGCCTGATAACGATGTTTACCGCGTGTTAGAAGGATGACAGGTGAATCATTGATGGAATGGCGAACAGTGCAGATCCTGATCAGACTGTGCGGATGCACAGTCTGATCTGGATCTACACTGGTCGCAAAACCCATAAGCCCCATTTCTCCAGTCACGTTCACATATGTAGACAAGCACCCACCCCTACAGCACATACCTGGAGCCAGCAGGCCGCGGCATGGATCGGCTGCCAGGAATCGTAGTCGCGCATGTCCAGCGCCACTCGCTTGTCCAGCAGGTACTCGACCACCTCGATGTAGCCATTCGCCGCAGCGATATGCAGCTGAAACACAAGACCAAATTGATTGATTGATTGATTGGAGTTTTACATTCGCTCAACAGAAACGTCATATACCTGTATCGGTATGGAGGAATGTGTTAACCCTTTCAACATTACAGGCCATTATATATCGGTGTTTGCAAACAGTGTAGATCCAGATGAGCCGGCTCATTTAGAAAGAAAAAAAACAACACCTCTTTGTAACTGAACTAGTCTGAAAATCAAGAGCTAACAACATCCCAGGTGAATAATTTGCAAATCATTCCCCCTCCCCAAAATATTACCTTAAACCACACCAGTTGCTAGACCCCCATGTGAGTGCCTAAAGCTTTAGGTTAATTCATGTTACTGGCAACAGCAGGGAAGAGGGAATATTCTGCAAATAACTCCAGGAGTGGAATATATATTCTGTGACATCAGAAACGGACCTTATTTATGTTAACCCTTACACCGCTATCTTAATTCTTTTGTCGTCTGCTGTTTATTTTCTATTTTCCATTTTTATCATCAAAAACATGCTTTGACAGAACATTAGAATAACTTACAACATGCTTTGACAGCACTTCAGAATCATTTCGAAGTTCTGTCAAACCATGTTTTTATTGAGAAATAAGGCAAGATATAAAAGCAACAGCAGACGACAATTGTTGTGAGTAGCGGTCTAAGGGTTAGGGACATTCATTAAGTCCGTTCTGTATTTTAGGATCGAACATTCTATATATTTACGACATACATATTTACGACATACATGTACTTATTTAACCCTTTGAACCCGAAATCCCGCTACATCGGTTTATGCAAAAAGTGCAGATCCAGATGAGCCGGCTCGTAACGAGCTGTCTCATCAGGAAGTGCACTTTTTGAAAGTAATTTTAATATTTTTGAGAACAAAAACACCCCCTTTTCATAAAAATGGACGAATCTGAAAAGGGTTAAATATTTCATGGATATTCCTGAAGGTTTACATGTGAATAAAGAATGACCAAGATCTACATTTGCTGCCAATGTCTTAATCCTTCGACCGCTACACACAACAATTGTCGGCTACTGTTGCTTTTATATCATGCCTTTATATTTCTCAATAAAAACATGGTTTGACAGCACTTCAGAATCATTTCCAATGGCAATGATTCTGAAGTGCTGTTACAGCATGTTGTAAATGATTCTAAAGTGCTGTCAAAGCATGTTTTTGACGATAAAAATGGAAAATAGAAAATAAACAACAGACGACAAACAAATAAGATGAAAAGTCATGCAGAGTATGATGTTATTAGCCGATCAAATCAGGGTAAAGTGCATCGAACATATGTAGGTGTCTCTGGTAACATTGTCAATGGTAAACTATTTTCGACCACAGTTCTGTACCCAGCGTTGACATTTTTCTCGATTTTGTGCAGGTTTTGGAAACCTGTTCCCAAATCCATCCAATAGCAGCAATGCCATAGCAGCAATGTTTTGTTGTCACCATTATGTTGCGAAATATTCCAGCGTAACACCTGTACTGTATGCTCTATTTATCTACAAATTACACTCCGCAATACACAAAGTTGTAGTCACTGTGTGTTTGTCCGAATTCTGTGGCAGCACGCGAGTGGGCGGAGCTAGCGGTTACAGTGTCATCTAAAAATAGACGCAAGCTCCTGCGTATTCAGGCACATGCCCAGATTGGCCTAATGTGCCCCATCCGTGATTTTTTTGCGCGATGTCGGGCGCAAGACAATCAATAATTTGCGGCATTGACAATAATTAAGGGGGATTGCCGCAATCGCGCGTGCTGGATGCATCCCTGCCATCCCTGCATGATACGTAAACAAATCAAAGTTGGCTATGAAGGGCAATTCTTCGTTTTGATTGGTGGAAAATTTTGTGAATATTAACTAGCGTCAAATGACGCGCATACGCGATCCAATGGGATAAACCCCCGAGATGCTGGGATAAACCCGAAAATGCTGGGGTTGCTAGGAAGGAGATTTTGAGCAGAGGTCGATTATAAATTAGCCGAATAAACACATTTTACGCGATTATACGTGGCTGAAACTTGTTCTGTTTAATAAATAAAAGCTTTAAATTAGCCCAATAATCGGCGTATGTTGGCGTATATGGCCATTAGAGCCAACTATGGACTTCAACAACAATAACTTCCGGGTTAAATCTCTTCCGGCGTTAAGCTCATTACGTATTCAAAATTGTGTTATTTGGCTATAAGTAAAGTTGTAAACGGAGATAATTGCCAAAAATGCAAACTTTATCGGTTGATGCAATTTGGAAGTGATACAGAAAAATTCGCGTTCGTAGATTACCGAATAGCGGAGAAAAGGGTTGCTACAAACTTTTTCAGAATTCGATGGATAACCAATATATTAGCCGATCTATAAATAGATCGGCTAATAATAACGGTGTAACCCTGCATCAGTCGGTAACCCAATAATGAGTCAGCATTTAGCATATTGTAGGTCGCTGATAGTTCCTGTAATTCAAATGATATTGGCATTCTGGCTGCAGGACATCCTTATGTAATCATAATAACCGTGTCACGGAATACTCAATACTTTCCCTGTACCAGTGGGAGAGTATTCAACAATATTCTGTCTTCCACAATTATCATTAGTAATGTGGATGAACAGTCTGATGTTGGCACTCATGTCAGCATCTGGCATTGCTCTCCCCGCAGTGGGTGGTTGTGGAATTTCAGAAAATTAATACCAAATTTATTCTAATAAACGCCCCCGGGGCTATGCATCCCGTGGGGCTCAATACGTGGAAAGTCTAAGGATCAAAATATGTTATTTTCACATAAAAAAGCCATTGAAAACAATGTTTGAAATGTATTTTGTATGTGAAAATAACATATTTAGAATGCAAATATGGCAGGGGGCTACTATTATGAAAAATATGGTTTATCCATATCCAATATTTATAGAATATTCTCTCTCGAGTGACTGAAAATGTTTTTGAAAACCAAATATAATTTTGCACTTATAAACCTCTCATCAAAACTTGTGTAATGAAACAGGTGCCAGACAAGGCCCAACTATGTAATTTAATCAGAAAGATACGACTATGTGTATTTATTCCAATGATAAAGATAGGCGGTTCCTAAAATTATTTTTTTGTCATTAAAATGTGAGTAAAACGTTAACATTTCCAGGATAAGGTTCAGGGGGCCGTTTCACTAAACTTTGTACGACTAAAATGTTCGTAAGTGCAAACTTATGATAGTCTGTAAATTTCACATTAACAAGGTTTTCTTGTAAACAATTATTGGATTTACATTTATTGAGCATAGGATGCTTATGCAGCCTATGCTCAATAAATGTAAATCCATCAATTGAAATTCCCAGACAATCCTAAATTTGCACTTACAAACATTTTAGTCATACGAAGTTTAGTGAAACAGCCCCCAGATAAGTCGCGTGATGTATTTCATCTAAGAGTCCAATCAGGTGGCCAATTATATCACACTTCATCACAGCAACAGATTTAATATGCTGCACGCATCAATATATCATTGATCAGCTGGCTCAGTACACATCAGTAACCAGGGTCCAAAAAAAGGCGGGAACCAAAAATGGCCGTCTGATGTATTTTCATACTTGTCTGATTTCTTGGAAGAAACATGTGTTGGCAGCAGATGAGAATCGTCTCCAGTGGAGACGATTCTCATGTGCTGTCAAAATATGTTTTTCGTCAGCAGACGACAAAATTTTATTCAATACATTGTATATCATTGATATCAGCTGGCTGAGTAAACATCGGTAACCAGGGTAAAAAAAAAGCGGGAATCGAAAATTGTCGTCTGCTGTATTTTCATACTTGACTACATGTTTCATGTGCTGTCAAAACAAGTTTATGTTCGGAACAAGAAACGAGGCAAAGCCACGAAGGCCAGGTTTTTTCCAAGCATGGACACTTGGATAACATAATTATACCCACTTTTTGTAGACTAGATGGCCGTGGCCTGCATGTCCTGCCTTGGGGCGAGGCATGGACACTAAAAAAATAGATATAGTAGATGGAAAAACTTTAACGAAAAAACTTTAACCGGACACACGGACGTACCAACATTTTGGGTTTATGGGCTATTTGCTATATAAAAGATCAAAGGACTAGCCCCTAAACTTCAAAAGGTTTTATGGGCTAATGGTATAAGTTCAAAGAACTTCAAAGGAAACTAACCCTTACCCTAAGCTCCTAAACCCCTGATGTTTGCCCGGACGGACGGACGGACAGATGGACCGACCGACGGACCGACCGACCGACGTATGCCAAAATGCCGACGATATCGCGCTTTCCGCAAGCGGGTGCGACAATGATGATAAAAACCCATGTGAAGTATCAAGGTAATGGGTGAAGCAGTTGCAGAGATATAGTACACGAAAAAACTTTAACAAATAAATTCAAAGTAATTTGACCTTGACATTGCGCACAGGGGCCGCACGGTTGGGGGTTAGAATAAAAATATGGACGATGATAAACACCCATGTGAAGTTTCAAGGTAATGGGCGAAGCAGTTGCAGAGATATAGTATAACGAAAAAGTTTTAACCAAAAAATTTAACCAGACGTACGTTAAAAATGGCTAAGTCAATTACGTAGAAATAATAGGTGAAGGTAAAACAAGAAACGAGGCAAAGCCACGAAGGCCAGGTTTTTTCCAAGCATGGACACTTGGATAACATAATTATATCCACTTTTTGTAGACTAGATGGCCGTGGCCTGCATGTCGCGCCTTGGTGCGAGGCATGGACACTAAATAGATATACTAGATGGAAAAACTTTAACAAAAAAAGTTTAACCGGACACACGGACATACGGACGGACGTATGCCAAAATGCCGATGATATCGCGCTCTTTAACCAGACGTACGTTAAAAAGTTAACGTTGAAAATGGCTAAGTCAATTACGTAGAAATAATAGGTGAAGGTAAAAAAATGGTCACATGTTGGATAGTTGTATGTGGTAGGCACCCCTTGGTTATGAAGCTGTGAAAGTTTGGTGGTCCTAGGTGGTACAGTACCAAAGAAATGGACTTAAACACGAAAACTTAACATTGAAAACGCGAAAACTTAACATTGAAAATGGCTAAGTCGACTGCGCGGAAAAAATGGGTGAAGTAAAAAAAAAAGTAACATGTTGGATAGTGATATGTGGTGGGCACCCCTTGATTATGAAGCTGTGAAAATTTGGTGGTCCTAGGTGGTACAGTAACAAAGAAATGGACTCAAACACGAAAACTTAACATTGATTGTGAACGCCGCCCGCCCGCCGCCGGCCCGCCCGCCGCCGGCCCGCCCGCCCGGCTTTTTCGCCAATCCAATAGCCTGGAATTGTTTTGGGCACCCCTTGATTATGAAGCTGTGAAAGTTTGGTGGTCCAAGGTGGTACAGTACCAAAGAAATGGACTTAAACACGAAAACTTAACATTGAAAACGCGAAAACTTAACATTGAAAATGGCTAAGTTGACTGCGCGGAAAAAATGGGTGAAGTTAAAAAAAAAGTAACATGTTGGATAGTGATGTGTGGTGGGCACCCCTTGATTATGAAGCTGTGAAAATTTGGTGGTCCTAGGTGGTACAGTAACAAAGAAATGGACTCAAACACGAAAAATTAACATTGAAAACGCGAAAACTTAACATTGAAAATGGCTAAGTCGACTGCGCGGCAAAAATGGGTGAAGTTAAAAAAAAAGTAACATGTTGGATAGTGATATGTGGTGGGCACCCCTTGATTATGAAGCTGTGAAAATTTGGTGGTCCTAGGTGGTACAGTAACAAAGAAATGGACTCAAACACGAAAACTTAACATTGATTGTGGACGCCGCCCGCCCGCCCGCCCTTCGCCAATCCAATAGCCTGGATTTTTTTTCAAAAAACCTGGCTAAAAATTGAAAAAGAATTTAAAAAAAAAATGAAAAAAAAAGGAAAAAAAGGGGAAAAAAAATAAAAAATAATAATAATAATGCTTGCTACTGGAGCCCAGAATTTTTTTTTAATAGTCCTATATTTATCTACATATATCTCCACAGGTCCACATAATCATGCCACAATATTTTCAACACAGTTTTACGGAAATGTAATATACAATTTTTTTTTTTAAAAATAATGCTCGCTACTGGAGCCCAGAATTTTTGTTAATAGTCCTATATTTATCTACATATATCTGCACAGGTCCACATACTGCCACAATATTGTCAACACAGTTTACGGAAATGTAATAATGTACCTGTATAAATTACCTGTAATAAGTTAGTGGTCAGTTAAAAAATTGAAAAAGAATGTAAAAAAAAAAAAATGGAAAACAAAAATTAAATTAAAAAAAAAAAAATAAATAATGCTCCCTACTGGAGCCCAGAATGTTTTTTAATAGTCCTATATTTATCTACATATCATATATGTACAGGTCCACATATTGCCACAATATTTTCAAAACAGTTTACGGAAATGTAATATAATCATCTACCTGTATAAATTACCTGTAAGTGGTCAGTGGTCAGTGGTCAGTTGCACATGCACAGGTGAATAGTCTGTATATAGCACTTACGACCTTATGCTACTAGACAACAAGAAACGAGGCAAAGCCACGAAGGCCAGGTTTTTTCCAAGCATAGACACTTGGATAACATAATTATACCCACTTTTTGTAGACTAGATGGCCGTGGCCTGCATGTCGCGCCTTGGGGCGAGGCATGGACACTAAAAAAATAGATATAGTAGATGGAAAAACTTTAACCAAAAAACTTTAACCGGACACATGGACGAACGAACGGACGTATGCCAAAATGCCGACGATATCGCGCTTTCCGCAAGCAGGTGCGACAATGATGATAAACACCCATGTGAAGTATCAAGATATTGGGTGAAGCAGTTGCAGAGATATAGTACACGAAAAAAAATTAACAAAAAAATTCAAAGTAATTTGACCTTGACATTGGGCACAGGATCGCGCTTTCCGCAAGCAGGTGCAACAATGATGATAAACACCCATGTGAAGTATCAAGGTATTGGGTGAAGCAGTTGCAGAGATATAGTACACGAAAAAACTTTAACAAAAAAATTCAAAGTAATTTGACCTTGACATTGGGCACAGGATCGCGCTTTCCGCAAGCAGGTGCGACAATGATGATAAACACCCATGTGAAGTATCAAGGTATTGGGTGAAGCAGTTGCAGAGATATAGTACACGAAAAAACTTTAACAAAAAAATTCAAAGTAATTTGACCTTGACATTGGGCACAGGGGCCGCACGGTTGGGGGTTAGAATGAAAATATGGATGATGATAAACACCCATGTGAAGTTTCACGGTAATGGGCGAAGCAGTTGCAGAGATATAGTATAACGAAAAAGTTTTAACCAGACGTACGTTAAAAAGTTAACGTTGAAAATGGCTAAGTCAATTACGTAGAAATAATAGGTGAAGGTAAAAAAATGGTCACATGTTGGATAGTTGTATGTGGTAGGCATCCCTTGGTTATGAAGCTGTGAAAGTTTGGTGGTCCTAGGTGGTACAGTACCAAAAAAATGGACTTAAACACGAAAACTTAACATTGAAAACGCGAAAACTTAACATTGAAAATGGCTAAGTCGACTGCGCGGAAAAAATGGGTGAAGTTAAAAAAAAAAGTAAACATGTTGGATAGTGATATGTGGTGGGCACCCCTTGATTATGAAGCTGTGAAAGTTTGGTGGTCCTAGGTGGTACAGTACCAAAGAAATGGACTTAAACACGAAAACTTAACATTGAAAACGCGAAAACTTAACATTGAAAATGGCTAAGTCGATTGCGCGGAAAAAATGGGTCAAGTTAAAAAAAAAGTAACATATTGGATAGTGATATGTGGTGGGCACCCCTTGATTATGAAGCTGTGAAAGTTTGGTGGTCCTAGGTGGTACAGTAACAAAGAAATGGACTCAAACACGAAAACTTAACATTGATTGTGGACGCCGCCCACCCGCCGCCCACCGCCCACCGCCCGCCGCCCCGCCCGCTCCGCCCGGCTTTCGCCAATCCAATAGCCTGGATTTTTTTTCAAAAAACCTGGCTAAAAATGGAAAAATGGAAAATATAACAAAAACAGCTGCAGACGGCGCAAGTTGAAGGCTCTCTATTAATGTAACATATATTTTAAAACACTCTTTAACTAGAAATGTGGCCTGTTGACACAGCGATGCGCCTTCACAGGGTGGAAATAAAATGAAATACGTTTACAAAATTTACAATATTTTCTTTAAATGGTGTCAAAAGTTGAATTATTCCGCATGAACGTTTGTCAACTTTTGACATTAATTATGAAATATTAATTAAATAACAAGATGTCCGAAGGTACAAATCACATAGAGTGTCTCATATGCACAACTGTGCAGGCTAATTAACATTTCTGTAAAGTTTCAAGTCTCTCGGTCAAAGATATTAGGAGATATTCGCAACAGAAAATTTGTGCAAATTAATAGGTCAAGGGCCATAACTCCTCCTTCACAGGGCAAAACTCATAATAAAATAATGGGGCAGCCTTGATTATGAAAACAAAATTGTTTTTTAAGGGATATGCCTTACAAACAAGGTGAACATAATTCCTCAGTGACCTTGTTTGTTAGTTTTGTTTATTATAGGAATGAATGGCCTTTTTGTGGAATTTATCGGGGTATAAACTTGGAAAAGTCGCGGGAATACTGGACGAAGGCCGGAAGGCCTCGTCCAGTATTCCCGCGACTTTTCCAAGTTTATATCCCCGATAAATTCCACAAAAATGCCATTCATTCCTTATAATTCCAGCATTTGAAAGAAATTCATCAAGAAAATGTGTTTATTTTCCGTTTTCTTAAGAATGATTTCAGCTGCGCCTCACGGTTACAGAAAGTAGTTCGGCGTGGGCGTTTACTGCGATATAAATTTTGGACAGAGACTGGCTACGGGCCAATCAAATGTTAGGGAATTGTGTAAATATTTTTGTGCTGGAATTATTAGTGTTTAACGGCCTATCAACAGCTAAGGTCATGTAAGGCCGGGCAAACGGGTTCGATCCCATTTTAACCTGTGCATTGGGGGGAAAATCCCAAAATCGGAACGGAATATTTACATCGAGAACAAATATATTCAGCCCTGAAATTAGAATAACCTGACCTTGTGCCAGGTCCATACCACACCAAAGTCACTAATGGCCCCTTCCCCTAAAATAGGATTACGAATATCGTAATACTCACATAAGGGGTATAACCAGATTCAACTGTCACATATAAAATGCCAAAGACGTATGTGAGGGCCAAACCAGGTCTCCAGTCGGAATTCCGGTAAGGATGAACCCCGATCGTTAAATTACTCATCGCGTGCTCCCACCTGCCACCCAACCTCAGTGACCTTGACCTAGGGTGGTTGGACATGGGTCTCATGCAAAACAAAGCACCATCCCTAGACACACATTGTGGCCAAATATTATCAAATCGGTGAAGCGGTTCATAAGTTATGGAAAAATGAAAGGTGTTACTAACATGCGTATGTACGTACGTACATGGAATAACGCTATTATCACATCCTGCCTATTGGTGGGGGGATAATAATCACACTGTGTAACAAACATACAGGTACATGGGAGAAACCATGACAAACATACAGGTACATGATGACAAACATACAGGTACATGGGAGAAACCATGACAAACATACAGGTACATGGGAGAAACCATGACTGACACATACAGGTACATGGGAGAAACCATGACAAACAACATTAACCATTGTGTGACTGTGCAACGTAAATAACAAAATGTTGTCATACTTGTGTGTGTGGGAAGGTGATCAGGGGCCCGTTTCACTAAACTTCTTATGAATAAAATGTTTGTAAGTTCAAATTTAAGATCGTCTGTAAATATCAATTTATGGATTTACATTTATTGAGCATAGGCTGCATATGCAGCCTATGCTCAATAAATGTAAATCCAATAATTATTTACAAGAAAACATTGTTAATGTGAAATTTACAGACTATCATAATTTTGCAGTTACGAACATTTTAGTTGTACGAAGTTTAGTGAAACGGGCCCCAGGACCTACAATGTCTGATGATTTCTGTGAAAAATATCACCCACATGCATATCATAGTGTGAACTTTAACCCTTAGAATGCGGGAAACAAAAATATCCGTCTGCTAATGTTCTATATTTTGTCTTTTTTCTCAATGAAAACATGGCTTGACAGCACTTTAGAATCATTTCCATTGGAAATGATTCTAAAGTGTTGTCAAAACATGTTTTTGCTGCGAAAAATGGAAAATATAAGATAAACAGCAGGCGACAAAATTTAATTCAGCATTGTAAGAGTTAAAGTCCCATTAAAATGGATCCAAGCATATTTTTTTTTATAAATTGCCAGCTTAGATGTTAAAGTGCCTGTGTCTCAGATAGTACCTTTGAAGTAGCATTTCACACAAACAGTTGAGATATAACAATGTATCTTGTATGAAGACAGTCGCAATTTGTTCTTGGTCACAAACATGCGTTTCTCGGCAAATTATTGCATTTGCATGTCAGCAATTGATGTCATAAACATTAAGTCTGATGAGCAGTGATGTAATTCCTTTCAGCGATTCATGTTACCACGGACTACCGCTTTGCTTCAGATACGACATAAAGACAAACTTGTTTGAAGCGCACTTTTGTATAATCACCATAAACACTGTAATACCGTAATACACAATATATATATATATGCATGATTATAATGCGAGAACTGAACGTTATCGATGATGTAGTCGATGACGTAGTCACAGTCTAGTAAAAAAAACACAAGGCACGTGGTTACTAAGTGCGAGCGCATTATCGGGAAATACAAATTTTAAATTAGCAAAACTAGCGCTAGTTATTTTTTCAATAATAAAACTTTTGTTTTCAGGTCACCCATAGGGTCATATGAGACACGCCATGTGATTTGTACCTTCAGACATCTGCGTAATTGCATTAAATACGTTTACAAAATTTACAATATTTTTCATAAATAAAGTCAAAAGTTGAACAAATGTTCAGAGTACATGTACTCCGAAAATGTTGTCAACTTGTGATGCAATTAACGGAAAATATTGTAAATTTTGCAAACATATTTCATGAAATTACGCAGATGTCCGAAGGTACAAAATCACATAGCGTGTCTCATATATGTTCAGAAAACAGATACAAATTTAATCTACAGTTAAATGCTCTTTTACCAAGTAAACTGTTTTTGCTCACATTTTTATTATTATTATTATTATTATTATTATTATTATTATTATCATTTCATCAACATCTGAGAAAAAGCTACTTTAAAATTTCCAGAAACCCATTATAGCTACATTTCAGGACTTCAAGGATGGAGTTACAATTACCTTTTTTCTTTTGTTATTTCTGATGTTGTATCAAGTGAAGTAAGTGACACATTTCACAAGTTTTTCTTGTGCGTCTAGATGACAAAGATTGGATGAGGTTGCACTGATTAGTGTGTCTGTTGAAAAATCACGCCATTACCACCATCCCAGGTTTGGAATAATCTGTCTTTTATATTCATGCAATCTTCCATGTTAACACTTTCAATGCTACAGAACTGTATAGTGGTATTGACAAAATGTGTAGATCCAGATTCTCATCAGGAACTGCACTTTTTGCAAGTAATTTTTTATATTTTTGAGAACAAAAAACACCCCCTTTTCATAAATGGACCGGTAGTGGTATTGCCAAAAAGTGTAGATCCGGATGAGCCGGCTCGTGACGAGCCGTCTCATCAGGATCTGCACTTTTTGCAAGTAATTAATTATATTTTTGAGAACAAAAACACTCATTATTTTGTGACAATTGGATTGGTTGCAAAATTTACATACTATCTGAATGCCTAAAGCAGGCGCGACAAAAATATGAACATGCAAATTGGCGAACACCTCTGTTGGAATATGAAAGAACTGAACAAATTAGGATTTAACCCTTTGAACCCGAAAGCCCGCTATATCGGTTTATGCAAACAGTGCAGATCCAGATGAGCCGGCTCGTAACGAGCCGTCTCATCAGGATCTGCACTGTTTGAAAGTAATTTTCATATTTTTGAGAAAAACAAATACCCCCTTTTTATAAATGGAATAGTCATTTTGCGATGATTGGATTGGTTGCAAAACGAACATATCGCAGACCATTCAGTTACTTAGGGGTGAAAGGGTTAAAATAATATAATTGGGTTAAGGAATACAAGAGATCAGTAACATTGATGGATGCAGCCCTCAAACACTTCAATGCAAAAACAATTAACACAAATTTCGAAGTCATTTGACATTGAGCTCGAGCACAGGGGCTGCAATGATGGGCTATAAAATGAAAATATGGATGATGACAAATATGCATATGAAGTTTTAAGCCAATCCAACTTAGGCAACAGAGATAATAGGTAGCCAAAAACTGTAATACAAATTTCGGATAGACACAGACATAGTTAGTTTTTTAGATGTCTATTCCCTGAGAAGTCTAAAACATTTTATTTATTCCTATAACAAATACATTGCCCATCATTTTAACTTGTCTAGACTGGTCACATGGTGGCCAAACCATGTACTTTTGTGGAGTGAGAATATATTCATGTGATTCCATCAGTTAAATGATGTATTGTCAGGTTGTAATGGATTACGTTCTGACCTGATGATTCGTTTTGACAGAAATACTGTATTCTCCATAATCTCCATAATACACAATATTTAAATAGATTGCCACTCAGCGACAAATAAACCATATATTATTTACAAAGGCACAACTCAATTTCTAAAAGATTCTAAAATTAAAAATTAAATAATGATCGCAGAAAAATATTGGCTCGATACAATCCACATTGCGTCAACTGTGGCTGTGACTGGAGAAATGGGGATTATGGGATTTGTGACCAATGTACCTCCTGTAGCCTATTTCACCAATATTGCAAAGTATACTTATCTGGCAAAGTATACTTTGAGGGAGAAATTTTCAATTTAAAGACAAATTTATTAATTTTTATTATACTGAATTTATTACATTATCACAGCCATTTGGCTGTGATAATGTAATAAATTCAGTATAATAATTCTGCATACTTGTAATCATCAAATATATGCAGTGGGTAGTTCTATATGACATAATGCATTTCGGGAAAATCAGAACTGAATATTTACAATAACAAAACTATATATTCAGCCCTGAAATCAGAATAATCCTGATCTGATGCCAGGACCTCGCCACACCAGAATCACTTGGCCCCTCTCAAAAGCAGTAGGATCAGTAATAATCTTACTACTTTTATAATGGGCAATAACCCAATTCAACGCCCAGGTAACAAAAGAGCCAAAGACAAAAACGTACCGGAAGGCCAAACCAGGCAAATAGTGATTCCTATAAGGAGGAACCCAGTCTGACGTCGTCTAACGTTACGTAATATTACGTAGTATTTAATACATGTAGCATTATTTCATTTGCCTTCGAAGTGCTGTCCACAAGCCAAATAAACTTTTTCATCACACATGCGCCATTTAGTTAACCCTTTCAACACCACAGACCTCTATAGAGACAATGTTTGCAAACAGTGCAGATCCAGATGAGCCGGCTCGTAACGAGCCGTCTCATCAGGATCTCCACTGTTTGTTAATAGTTATCAAATTTGAAAATTACCCTTTCTGAAGAATGGAATAGCCTGAAAATTTGAATGGACCAATGAAATAGTATGAAACAGTGGCATGGAACAGCCCATTAAGTTACTTGGTGTTGAAAGGGTTAAGTCGATTTCTATTATACTGTAACTTGTTTCATTGTATATAAGTGTTTTCTTTCAATGCTCTAATTAATTTCGATGGAGTGCCACTTACATAGTTGCTGTACTTAGAGCGCATGTTTAGTTAGCTGTTGTTTTCGTATATTATAATGTCATTCAACACTTGATGCTATCCGGCATGGATTAAAAACCTGTACAAATTCCAGCATACATGTATAATAGACCGGTGACAATATTTTGCCATGGTATCAGAATGCACAAATCTGATTTGAAGTCACTATGCAGCCAAACACAGAAATAACCGCGGAACTTTGCTCCGTCCATTGACTCGACGTTATCATTTTTTACTTCAAATTTTCTGCACTACCTGCATCCGTGTTACATAACACATTTGTTTTCAAACAAAACAAAGTCGAAACTGGGCCAGTGCATAGTGCAGACCTTTCTTTGATGGACAGTAATACAATTAGAGACCTGCACAATATAATCTGCACAACTATGAAACTCGAAACACAGGTATTTTATGAAATGTTGTATTTTTCAACTGCTCCGTATTGTCGTTATTTTGTTTTACAATACAATACAATACATTTTATTCACTCTAAGCCACATACGTGACACACGAGGTATACAATAGATTACATAATACAACATACATATTTACATATTACGTGTGAATGGATTGTCGCCATTTATTTTCATATTTTCAAATCAATTAAATATGACCAGATATAAATGTCATAAAAAGATGAACTAGGTGGCAGGTATATTAAACTTTTTATCAAGAAAGTCTGGAACTTTATGAATAAGCTTATATTGCTTGTTAAAATCATGCACGCTTCAGTGATGTGATGGTGAACACTGCAGATCCTGATCAGACTGTGCGGATGCACAGGCTGATCTGGATCTACACTGGTCGCAAAACCCATAAGCCCCATTTCTCCAATCAGCTGGCTTGGAATGGACATAATATTCTGGATATTCAGACATAACGATTACAATATGGTCACTTCAAAAATACCATTACAGAAATGTGTGGACAAACATAGTTTCCAGCACCCAATAGCCATTCAAGTTTCATTTGCAGAACAGTTACAAGCGGCAAGCTGAAAACGATCCCATCAGTAAATAATAACTTCGCAATTCGCATGACATTAAGCAAATAAAATAACGTGTGCGCAGACATATTGTGATCAATGATATTGTTCATACAAAACAATAGGATTTTGTTGAAATACACTGTAAGAATACACAAAAAGAAAGTTTAGAGGCTATTCTATAAATTATATTGTTTTCAGTGTCGGATTGATATATTTTGCATTGAATGAGCACAAATATTGCATTTTTAGGTGTTCACAGGATGAAACTGAAAACAGCAAATTCTCTATTATAGACTGTATTTCCTGATTGATTGATTATTGGTGTTTAACGGATAATCAACAAGTCATTTAAGGCCGGGCCAACGGTTTGGACCATCTTGTATTTAACCTGTCCATAATGATGGAAATTCCCAAAATCAGAACTCAATATTTACAAATATATATTCAGCCCTGCAATTAGAATAGCATGACCTGGTGCCAGGTCCATTCCACACAAAGTCCCTTAGCTCCAACACCAAAAGTAATATGATCAGCACTAATCTTAATACTTTTTAATGGGGCATAAAAGGAAGTAGCTCTCAAGTACCCGAAGGCCAAAAATGAACATGAGGGCCAAACCATATAAGACGGCATTCCGATAAGGATGAACCCCGATCATTAAATTACCCTTCACGTGCTCCCGACCAACCACCCACAACTATAATTCCTGAAATTTACCACTTTCTATAAAATAAATTAGCCCATTATAAGTATCTGGCATAAGAAATAACGTGCTAGGGACACTAACATAACTTACATAAGTGATGTCACATCAGCAAAAAAACAGCTTAACCCTTCCTACGCTGTTGACGAAAATTGCCGTCTGCTGTTTTTCATTTTTGCTTTAATTCTTAACAAAAAACTGGTTTTGGCAGCACATGAGAATCGTCTCCACTGGAGACGATTCACATGTGCTGTCAAAACCAGGTTTTTGTCGAGAAATATTGAAAATAAAACATTTCCAGCAGACGACACCATTTAATTCAGCGTAGTAAGGGTTAACTGACATCCAGAATGCCTGAATAACAGATGTATTAACTCTTTGCATGCCAGCGGTGAAAATATCCGCCAAACGAATTAGGAGCATATTTTTTATTTCTCTCTGTAAATATGTCTTGGAATTTCATTAGAATTTCATTAGACATATTCATGATAGTTACAGGGAGAAAATATGATGAATTTTGTCTGCAAGTTTTGAACTATTTATAGCCCACACGTTTCCCAGCATGCAAAGAGTTAAATGACATAGGAAATTGACATGAATTTAATATTTTACAAAGAAACGCCAAAAAACAAGTAAGATTGATTTATAATTTAATGAGAAATCCCAGTAACCTATTGAAAGTCAACAAATAAAGTCTTCCTGTCTGTATGAATGTTAAACTTGAACCAAGTTCATGTGGGAACAGATTCAGAAATTGTTTTCTACTTTTCTTATGTTTCCTTCAATGTTTTAGTTAAGTCTCAACAAGATGGTTACACAACAAAGCTGCTTAACCATTTCACCCTAAGTAACTGGAATCAATTTTGATAACCAATCCAATCGTCACAATATGATCTTCAGACTAGTCCATTTATGAAAAGAGGGTGTTTTCGTTCTCAAAAATATGAAAATTACTTACACTATACAGACTTATAGTGTTGCAAGAGTTAAATGTATCGTGTCAGCAAAATGTTGAATCCTATAATGAAATGAGTCACGTTGAGTGAATGACCAATTGCTTTACTGATCGATTGATTGATTAATTGGTGTTCAGAGATCTTTAATTACTTACCAATGATATAAGGTACCATTCTCAGTCAACAGCCAATATATATGTGGCTGTGACTGGAGAAAAAGGGCTTATGGATTTTGCGACCAGTGTAGATCCAGATCAGCCTGTGTATCGGCAGTCTGATCAGGATCTACACTGTTCGCCATTCCATCAATGAAACACCTGTCATGCTTCTGACAAGTAAAATAGATCATTATCATGCTACATGAGTGCTATTTGATCAGAAGCCACACTGGTCATAAATCCCATAAGCACCAATTCTCCAGTCACAGCCACATATAACCTTTGCTTGTAACAAGCTGGCTCATCTCATCTGCAGTGTTTGAAAATGTTTACTTTATGGTCTGTAGGGTTGAAAACGTTAATTAGATGCCACCACTCATTTGAACCATACTCAAAGAACACATTTTAACTTAACCGCTATCTTAATTTTTTTGTCTTCTGCTGTTTATTTTCTATTTTATATTTTTATCATCAAAAACATGCTTTGACAGCACTTTAGAATAATTTACAACATGCTTTGACAGCACTTCAGAATCATTTCCATTGGAAATGATTCTGAAGTGCTGTAAAACCATGTTTTTATTGAGAAATAAGGCAAGATATAAAAGCAACAGCAGATGACAATTGTTGTGTGTAGAGGTCTAAGGGTAATATATAACATGACTGTTTTACCCTTACGATGTTGAATTAAATTTTAAAATTTTCTGTTTACTCTCAATTTTTCTGGCACCACTTTACGGAAACAGTGATTATGAAGGGCAGCCAAAATTTGAATAAAACTAACATAACTATTTTAACCCTTTCCCTGTTTTGCGATATTTCGACTCATCCAAATCGAAAACATCTGAATAAAAGAATCAAATGATGGGTCAAATGATGGTTAAATTATCTGATAGAGTAGAAAACATTGTGGGAAAAGGAGAAATTGCTTGTTACAAGCAATTTCTCCTTTTCCCACAATGTTTTCAAAAGACATCTTCTGCAGAGGCGTCAAAAGTCGTCTCTATCAGGGAAAGGGTTAATGGAGAAAAAGACAAAATATGAAACAACAGCAGATGACAAGTTTTATTTCCCGAATTCTAAGGGCAAAGAACGGCCAATGAGATGCAAATACCGTATTAAACCTAAATATTCGGACACAACTTGCTTTGGGAAATCATATATGTTTCCTAAAACAAACTATATCCAAATACATTGCTATTGTGATTAGACCACTACTGCCATACTAACCCTAAATATTGGTACGCTCACTGTTGTGGGGAAACCATATATGATTGTACGTATCCCCAAATAAAGGGTGTCCAAATATTTAGGGCTACCATATTTAGAATACATGCTCATAATAGTAACAAAAAACATATGACATGTTCCAGAAAACGACGATTTCTGCGATAATTAAACCATCCCTCTGGCATTTGTCAGGAACTGAAGTGCAAATTGTGACCTACATATTGATCTGGAACGATGCAAGAAGACAAGAGGAGAGCTCATTAATGCAATTCTCCATCCTTATCAGAGAGAGTCAACAGTCACTACAAGTCTCTATTGGTCCTCGCAACAATTGCATGAGGGCCGTTTCAAAAGTTTGCCAAATGAAATGTGAAATATAAAAGGGTCTCATCTGAAAGACAGGTGGGATATAATGAAGTATTATTTCGTGCCTACACCGGGTAAAGAGCCTCGGTTTCAGTCTCGTTTGACAGACCAGTGGAGTAGAAATACAAATGATAATTTTTAATTATAGTTTATACACTATATTGGAGACTGTCATGCAGTTCTCCCAGTTTTGACAGATGTGGTTTTGTGGTGGCAGGCCTGATCTACATGTAGGTCAGTGTCCCAGCTAGCGAGAGTGCATGATCATTTTAGATATGCTAATTTTGACAATATAATTATTGGTTAAATTATATAGTTCAAAGGTCGCGGGAGCAGGGAGTGACATCCGCTGTCCCGGGAATTCAGTTTTGCACAATGCGTAGTCGGCGTGGATGTTTCTGAGGATTCTTGACATAATTATATAATAGCGACTGGCTGGAATACTTCTGACTTGGATAATTACTCATTATTAGATTTATCATTTTAATATAGACGATGTGATCTAGGAATTATTATTATTGTGAATGCTCAATGGATATCGTTATAATTTTATGATCGGGAATTATTCGATTTATGCCGTGTGAAGGCTTAGACATCCAAATTTGATATCTACTAGACGACAAAAGTGTTTCCCGTTTCTACGGATTATATTCCTTTGTTGCAACATTTCACGCATTTAATTGGAACCAAGTGTGTACAATTTGCCACAAAAATGGATGTGCGAGCCAGTTCGAACAGTCGGAAGCGCAAGTCTGCGAACGTGACATTGGATCGGGTTGAGATTCCGCAATCTAATATCTCGGCGGAGGTAGATCGACCTTACGACATGTCACTTCCCGAAAACTGGAGCGTGCAGAAGTTAAAATCTGAACTACGGCAACTGGGAATATCGCCAGGCCTTCGACAGAAAAAATGTCGTTTAGTTCACCTATATCGGTCGGCGACATCAAATTCAAGATCAACAAGCAGTGCGGTTATATCAACAGCCATAACCTCTAACCAGCGCGCTGCGGTTATATCAACAGATGACGTCATTGCGCAGTCGGTTGCGCAGACATCGCACAGAGGCAGTAACCATGGTCGCGGTGTCGCTTTATCTGAGCATGCGCAATCGCACACAGTACAGCGCAGTGAAACCGAAACTAGACTTCGGGAATCTCCGGGCGACAACAACATCGCAGATCTGCATGCCAGTGTGTCTGCTTTACAGCAGACCGTCGCAAAACTTACCGATAACATGGATATACTTATACAGCAAAATGTGCAAACTAATTCGACATCCGCACACATTCATTCTCATGTCGCACCTGAGTTACCATCCGTGTCTGGCCAGCCATGTAGCAGGTGCGTCATTCATGGAAGGTAACTTATTCACGAACAGTACTAACAACAACAACAATGTCAGTTCCATAAACTTAGAAAATGCTCGGTCCACATACGGATACACTGCTGAGGCATTGCCTTTCGTAGAAACAGTTCATCCTAGTGTCAAACGAAACATTCAGGAAGGTAAAGACGTGAATTTGGCCTCATTGTTGATACCGTATTACAATTGTCAGTCGGACTCGGTACCCGGTGGTAACCAGAAACCGGACGTTCGCTTAAACACAGAATTAAGTTTGCCACAATTCATTCAGGCATTCGCCGTCTATAAAAACATCATGTGCCAGGTGCATCCTAATAGGCGACCAGAATTAGATCTGTATGAGCGCGATATAATTGACATGGCATCCAGGTATGGGGGTCGCGGCTTTTATGAGTACCACAAATCTTTCTCGGCACAGGCTGCGGCACATCTCCGCTTCCATGGCGTGAAAATAGACTGGTCAGTTAGGAATAATAGGTTGTTTTTGTAATATTTTCAAATTACAAGGCTAATTGTTGCTCCGAGTGTGGTAGCACACTGCACATGTCGCAGTTCTGTCCGTCACAAACCCATGCTTTCTCTGGTAGTACAATGGAACCGTACAATAAGGCCAGTAGAGTTACCACGACTGCTGGTAGTTTTGCCAACCGTGCAAATTCCACCAAAGATCTTTTGGGTCGCACACGAGTGATTCACAATGGAAACGAGATTTGTAACAATTTTAACACTATGCGTGGTTGCCATGCGTCTCAATGCAGACATGTGCATTTGTGTTTAGTATGTAAACAGAGTGATCACTCTAAAATGAATTGTCAGAATTCAAAAAACTGGCGGGGCCAGGGACAGAAAATACCGAGCCTGAGATAGTGCCTAGGAACAGCCCTATAAATGTTATAAAATTGAGGTTTGAGTTGCAGCATCATCCAGATAAGAACTTCACTAACTATTTAATTGACAGATTTTCAGAGGGATTAGAGACTGGTTTTAAGCATTTACCTGCATTACCGTATGAGTGTAAAAACGTGTTGTCTGCAATTAAACAGCCTGACATTACTTCACAGTTGATTCAGTCAGAATTAGTTAAAGGATATTTGATCGGCCCTTTTGATAGCATTCCATATCTACATTATCGTATCAGCCCAATTGGCATTGCTGAGGGGAAGTACTCTGGGAAGGAAATTTACATCTGATATAAAATGTATAATAATGCCAATCAATACATGGGGTAATGGTGACAGAAGGTTTATTTTGCCAGAAAATGTCTTGGATGTTATCTCTGATATAAAGAACATTTTGTGCCTACTGAGTGGGCATGTACCTTTAACCCTTTCACCCCTAAGTAATTGGGATGGAATTTTATACCGTAATTATTCTAATAGACGCCCATGCTCTAATAGAATGACAAACATTTTGGCTGAATTTCACTAAATTAGTGCCTGTAATAAACGCCCAGTGCACACTTGGAACAAAATCGGAGCTAAATGTCCAACTGTTCTTTTCAGTATTTCGAAGGTAAATATTCCTTGAAAATCGGGGAAAAAACATTCTACTTTCACTTTCAAACATGGAACCAAAATTCAACTGTTTCCGGTGTCACAGTAAATTTCTCATCGGCAGTAGCTATTTGCAAGAATGTTGGGGGATCAGAATTTACATGGTTACGGAGACGACATTTTCAAAGCATCTCAAACCCATCTCGTATTATATGGGTCAAATTGACATCATATTGGATTGCTGGCAGAAATTTCCTAGGAGATGAGCAAAAATAAATATGGTTTGTTCTGGACATAGCTGTGGGCAGAAAATAATCGCACTGACACGGGCCGAAACATCCACGGTCTGAAATGTTCACGGTCCGAAACGTCCGTAGGCGTAAATCTGATCACGGTTAATGATTGACGCTGATTTGATATTATGTTTATTACGAGTATTTTAACCATTTTACCGACTGTACCATATTGACCAAAAGTGGGCCGAAACTTTTTTGGCCCGAAATGTCCATAAACTGACAGACAGTACAATCAAGTGCGGTAGACATTGAGAGTAACGTCCCTTAGTTGTGTTGGTATGTTTTGTTGTGAGAGTAGAAATACAGTTGTAAATCATACCATATATTTTATAATTTTTTCCCTTCACTCAATAACACTTGCCTCTATTAAATGCCCACCCAGGACTTCGGAGCCAGTGGTGATTCTAATAATTAGAATTAATACGGTATGTTAATTTCCAGACCAATCCAATCATTAGAAAATGATTTTCAGACTAGTCCATTTATGAAAAGGGGTTGTTTTTGTACTTAAAAATGTGAACTTGCAAAAAGTGCAGATGATGAGATGGCTCGTCACGATCTGGCTCATCTGGATCTACACTGTTTGCCAATACCACTATACAGGCCTGTAGTGTTGAAAGGGTTATGGGCGGGGATTGAACAATGTTATACCCGGGACCTCTGGTTTACCGTACCATCTCTAACCGGATGAGTTAGCCGGGCACAAATACACACCTTCTGGCCATCGTGAGTTGCATACATACATAACGTGACATATACATTTTGAAAATGACTTAATATGCACCCCCATCTAAGACAAGAATTCCGCCACGGAAGTGGTATCGCGCCTGCCGAGGCATTTGACCCGTGTTGTGAAAAAAAAATAACTTTAACGCATTTGCCTTACAAAAAAACCGGACGACGCGGATGATGCGGACGACGCGGACGACGACGGAAAAAGCGCCGACTAGACAAAAATTTATTTTACAATGTTTTGCAACAAGTGTAGTCACAGATCACCCTGTATGTGCAGTCTGATCAGCTGCTACACTGGTCGCCATTCAGTGAATCAAGTATTGCTTGTGTCTATGTAATGGTTTTGATCCAATATGTGACTGTATAACTATCAGTCTATACTGGCCACAGATGTCATTACATCTATTAGATAAGCCAGCAGCCCATAATGTGATCTTGACAAAACAGTGAGAGTGTTTATCCCTTAGACCGCTATCTTATTTTTTTTTGTCGTCTGCTGTTTATTTTCTATTTTCCATTTTTATCATCAAAAACATGCTTTGACAGCACTTTAGAATAATTTACAACATGCTTTGACAGCACTTTAGAATAATTTGCAACATGTTTTGACAGCCCTTCAGAATCATTTCCATTGGAAATGATTCTGAAGTGCTGTCAAAGCATGTTTTTATTGAGAAATAAGGCAGCTGTCAAAGCATGTTTTTATTGAGAAATAAGGCGATATAAAAGCAACAGCAGACGGCAATTGTTTTGAGTAGCGGTCTAAGAGTTAATGTCCAGGTAATGGCTAAAATCGTATAGAGAATGGACCTCGAACTCAAGTCTCATCCGAAAGACCAGAGGGATGGAAATAAAAAGGATTTATTTTTTCATGCCTAGGCAGGGGTTGAACCTTTGACCTTCGGTATTAACCCTTCAACACTACAGACCTCTATAGCGGTGTTTGCATACAGTGTAAATCCAGAGGAGCTGGCTCATAACGAGCAAGTAATTTTCATATTTTTTTTTTAAAACAAGAAATGTGGCCAAAGAAAACGAGGCATATTTGATTATAAGCCATTAACCTGAGCGTTAAGGTTTCGAACGCACCAAGTCTGTGACCTTGACCCTGGGATTAGCGGGGGCGGGACGAATGTAGATTTGTCACAGGGTGGCAGAGGACAATTGGAGCAATGCGTGTGTCAAATGTGAAGCAGATCCGAGCAAGGACATATGGGCGGACGGACGTACGTAAGCCGATAACACTATATGCCCCCCTCACTATTCGGTGGCGGGGGCATAAAAAAACACTTTTTCATAAACAAACTAGTCTGAAAATCATTTTGTGACAATTAGATTGGTCAAAAAATTAACATGTGAAAAAAGAATTCTAGTTATTTAGGGATGAAATGGTTAAAGTCCAATGATCTACCACTAAACTGTCAATCCATTCCTGATCCAGGTGAAATAATTACCATGTGCACATTAAACATATTCCAGCACAAGAAAATGTATACTAATTAATGAATTCTAAATTGTGTGGGTATGCCAATAGGCGAGGTAATATACGATGAAAAGAATTTGTTATATAATATTACGCTTTAGTGGAACATTTCATTAGACCTCTTTCATGTGTTGATTGGCTCCTACACTGTGTGCACTAATCTCATTGTAGCCGGAGGTAATGTTAGCTTGATTGCTGCTTTCAGGATACAGAAACTAGAACAAAACTTTGTAAAACAAAATGCCACCCACCACTGTAATTATTTTCACAGTCGAAAAAGGGGGAATAATTGCAGATGGATCGGCGGTACAGTGAAAATGTTTACATTACACACTCCTGCACTCGATGGTTGGGATGTATACCGAGTATGAAGAGAATTGGCCAGAAACTGTAGAAGTAGTTCGCCAGACAAGGAAAATTGTCTACTGACTGACAGACACAGACAGACGGACAGACAGGGTAAACACTATATGACAGATGAAATAGTAAAAGACATCCATAGAGCTGATATTATCTAAGCTAGCCTCAGTGCAAAATGCTAACCCATTGCATTTGGAATACACATTTATGCCCCCGCCACCGAATGGTGAGGGGAGCATATAGCACTACACGAGTTCATATGTCCCGTCCCATCTTTTCATGTTACAACTGCTTCATAGTTCACACATGCATTCCTCTGATGGTCCTCTATCATGCTGTGACAATGGGGACCTCCCCAGGGTGTCCGGTTTAGAGAGGCTCCACTGTGAATCAGGCAAATGGACACCGCAGAACAGGTAAATGTGGTTTGCAACGTTATCAACGTTGAGATATGACAAAAACACACACAATTACCCCATTACATTCGGAATACACCTTTATGGGTATGAAATTTTTAAAATATTTTATTTTTATTTTTGTTATTTGTCAATGAAAATATATGTTGTGACCACTCATTTGAACCATCTCGCTGAGACGGTTCAAATGAATGATGGTCACGACATATATTTCTGAGCTCATATAAATATAATATTTAGGATTTTTCCACAAACAAAATGGTGTATCCTCAGCATGAAATGAGTTAAGCAGACTGTTTGGGTGTCCAGTTTAATGAGTTTCTACTGTACAATCGTCGGATCCGCATGGGGTGTGGGGTATTATTAATCACACTATCTGCCTCTAGAACTGATACCCTTGACCTTTGCTCAGGTCATTCTTTAAATCTTTTCCATCACAGGCTACTCTAGTTATTGATCAGAATGCAATTTCTTCGTCGCCTGCAATGCCGCAATTCATAAAATGTCTCGTTTTTAATTTCAAAATGGTCATAGAAAATTGGCCATAATGCTGAGATGAGTAGCGCAGACCAAATGGTAGGACACAAATGGAGACCTTAATTACATTATGGATATGAATGACAATACCACTGGGGCCTCGTACGACTAAAATGTTCGAAAGTGCAAATTTAGGAACGTCTGTAAATTCCAATTGATGGATTTACATTTATTGAGCATAGGCTGCATATGCAGCCTACGCTCAATAAATTTAAATCCAATAACAATAAAACATTGTTAACCCTTAGACCACTACTCACAACAATTGTCGTCTGCTGTTGCTTTTATATCTTGCCTTATTTCTCAATAAAAACATGCTTTGACAGCACTTCAGAATCATTTCCAATGGTATGTTGCAAATTATTCTAAAGTGCTGTCAAAGCATGTTTTTGATGATAAAAATGGAAAATAGAAAATAAACAGCAGACAACAACAAAAATAAGATAGCAGTCTAAGGGTTAATGTGAAATTTACAGACTATCATAATTTTTCACTTACGAACATTTTAGTCGTATGAAGTCCCTGGTGCTTATTTACGTACTAGGATGTAAATCCTGCTCCAAATACATACATCATTCTCAACAGTGATTCAACAGAAATGAAAATTACAAAATGTGCGCTATATCAATATGAGAATCGCCATTTGCAAATTGCATAACAATGTTAATGGATGATAACCCATCAGCAAATCCGCATAATGTCGGAAAATGGTTATATCTTATTAGAACATAACAATTTGGTTTTCATGTTTTTGCATGTCATTCTGCGGAGTTTCATTACCTATTCTGATGCCCTAGCTGAACATATAGATAGCATTTCTATTAACATACAAAATGGATATTCACGCATAATTATTTTAGTGCATCTGGCTTTCTGGAGGAGACTCAACAAAATGTGTATATCCACAGAATGAAAGCTAAATACCTCTCACTCCTAAATGTGTGATAGCAATATTACATCCAGTAGCCGATTTCATCAAAATTGCAAAGTATACTTTTCTAGCAAAGTATACTTTGAGGGAGTAATCATTTATTTTTCCTGAAATGCATTATTTCAAATAGAACTAACAAATGCATGTATTTCATGATTAAAAGTATGCAGAATTATTATACTGAATTTATTACATTATCACAGCCATAATGGCTGTGATAATGTAATAAATTCAGTATAATAAAAATTAATAAATTTATCATAAAATTGAAAATTTCTCCCTCAAAGTATACTTTGCTACTAAAGTATACTTTGCAATGTTGATGAAATAGGCTACAGACGAGCCATAAAGATCTACAGTGTGTATGGTAAGGATGTCTTCCTACAAAATTACCTTTTCTGATTAATGGAATCGACAAGCTCATCCCAGCTACAGTGGCACCTCTCTAAACTGGACCCTGGGAGGTCCCCGTGGTGTCCAGTTTAGGGAGGTCCACTGTAATGCAGCTATGGACATTGACATAGTGTCACAGGGGCTGCCACACCAGCAAATATTGATTGATGTATTGCTGTTTAGCGGCCTATCAACAGCTAAGGTCATTTAAGGCTGGGCCAACGGGTTCGATCCCGTATTTAACCTGCTGCATTGGAGGGAAAATCCCAAAATCAGAACGGAATATTTGCATCAAATTTTTATCGTCAAAATTCCGCCATGAAATTAGAATAACCGGACATGGTGCCAGGTCCATACCACACCAAAATCACTTGCCCTCTTCCCCCAAATGTTATATGATTACTAATAATTGTATTACTCATATAAGGGGTATAACCAGATTCAACTCTTACATACAAGAATGCCAAAGACATATCATCTGAGATGCCAAACCTGTAGCCTATTTCATCAACATTGCAAAGTATACTTTAGTAGCAAAGTATACTTTGAGGGAGAAATTTTCAATTTTATGATAAATTTATTAATTTTTATTATACTGAATTTATTACATTATCACAGCCATTATGGCTGTGATAATGTAATAAATTCAGTATAATAATTCTGCATACTTTTTTTAATCATGAAATACATGCATTTGTTAGTTCTATATGAAATAATGCATTTCAGGAAAAATAAATGATTACTCCCTCAAAGTATGCTTTGCTAGTAAAGTATACTTTGCAATGTTGATGAAATAGGCTACAGGTCTCTGGTAGGGATTTCGGTAAGGATAGTCTGTGATAATGTAATAAATTCAGTATAATAAACATTTATAAATTTATGCTAAAATTGAAAATGTCTCCCTCAAAGTATACTTTGCTAGATAAGTATACTTTGCCATGTTGGTGAAATAGGCTACAGGTACATGCACAATCAATGAATTTGTTCTCTTGAATCATACCCATGCATTATCATTAGATCTGGTGGCATATTGGAGAAACCAAAACGAGCTTCTTAACCAGTAGCCGATTTCATCAACATTGCAAAGTATACTTTACTAGCAAAGTATACTTTGAGGGAGTAATCATTTATTTTTCCTGAAATGCATTATTTCATATAGAACTATCAAATGCATGTATTTCATGATTAAAAGTATGCAGAATTATTATACTGAATTTATTACATTATCACAGCCATAATGGCAGTGATAATGTAATAAATTCAGTATAATAAAAATTAATAAATTTTTCAAAAAAATTGAAAATTTCTCCCTCAAAGTATACTTTGCTACTAAAGTATACTTTGCAATGTTGATGAAATAGGCTACAGGACCACAGCCACACACATGGACGCACACACAATTATGAGAGGGTTGTACGTACCGGTGTCGCCCTGTTTGCGTCCCTGAACTGTAGGTCGCGGCCGTCACCTCCCAGCTTCTTCAGATCTTTCAGCATCTTCTGTTCCATCTCCAGCCTCTTGTCGTCTATCTCTTCCTGAGTCACACCTGCAGACAACGGACACAGTAGAGTTATACCTGTCGACAACAGACACAGTGGAACATCTGTACCGGACACTCTTGGAGGTCAACAGGTGTGACCAGATAAGCTGCGTATTTGCTTAAATACCTAATTGAAATTGCCAAAATTCCAATTGAAATCAGAAGTAGCGAGTATCAAAAAGCAATACAAATTTTGTCGTACCTATATCATGCTACAGAAAACAATAAACAGACCACAAATATTACATATTTTTCTTATTTTCCATGAAAAAACATCTTGGTATTTCATTAGAATTGTCTCCAAGGAGACAATTCTAATGAAATGCCAAGACATGTTTTCATTTAGAAGCAAACTATTCAATAATTGCAGTCTGTTGATGTGTAAACAGTAGTGTGATTTTATTTTACCCAATTAAAATTTTGAAATACCAAATTGCTTCAGAAATGATGGAGTAACAAAACTCAATTACTAATTCCTTATCTGGAGCCCTACGGTGTATTTAAGTATGGTCCCAGGGTGTAGGTAATGGTTAGAGATATAAAGTTACGGTAATTAACCCATTCCTTTCGGAATACACCTTTTTGGGTATGGAATTTATTCAATATTTTATTTTTGTTATTTCTTAATGAAAGTATATGTTGTGACCACTCATTTGAAACATCTCGATGAGATGGTTCAAATGGTGGTCGCGACATATACTTATTAGCGCATAGAAGGAAAATATTTAGGATTTTCCACAAACATAATGGCAAATCCAATGAAAAAAGTCAAAGGCCATTTAAAAAAAAAAAATTCAAAGTAACTCGACCACGACTATGGGTATGTCAGCCACATCGGTGGGTTATCTTGGTTATAGGATGCACGTATGTATTATGTACAAGAAACAGGTGAAGAGTCAGTAATTTTCATATTTTTGAGAACAAAAAATACCCCCTTTTCATAAATAGACTAGTCTGAAAATCATTTTGTGACCATTGGATTGGTTTCAAAATTAACATATCAAATTACATTCCAGTTACTTAGGGGTGACAGGGTTATTTCATATTTCTGACACATACACACAAAAAAGAGATGCTCGACGGACACACAACATCATTAAGACCATTATGTTGAGCATCCTGCAAGCGAGCTAAAAAAAAAGAAGCTAAATCAAATTCTGATTGACTGAATTGTGTCGCTTCATTTCAAATTCAGCAGCCGAGACAGTGTGTCACCAAACACTGCAGCAGTTGTTGGGCAACAGAGGCACAAACATTGAGTACCAACACATCCCAGCCTGTACACACAGGTGGAAGACTCGGACCTATGACACCAAAAAAATGCCTATTAAAAAAAATCCCATTACCCCACCCACTTGGTCTCGTACAGTACTATACGTTAATTCAAGGTGACTATAAATAGCGCTATTATAGAAAGAGCCCTCTTTTTTCCGGCTCGCACAAACACAATAAACATCGATTAAATGTATGAAATATGTCTCTGGCAATCGATAAAGGTATTAGGTGTGTGAATATACTCACTTCAAATCGCTGTTTCAAGTATTTATTGAGTTATTCGCGTTTTGATTACCCCATCCAAAGCGAAAGTTGTTGCGTGTACGAAAGAATCTCACACAGAATCGGAGGCCGTCCGGCTGGATTACTCGGTCATATTTGGCCGATAGCTGATCGCCAGCTCAAACTAAAGTCGTACACCATGATCATATACATTAGAGACTCCAACCATACAAAGTTCGTCCAATTGTGATCGTTCGCCGATCTAAAAAACACTTTTTTGTCTTATTTCGTTCATTATCTGGAACTTGGTCAATGCACCATCTTCCATAATACAACCGGAAGCGTCTATTGTAAAGAACATCTCTGATTGGCTAAATCTAAACTGTATGACGTCATTCAACCTATTTCGGGATTGCGGAAGACATAATCTGATAGGACGTGAATCATGAATGAAAGTGGAAAAAAGGTGTTTTTTTAGATCGGTGAATGATCACAATTGGACGAACTTTGTATGGTTGGAGTTGCTAATGTATATGGTCATGGTGCACCACTTTAGTTTGAGCTGTCGATCAGTTATTGGTCAAATATGACCGATAATCCACGCCGGACGGCCTTCGATTCTGTGTGAGATTCTTTCGTACACGCAACTTTCGCTTTGGATGGGGTAATCAAAACGTGAATAACTCAATAAATACTTGAAACAGCGATTTGAAGTGAGTATATTCACACACCTAATACCTTTATCGATTGCCAGAGACATATTTCATACATTTAATCGATGTTTATTGTGTTTGTGCGAGCCGGAAAAAAGAGGGCTCTTTCTATAATAGCGCTATTTATAGTCACCTTGAATTAACGTATAGTACTGTACGAGACCAAGTGGGTGGGGTAATGGGATTTTTTTTTAATAGGCATTTTTTTGGTGTCATAGGTCCGAGTCTTCCACCTGTGCCTGTACACTGGCTATGTCTTCTTATCTGCTTATCTTATATTTAACCCCTCGCCCCTAAGTAACTGGAATTGACCTTTTATCTGTTAATTTCTGGACCAATCCAATCATCACAAAATGATTTTCAGACTAGTCCATTTATGAAAAGGTTTTTTTTTTGTTCCCTTTCTTGTTCAAAAAAATAAGAAAATTACTAAGAAAAAAGTGCAGATCCTGATGAGACGGCTCGTCACGAGCCAGCTCTTCTGGATCTACACGTTTTGCCAAGACCACTATACAGGCATATGGTGTTGAAAGGGTAAAGGGTAGGAATTGTCTCGCAGACCTTCTAAACCCGGACATACGAGCACAGAAAATGTGTCCAGCCAATTGACCTAGCTAGTTCATTCTCCTACTGCACTGTACCAATATGTGAGTCCATGTCAAGGGCTGAGTATGAGTGCATATGGTATATGGAGACTCGGCCGTAACTGTGTTATTCTATGTAATGATGCTATTTGAGGGTGGGTCAAGGCAAATCAGATCAAGGAGGGAAGGATCCATATTGGGTTGGGTTATGCAAGATATGATATGTTATGATATATGTTTTGGGGCCCAGCTACGTTTGTTTCGAGGCTTGTCGCTATATACAAAATGCTATTATTCAAATTTAATCTTGTATAAGTTGAAATGGAGCTTATATGATTTGTGACCAGTGTAGCTCCTTATCAAATAGCACACTCCTGTAGCCTGATAATGATCTATATCACTTGTTAGAAGCATAACAGGTGTTTCATTGATGGAATGGTGAACAATGCAGATCCTGATCAGACTGGGCGGTTGCAGGATCAGGACCTACACTGGTTGGAAAATGCATAAGCCCCATTTCTCCAGTCACTGCCACATATTTGTGGCTGTGACTAGAGAAATGGAGCTTATGGGATTTATGACCAGTGTAGCTCCTAATCAAATAGCACACACCTGTATCCTGATAACACACACACACACACATTATTGCTTAATAGCCACATGGCGGATGTTTCGTTTCCTTGATGGAATATCAAACAGTGCAGATCCTGATCAAACTGTGTGATGCACAGACTGATCTGGATCTACACTGGTCGCAAAACCCACAAGCACCATTTCTGGTAGAAATACATGGGTGATCCACTGACAGAATAGCAATCAGTGCAGAACCTAATCAGGCTGATCAGGCTCTACACTGGTCACAATGGCTATAAGCCCCATTTATCCCCAGTTCCAGTCATGTATAGCTCTATAGTGATTCTCACAAAGAAACATATATGACCCAGCTATACAAAAAGTTCATGACTTTTAGCACAAAAACGGTAAATGATATGCAGTCTGTGTTTCTGTGTGTCATACCAAGGAATTTTGACAGTACGGCTTCTAGATTCGACTACATTTAATATACCCAATTTCATTATTTTTGCTCAATTCAGACATTTCCACTATGATGCTAATTCAAAAGAAATTCTTTTTTCACAATATAATCATTCTCTGATGGAATTTCATCAAATAAACAAATTGAGGATTACATTTATTATTTAGAAATCTGCAGTTCAGTTTTGATAATATTTTATTTAAGATGTTTAATTGCCCAAAACACATCGGTTCATTTTACTTGCAACAGACAATAGGTCATTCACATTCACAGTTATCTGGGACAGGAACAAACTGTAACTAGTTAAGGTCTGTGAATGAAGAGTGGCTGCCATAGAAATGCATCACGGAAATGTCATGGTGTTCACAAAGGAAACAGAAGTCAGCAGCAATTTACCCAATGTTAATGGTATCTTAGCCGCCGAAACTGAATAGTCGCCTGAAGATTTTCACATTTATATTTTCTATTCATAATATGTGGCAACAGCACATTAGAATTGGTGACTGCCAACCCTTAAAATGTGGGAAAATAAAAAGTTGTCAGGTGTACTCAATAAAAAAACTTGGTTTGGCAGCATTTCAGAATCATTTCATTCTGAGCAGGTTATTGGAGATTATCGTTTAACATCATAGTTTACATGGTTAATACTGAGGTATGCTCAGACTCAGCCAAAACTGTTTACACAGTTAGAAAACTGGGCCTGTTCTTATCAAACTTTCTGAGTATATACTTAAAATTCTTAACAGCTCACCCTAAACCCATCAAACTGATTTTGAGAATAAGAACAAAGTACATATTCAGAGACCTTGTGTTAATGCAATTGGCTGTGACTACTGTCATTTAGTTGCCTTGGAAATCAAGTAGGTGTGAACTAATCAGTAGCCTATTTCATCAACATGTCAAAGTATACTTCGCTAGCAAAGTATACTTTGTGGGAGAAATTTTCAATTTAACGATAAATTTATTAATTTTTATTATACTGAATTTATTTCATTATCACAGCCATTTTGGCTGTGATAATGTAATAAATTCAGTATAATAATTCTGCATACTTTTAATCATCAAATATATGCAGTCGTTAAGTTCTATATGACATAATGCATTTCGGGAAAAATAAAAGATCACTCCCTCAAAGTATACTTTGCAATTTTGATGAAATTAGCTACTGGGAACATTGACACTGAACTATTTACCGGTCATCTCATCAGCATTTGCATCGTTGGTGTATATTTTCTGATTTCTGTAGATAGTATCCGTTTTTCTGGTCAATGGACTAGTTGGAAAATTAACGTGGAACAGTCCATTCTAGTTACTTAGGGATGAAAAGGTTTGTAAATCCATACAAAACATCCACAAATAATGCAGATCCTGATGAGACGGCTCGGTACGAGCCAGCTCATCTGGATCTACACTGTTTGCAATATTGGGATTAAGGTCTATATTGTTGAACGGGTTAACCTAAAAATTGTACTTTCATTTATGTTGGCCATCAGCGGCGGCCTATTTTAGTATTTTAGAATTTGATTTATTGGTGTTTAACGGCCTATCAGATAACATCTAAGGTCATTTAAGGGTCGTGAGTAATTTAGAAGCAGCTCTGCATATAATCCTGCCCATGGATGTACACAATATTGGAGGCTCTATAGCAGCATGTGGGCAATGTGAAATACTGGTAGTGGCCAATATAGAATCTGCTGCGTATCTGGGCCGGTCTGCTGCACATCACAATTGCTGCCATGTCCACTGGAATCTCTCTAACACCGCAATTACAGAAAACCTATGGGTATCATTTTCATCAAGTGATCATTCTGTCTGTATATGACCTTGTTGTTGACGTAAAGCTCCAATCAATCAATCAATCAATCAATCAATCAATCAATCAATCCATCAATCCATCAATACATCAATCAATCAACCCATCAACCCACCAACCCACCAACCAACCAAAACCAACCAACCAACCAACCAACCAATGCAATCAATCAGTGTCATAAAATCTGATTGTAAAGCAGGTACAAATTGTCTTGGCGTGCTCCAACACTTGTGGTGTGTATTACAATTTACAGTGGAACATCTCTCAGAGTGTCCAATTTAAGAGGTTCCACTGATGCAGCATTGAGAAATGTGTAAGCCCTCTCTTAATGGCAAAGCTAGTTATGGTTATTGAATTGGTCGCTAGATTTCCTCAACCCTAACCCCTCATTACAGTGGAACATCCCTATACCGGACACCCTGGGGACCTCCCAGGGTGTCCGGTATAGAGAGGTTCCACTGATGTATTGAATAAGGCATCTCTTAATGGCAAATCTTGTCATGATTATTGAATTGGTCACTAGATTACTCTAACCCTAACGCCTAATTACAGTGGAACATCTCTATACCGGACACCCTGGGGACCTCCCAGGGTGTCCGGTATAGAGAGGTTTCACTGTATCTAGGTCACTGATCAAGTGGACATCCGCCTTGTAGGCAAGTCCCTGTGTATCTGGGTCACCTATCGACTAGCCACTTATTACGAATGACGATCGACGGTTCTGTAGCGTAATTCGGCAACTAATCTGCTTACTAGAACATCTTAACCAGCAAATTGAAACACACATACGCAAATTGCCACACTAGCTCTGATGAAAACGCCGACGCTGTGTCAGTTTGGGAGAAAACCAGTAGCCAATGTACAAACATGCATGTTAAGTGGCCAAATCTATTTTACCAAAACTGAAAAACACATACAGTGACATGTATTTTTTTTATAATTATTATTATTTAAAGTAAGGCATGAAAATGTGTTTTAACCCTTACACCGCTATCTTAAATTTGTTTATGTCTGCTGTTTATTTTCTAATTACCATTTTTATCATCAAAACATGCTTTGACAGCACTTTAGAATAATTTACAACATGATTTGACAGCACTTCAGAATCATTTCCATTGGAAATGATTCTGAAATGCTGTCAAAACATGTTTTTATTGAGAAATAAGGCAAGATCAGACCACAATTACAGTGTGTAGCGGTCTAAGGGTTAGAAGTTATTAGATTAAGCACAACTGAATCCACTTCTTATTTTTCAAACTTGATTGGTATTAGAAATTTTGATATCTACTTGATAGGACAACAAACATGATAAGGCATTTATCTCTATATTAAATAGTGGGTGGCAGGTGGGAGTATGCGATGGGTAATTTAACAATCAGAATTCATCCTTACCAGAATCCCGACCGGAGACCTGGTTTGGCCCTCATGTACATCTTTGGCTTTCTTGTATGTGAGAGTTGAATCTGGTTATACCCCTTATATGAGTAATATGATTAATCACAGTCCTATTACTTTTAGGGGAAGGGGTCAAGTGACTTTGGTTGTTAGCTGTTGATAGGATATGAAACACTAACAAACAAACAAACAAACAATGTTAAATTGTACAAACGCTCTGCATTAAGGCTGTGACCTTGACCTTTGCGGTTATAGCAGGGATATGTGGGATTTGTTGCAGCATGACAGCTGGATCATCAAACGTATATATGTATAAAATATAAACAAGTTCAGTGAAAGGAATCAGAAGTGATGAAACATTTAACCAAATGTAAAGTTTTGTCAATAATATATTGATGTTAACCAGGAGCCTACTAGGACATTAACAAAATGCCTCCAATACTGTTGTTACATTACAGTCTACACTCGTTTACTCAAAGTCCAGGGGGCCGTTTCCCTCAACTTTGTCCGACTAAAATGTTTGTAAGTGCAAATTTAGTATCGTCTGGAAATTTCAATTGATCAATTTACATTTATTGAGCATAGGCTGCATATGCAGCCTATGCTCAATAAATGTAAATCCAATAATTCTTTACAAGAAAACATTGTTAATGTGACATTTACAGACTATCATAGTTTTGCACTTACGAACAGTTTAGTCGTAGGAAGTTTAGTGAAACGGCCCCCAGGGGACTGAGGAAAATACTTCGAGTTAATGGAAACATGAGCTGTTAAAAAGGAAAACATGTACTTGGGACCAAGAATTTGACTTTGAGTTAACAGTACATGTAGTTTCACTTAAAGAGTTTGAGGTATCGAGTGTAGACTGTAATCACACTGCATGCCAGAATGTTGGGGATTGAGTTGGCGCCACTGATTACATTTCTCTCTATCCAGCAGCCATAAAGCAACAGTTATTATATCCAGCACCCGGAGGGAAGGAAATACAATTTAACTCAGCGACCATACCTTCCTGATTGACTGGCGACCAAGTACGATACCACTGGCCAAGAGACGCCAAGGGACATCCAGAGAAACTGCCCTATTATGGCATGTATGCCTTGTGGAAAGTCACAATCAGCGGCGCTAATTGCCAATTAACCCCTTCAACCCTAACTTACTGGAATGGAATATTCCGTTTGAATTTTCAGACTATGCCAAGTGATGCCATGGGACATTCCGAGACCGCCCATTATGGCATCTGTGCCTTGTGGAAAGTGAAAATGAATGGGTTTAACATCCCAGCAACATCTAAGGCCTTAGAGACGGGGACCACAGATTAAAGTCTCATCCGACAGACCAGTGGGATGGAAATACTATGTAAGTATTTTTCATGCCCAGGGTGAGGCTTGAACTCACAACCTCCGGGATTGAAGTTACGAGCCGTCTCATCTGAATCTACACTGTTTGCAAACATTGGGATAGAGGCCTGTGGTGTTGAATGGTCAACTTGTCATCCCTAAACATGTGACATGGATCGTTCCATGTTGATTATCCCTTCACACAGAATACCGGAATAACTTGAAATATTCGCAAACACACTTTGTATTGGACCACCCCACCCCTATAAAACACTTTAAGGGTTGCCCAAAACAAATTGTGTCACAAAACAAGCGACGCGTTTAACACACAAACTACATCAAGTTTGACCTTCCGACAGCCTATTTTTAAACTCACCCGACACCTGTGCGAAACAAAACTCGCACGTGTAGGTCTAACTGATGTTTAATCCTCATTCTCTCTCTCTATCGATGGATCTACAGTGGATTTTAGTGACATTCCTGAATTCGGCCTGATTGACATTTGTCTATGGTGGCCAATACACGCCAACATGTGTGTCAATTCTACGTTCATGGAAGGGGGTCAATAAGTCAGTATTTAAGGTGATAACTTACAGTCAGGGAACACATTAATGACAGTATAACACTGCAAGTACTGAAATACGACAAAAAAAATCTAACAAGTTTCTAAACGTTACAAGTGCCCGCTATACAGATATAATCATTTAGTAATATTTATTTTACTGATAGTGACACGCGCAGTGGTATCAGGCTATGTTCATATGCAAATGAGGCATGATATGTTTTAATTATTTATACTAAAGAAATGCGTCGCCTGAAAAAATAATATTTTCGACAGATTTTAAAGTATGATCATTGCACATCATAAAATAAATACAGAGATTAAAAAGTAATGTCCGTTAACATTTTAAGCAAACACGGTTATCGCCCCTCATATCAGTGTGTAAATTTACGTCTGATATAACATGTATAATAATGCCAATCAGTACGTGGGATAATGGCGCATGAATGTTTATTTTGCCAGGAAATGTCTCAGATGATGTCTCTGATGTAAAGAACATTTTGTACCTACTGAGTGGACATGTACCTTTAAGGGTTAATGAAACTGTAACACCAGCAATCAATCAAGCAATCAATCTAGTTTAATCTTGTAGTACCCTATGTTCAGTACTTTCAGTACTTTGATTGTAATAGGAACTAGAGCAGCTGAAGCTGCATCAACGGTTTGAGGCTTGATGTACTGACAAACGTACACTGGCCAAGTGATTAGAAGACATTGCCAATGACGAAAACATATGAAACTCAAAAAAAATTGATGCAATTCCAATGAAATTGAAAAAATAAAGTTTTGTATTTTCAGAATCGCTTGACTATTCTAAGCATTTTTCATTATATAACGTTCTACGAAATGTGTACCGTTAACCCCCTAGTCTGACATTGAAGTTAAGACGATTCTAAAGCACTCACAGCATGTCAGTTCGTATATAAAACCAGTGTCTGATACAGCCCACCATACCTGTCTGGCCTCCACCTCGAAGTTTGTCAGCTGTACACACTGTTCTAGGCGGCTAAGTTTATATGCTCGTTCTCAAACTTCAAATGCATGTAGCTCGCGCATTTGAGCAGATAGCTAAAAACTACCAGCGAACCGGAGATAGAGAATTTTATTGGCTTTTTAATGCAAAAAAAATATTTGAAATCGGTTGAATAATAAGGAAGTTATGACCATTTCAATTTTTTTTAAAAACTTCAAATGCCTACAACTCTCTCATTTGGGCAGATAGCCAAAAACTACCAGCGAAACGGAGATAGAGAATTTTGTTGGCTTTTTAATGCAAAAAAAATATTTGAAATCGGTTAGATAATAAAAAAGTTATGACCATTTCAAATTTGAAAAATGCATTCGGCCTGTTTCGGCTTTCATCGGTATAATTTTATCATGATTATGTTGAACAACAAAGAAAATAAAAAAATGAAAGAACCAAACTTCAAACAAATGCCTACAACTCTCTCATTTGGGCAGATAGCCAAAAACTACCAGCGAAGCGGAGATAGAGAATTTTGTTGGCTTTTTAATGGAAAAAAAATATTTGAAATCGGTTAGATAATAACAAAGTTATGAACATTTAAAATTTGAAAAATTGAGAAAAAAAATGTAGCTCGCGCATTTGAGCAGATAGCTAAAAACTACCAGCGAACCGGAGATAGAGAATTTTATTGCCTTTTTAATGCAAAAAAAATATTTGAAATCGGTTGAATAATAAGGAAGTTATGACCATTTCAATTTTTTTTAAAAACTTCAAATGCCTACAACTCTCTCATTTGGGCAGATAGCCAAAAACTACCAGCGAAACGGAGATAGAGAATTTTGTTGGCTTTTTAATGCAAAAAAAAATTTTGAAATCGGTTAGATAATAAAAAAGTTATGACCATTTCAAATTTGAAAAATTGAAAAAAAAACGTCCAAGTTTGAAAGACAATAGAATCAGAACTATTCAAGCCATTGCTCTGAAAAATATCATCTTCTGTGCAGATGAATGTCCCGCGTGACGCTGTCAAAAAATTATGTTGCTGAGATTACTGTACAAATTGGAAACTGTTTTCAAAGTCCACCCGTTAAAATAAAATAAAAATCTGAAATTGTTGATTTTTTTCATTTTTCTCAATTTCACATGTCTATAGCTCTCTCATTTGAGCAGATAGCCAAACATTGTCAGCGAAGCGAAGATAGAGAATTCGTGCAGCTTTACAATTCAAAAAGAATTTTTGAAATCGGTTGGAAAATAAGGAAGTTATAGTGAATTATATGATATATGACGTCACTTCCGGTTTCGTAAAAAGTGACGTCACGAGAATTCTGAAAATTGCGTTATTCTCGTCTCACTGTTGATACGAATCGGTATGCAAAATATGAAGTCGATCCGACCAGCGGTTTGGGCTGTAGACTGAAGGGCTGAATAAAAAAAAAAAAAAAAAAAAAAAAAAAAAAAAAAACCAACGAAAACAAAAGGTTTGAGGAATCAAATTCCTCAAACCTAATGACTTCACAAAAACACAAGTGCTTAGCCGCAGGTGCATAGTGAATTAGAGAGAACTATATATAGACCTGCCATCAAATAGCAATATCCAGGCAGCTCACAGAAATGGCAACTTATGTGAGGCTGTGACTGGAGAAATGGGGAATATGGGGTTTGCGACCAGTGTAGATCTGGATCAGCTTGTGCATCCGCAGTCTGATCAGGATCTGCACTGTTCACCATTTCGCCATCAGTGAAACACCCGTTATCAGGCTACAAGACTGTGCTACTTGATCAGGGGGGCTACAAGACTGTGCTACTTGATCAGGGGGCCGTTTCACTAAACTTCGCACGACTAAAATGTTCGTAAGTACAAAATTATGATAGTCTGTAAATTGCGCATTAACACTGTTTTCTTGTAGACAATGATTGGATTTACATTTATTGAGCATAGGCTGCATATGCAGCCTATGCTCAATAAATGTAAATCCATCAATTGAAATTTACAGACGATCCTAAATTTGCACTTACATTTTAGTTGTACAAAGATTAGTGAGACGGGCCCCAGGAGCTATATATTGGTCACAAATCCCATAAAACCCATTCCTCCAGTCACAGCAACATATCCTGCCATAACTGGTAAAATGCACAGTACTGCCAGAATTAATATACAGGTAGAGTGATACTATATATTGACAGAAGAGATACAATTGATCTACTGACCTGAAAAAAACATCAACAACAACCCAAATTCTGACCGAATGGACACATAAACGGACAGAATTGATTACCTAACGACTGGAGAAAAGCAAACATGTCGGCCGGCCATTCACAAAACAAAAGGCCGCAAGAAAAAAGCCGAAAAATACTTTTCTATTAGCCGGACATCAGTCATATGGAAAACTACGGAAAGAATTATAAGAGACCATATAGAACATCATATGGAGTCCAATGCATTACATGTGTATTCCCAAAGCATCAGCAAGGATTCTGCACAGGCTTATCTGGATCTACAGTGGTCACAAAACTCATAAGCCCCAATTTCTCCCGGCACAGCCAGATTTATATGTGCTTAAAACCGCAAATCCGGATGCACAAATGCATGAGCACACACATGCCTAGAGCTGAATATATCTTTCTCGCCACATAGGGTGCTATAATAATTGAAATTTGAGGCAAAATTAAGTGAAGGTCACTTGAAAGGTCATGTGTTTCACAGCTGTTTGTAGGGTTTGTATTATGTCAGGTATGGTTGTCAAAGACCTAATAAGGTTGTCACATGTCAATCAACCACAAGCATCCGCACAATCAGATCAGGATCTGCACTGTTCGCTATTCCACCAATGAAACAACTGCCATGCGTCTGACAAGTAATATATATCGCTATCAGACTACATGAGTGTGCACATATAAGTCAAGCCATATGAATTATACATACAAAGATGTGCAATATCACATGAAAAACCGAAAAACGTGATATGTTTACACATTTGCTCCGACGTCGTCAACTTTCAACCTCATTTGCAGAATTTATCAGTTTTTGTAAATATTTTTCATGAGAAAATCGCACATGTTCTTAGGTACAAAATCACACGGCCTGTCTCGTATTACAAATGGCGTACTGGCAGTATAATACATCGTCCCGGGAGAACCGCTGGAATAACTCCATTATCGGGTCTGTAAACACTGCCGTAATTCCCGCCACCAGAGACGCAGAACAATGGACACTTAGTGACCGCATAATGACAACAAACGAGATTCCCCGGCTCTGCATACAAAGTACACTTTCACTGGCACACACACAGTATCGTGTCCACATACAAGACATGACGTCGTTCACTCTGACCTGGATTAACTCTTTGCATACTAGCGGTGAAAATAGTATATGGAGAATTAGGAGTATATGTTTTATTTCTCTCTGTAAATATGTCTTGAAATTTCATTAGAATTGAGTCCTCAGGACTCAATTCTAATGAAATTCCAAGACATATTCATGATATTTACAAGGAGAACTAAAAGAAAATATGATGATTTTTGTCAGCTATTTTTGAACTATTTATAGCCCACAACTTTCAAAGCTTTACTGTTTGGTTGAATGAATCAGGTTTTTGTGTCCGAGTTCGAAACAGACCCAAGTCTCACTCACAGTTGTGACTACATTCGGCATGTATTGAGACGGTACCAACTACTATTGAAGATACAAGCTAAAACAAAAACATTTAACGTTGTGACCCAGGGAAATAACTATAAATATGGCAATTGTAGGTCAAGGTCACATGAAGATCATTTGTTTCAGAGTGGTTAAACAATTGGTTGTTTCACGAAATCTGCCCAAATTTTACGGCTATAACAATGCAAAAACAATATTTTTTTCCATAATATTAAATTATAGGAAAATTAAAGAATGAGCCTTCTTTTTATTTCAGGAAATTTGGTCCAATATCGATTTTATAGCGAAAAAACAATTTCCCAAAATTAAATCCCCATAGACATATTCACGGAATGGGGATTTAATATGTGGAAATTTGTCTAATTTCAGAAATACGGTAGTGGGCCGATTTTCAAAATTTAACTTTTATTTTCTTAGATCATTTCCAAGCTATCTAGCCATGTTTCAGAGTCAATTTTCATTTTTTTTTCAATTTTTCGACTCCTCCTCCAGCGAGTATGTCTGCTTACCTCGCTTGGCCATTTCTGTTTCGATGTAATCAAGAGCAACATCATCTTCACAGATGTCATATGGCATGTTGCCATCAGCATTAACTGCAAGCAGGTCAGCACCTCTGTAATAATACAAAAAACGCAGGTCAGTGGCCGTTTTCACAAAAACCTAGTTAACCCTTTCAACACCAAGTAACTTAATGGGCTGTTCCATGCCACTGTGTCATGCTATTTCATTGGTCCATTAAAATTTTCAGGCTATTCCATTCTTCAGAAAGGGTAATTTTTTCAAATTTGATAACTATTAACAAACAGTGGAGATCCTGATGAGACGGCTCGTTATGAGCCGGCTCATCTGGATCTGCACTGTTTGCAAACATTGTCTCTATAGAGGTCTGTGGTGTTGAAAGGGTTAAGCGCAGTTTGAGGGAAAAGTGGAAATGAATAGATTTCAAATCCCAGCATCAATTAATGACATATGTGGCTGTGCCTTGAGAAATGGGACTTATATAGTTATGGCATTTGTGAATAATCAAACTTCTGATCTTCTAGAGCACTCCTGAAACCTCTGATAAGGATAAAAATTATAAGGTTCGACCATGACCAGTCGTGGGTAAACATTTGCCGTAGGCTGCGGGTTCAAACAGTTTCCAACTGCCACGACAAACGTTTACCTACAACTGGACATGGTCGAACGTTATTGTTACATTTCCGTCGGAAATATTGTGTAATTTGAGCCTATATGCAGTTACTTTCGCTACTTTGATAACCCATTTCATTTGAACATCTGATTTATATATACATATTCCGGGGCCGCAGTACACGTCGCGTGATGCAGCCGCTTCAATTTCAAAATTTCAGTGCGACCTTTGTGAACTAATCTGGTGATGTAATGGCGCGTTCTAGGAACGTCATTAGACACATGCATTACGTACGTGTTTGCTTGGCCACGAAATGAGCATTGTCTATAGCCATGGTCAAACAGCACGCGCTGTATGTTTGAAAATGGCTGTGAGCGGTGTCGAACAACGGCAGTCTTGTAACAATAGAAGTTCGAAGTATTAAGTGTGTTTCATTGACTGAATCGAGAATAGTGCAGACCCTGATTGGTCTGTGCGGATGTGCAGGCTGATCTGGGGCTCCACTGGTCACATAACCCATTAGCCCCAGCCACATATATGATGGGGACTTCAGTTTAAAATCATATTCGACAAAACTATAGTGGGTTGGAATTATTTAACCCTTACACCGCTATCTTATTTTTTTTGTCGTCTGCTGTTTATATTCCATTTTCCATTTTTATCATCAAAAACATGAATTGACAGCACTTTAGAATAATTTACAACATGCTTTGACAGCACTTCAGAATCATTTCCATTGGAAATGATTCAGAAGTGCTGTCAAACCATGTTTTTTATTGAGAAATAAGGCAAGATATGAAAGCAACAGCGGATGACAATTGTTGTGTGTAGCGGTCTAAGGGTTAAATAATTAATCATTTTTCTTAATCAGACCAATGGCTTTGATAATGCAATATGGTGATCGCCGTAAGTCTCAACCATAAAGATCAATTTGATTTATTGGTTTTTAACAGTCTATCAACAGCTAAGGTCATTTATGGCTGGGCCAACAGGTTTGATCCCGTATATATAACCTGCTGCATTGGGGGAAAAATCCCAAAATCAGAACAGAATATTTACATCGAAAAAAAATAATATATTCAGCCCTGAAATGAGAATAACCTGACCTGGTGCCAGGTCCATACCACATCAAAGTCACTTGACCTCTTCCCCTACAATAGGATTATGAATAATCATAATACTCACATGAGGGGTATAATTAACCAGATTCAACTGTCACATACAAGAATGCCAACGACGTACGTGAGGACCAAACCCGGTCTCCGGTCGGGATTCCGGTAAGGATGAATCCCAATCGTTAACCCTTTGAACCCGAAATCCCGCTATATCGGTTTATGCAAAAAGTGCAGATCCAGATGAGCCGGCTCGTAACGAGCCGTCTCATCCGGATCTGCACTTTTTGAAAGTAATTTTTGAGACAAAAACACCCCCTTTTCATAAATGGACGAATCTGAAAATCATTTTGTGACCATTGGATTGGTCGGAACATTAGCATATCAGTCCATTCCAGTTCCTTAGGGTTGAAAGGGTTAAATTACCCATCGCATACTCCCACCTTCCACCCACTCCTTCACGGTGGTTAGCCATCACTGTGAGGATGCCATTGAAGCGTGGTAAAGATCCGACCAACAGAACAAAAAGGAGATAATTATGCAAGATATTGACGCACGTACAAAATTGTAGACACCTACGATGATGACGCCTAAGCCAGAATTTTGACCACTATGTCCCAGTTTCTTATCCCATTTCATGCTGAGGATATGCCATTTTGATTAGGGAAAATCATAAATATTTTATTTAAATGTGCTTAGAAGTATATGTCGCGACCACCATTTGAACCGTCTCATCGAGACGGTTCAAATGAGTGGTCGCAACATATACTTTCATTGAGAAATAACAAAAATAAAATATTAAAAAAAATAAATATCCGTAAAAGTACACGTGTAGTCTGCATGTAATGGGATAAAGAGGAACATAATTACAGTATTGCCAACAATAAGTGTAGAGGATAACGATTCTCTTCAACATTTACATGATGAAATTAATGTCTACTAATCCTTCGCTGTCTTACATCACATATAGTTTGGGCCCGCCATACCTGAAGAAAAGGACGTTACATCAACGGAAACACTAGTAGATCCAGATTCCCTTGAAATTTTACACTGCCAAATTATTATTTAATTCCGTTCTAGGCTGAATTAAATTTTGTCATCAGGGGGCCGTTTCACTAAACTTCTTACGACTAAAATGTTCGTAAGTGCAAACCTATGATAGTCTGTAAATGTCACATTAACAATGTTTTCTTGTAAACAATTATTGGATTTACATTTATTGAGCATAGGCTGCTTATGCAGCCTATGCTCAATAAATGTAAATCCATCAATTGAACTTTCCAGACGATTCCAAATTTGCACTTACGAACATTTTAGTCGTACGAAGTTTAGTGAAACGGGCCCCTGGCTGTTTATTTTTTATTTTCCACTTTTCTCGTCAAAAGTGGAAATGGTTTTAAAGTGCTGTCAAGAAGACCAACTATGAAACAACAGCAGATGACAGTTTATGTTTCCCACATTTTAACCCTTATAATGCTCAATTAATTTGTGTCGTCTGCTGAAATTTTTTTTTTTTCCATTCTTCTTATCAAAAACTTGGTTTTGCTGCACTTTAGAATCATTTCCAATGGAAATGATTCTAAAATGCTGCCAAACCATGTTTTTACTGATAGAAAAGACAAAATATATACCTTTACATGTATGAATTTATTTTAAAATATTTTATTTTTATTTTTGTTGTTTCTCAATGAAAGTATATGTTGTGACCACTCATTGAACCGTCTCGACGAGACTTCTGAGCGCATAGAAGGAAAATATTTAGGATTTTCCGCAAACATAATGACATATCCTCAGCATGAAATGTGTTAACCCTTAGAATGCTGGAAACGAAGTGTCATCTGCTGTTGCTCAATATTTTGCCTTTTTCTCTCAATAAAAGCATGGTTAGACAGCACTTTATAATCATTTCCATTGGAAATGATTCTAAAGTGCTGTCAAAACATATTTTTATGAGAAAAATGGAACATAAAAAATAAACAGCAGACGACACAATTTAATTCAGCAGTGTAAGGGTTAATGAGCAAAGCAGTCTGTACAAGGGCAATGCTGGTCGCAAATTGTGAGGTTCCTTTTATCAGCCGATGGCCCCATTATGTGTTGTACAGCAAACAACAGGAAATAAACATTCATCAGCAATCATAAACTCCCAGACTGATGTTTATTTTCTCCCATTATGTTCTGCATTTTATGCCACCACATATAATGGTGTCATGCAGTGTCTGGCATACCATTTCTTCTGTCTGTATAAGTCTTTGCCACCACACATAATGGTGCCATATAGTAAGTGGTATGTCCTTCCATCCATTACCATCCATGTTTTTATCAAAATCAGTTCATGAGGATTTTTTTTATTTATTGGGTGTTTAGCGGCCTATCAACAGCTAAGGTCATGTAAGGCCAGGCAAACATCCAGGTTGCATCCTGTTTTAACCTGCTGCATTGGAAGATGTCTTTTGAAAAATTTGACCTACCTTCCTACAGCGACAATGTCAGCGACAGCGATCATGTGACAACCTCCATTTTAACAAATCTGTTTGTTTGTTTATTAGTGTTTAACGGCCTATCAACAGCTAAGGTCATGTAAGGCCGGGCAAACGGGTTTGATCCCATTTTAACCTGCTGCATTGGGGGGAAAATCTCAAAATCAGAACGGAATATTTACATCGAGAACAAATATATTCAGCCCTGAAATTAGAATAACCTGACCTGGTGCCAGGTCCATACCACACCAAGTCACTTGGCCCCTTCCCCTAAAATAGGATTACAAATATCGTAATACTCACATAAGGGGTATAACCAGATTCAACTGTCACATACAAAATGCCAAAGACGTATGTGAGGGCCAAACCAGGTCTCCAGTCGGGATTCCGGTGAGGATGAACCCTGATCGTTAAATTACCCATCGCTTGCTCCCACCTGCCACCCAATCCAAATCTGAGAAGTTTCACTCATACATCATCCCTGTGAAGTTTGGCTAACATCGGCCCAGCAGTTTGGAAGAAGCCGCTTAAAAATGTGGATGGACGACAGACGACGAAGGACGAAAAGCGGAAATCAGAGAATTTGAATATTGGCATTGGCACATAAAACTGTACCCTTCTCATGCTTAACCCATTAAAGACGGGATACAAATATAGTAGTATAAAACTTTTTAGGGGGAAAATGTCCTATTTTCGTTATTTCATCTCGAAAGTATATGTTGTTACCACTCATTTGAACCGTCTCAACGAGATGGTTCAAATGAGTGGTAACAACATATACCTTTATGGAGAAATAAACAAAATAATGAGATTTTTTCGACAAAAATTATCGTATCCTTAGACTGAAATGGGTTAAGACGCATCACAGAAAATTCTAAATATTTTTCTTTATTTAAAATCTCGATGATACGGTTCAAATGAGTGGTCACAACATATACTTTGAATGATAAACAAAAGTGCCGAAGGTCACAATATACACCCGTCGAGGCAAGGCCAGTCAACAAGGGGAGATAACTCACTGAAAACCAATAGGGTTCTTCATCTTGACTTGATAAACATGTATACTGAATTTGGTTACGATCAGTCAAGTAGAACAAGAGTTATTGTGTGGACAAGGATACAGTCCTAAAATAAACAAGAAATGCGTCTGTCGAACGCGGATGCCACCTACAGCATATTTGAGAAACTGTGACAAAGTGGTTAACCGAAAAGTGTGACGGACGGACGGACGGACAGACGGACAGACGGACGGACGGACAGACGGACGGTCCAAACACTATATGGGAATCGGATATTTTTCAAAATCAATAGGCTTCTTCATCTTGCTGTGATAAACATGTATACCAAATTTGGTTATGATCGGTAAAGTAGAACTTGAGTTATTGTGTGGACAAGGATACAAAGTGTGAAAATTAAAATGGCCGCCAAGGGGAGATGAGACATCGGAAATGTTTGACAATCAATAGGCTTCTTCGTCTTGTCGTGATAAACATGCATACCAAATTTGGTTACGATCCGTCAAGTAGAACTCAAGTTATTGCGTGGACAAGGATACAGAGTTAACAAGCTGTGCCCGCCCGCAGCCCGCCGCCAGCTGCCCGCCCCCGCCGCCCGCCCCCACCACCCGACCATACAAGGTGAATACATAAAATGTCCCGTTTTTTCAAACCGGCGTATAACAAGAAGAAATTTGTGGAAAAACATGTAATGGGTAAATGTGGCTGTGACTGGAGAAATGGGGCTTATGGGTCTCGCGACCAGTGTAGATCCATATCATCCTGTGCATCAGCAGTCTGATCAGGATCTGCACTGGTCACCATTCCATCAATGAAACACCCATCATGCTTCTAGCACGTAATAATGCTTTGTACATGCTACGCGCGTGTGCTATATTTGATCAAGAGCCACATAGGTCATAATTCCCTTATGCACCATTTCTCCAGTCAGAGCCACAAATAAGTCTGGGTACAAGTTCAGTATTCAGGCAATAGAAATTAGCACAGCGGCGATGATGAAATATCTTCCTGATCCTGGCGACAAGATCTGGAGAGTCGGTTTCCACGGAGATAAACAGACAATTAAGCTGCTTTTAATCCCCACAAACTTCTCTTAGATGGCCAATAAAAACTGCATCAGTATTCATTTATCTGTCAGCCAGGCAATATAGACTGAAGGGCAGACAAAAAAGGCAGACAAAAAAAGTGCGGACACGAAGATTGTTGGAAACGAAGATTGTTGTCCGCAGTTTTTCATTTTCAACTTATTTATGGCAGCATTTGAGAATCTTAAGAGAAAAATAAGGAAAAACAATATAAATGTGAAAATAATATTTAGTGAAAACGTATTAATTTATTAGGCTTACATATATGTGTACAGCACGATAATGACATAATACTTCTGATAGCACAGAAGGAAAATATTTAGGATTTTCCGCAAACATATCCTCAGCATGAAATGGGTTAACAGTTAACACATTATGCATTGACCGAATAAACGCCGACTCAACCCTTAGACCGCTACTCACAACAATTGTCGTCTGTTGTTGCTTTTATATATTGCCTTATTTCTCAATAAAAACATACTTTGACAGCACTTCAGAATCATTTCCAATGGAAATGATTCTGAAGTGCTGTCAAAGCATGTTGTAAATTATTCTAAAGTGCTGTCAAAGCAGGTTTTTGATGATAAAAATGGAAAATATAAAATAAACAGCACACGACAAAAAAATAAGATAGCGGTCTAAGGGTTAATGTGTCTTTACAATTGACCCTTAGAATGAGGGAAAGGTCAATTGTCGTCTGCTGTTGTTTTATATTACCTGCCTTCTCAATCAAAACATGGTTTGGCAACACTTAGAATCATTTCCAATGACTGCGACATTTCCAATGGAAATGATTCTAAAATGTAAAATTGTATTTTTGATGAGAAACAAGAGTGCCAAAGGTCACAATATACGCCTGTCGAGGCAAGGCCCTTCAACAAAGGGAGATAATTCACTGAAAACCAATTGGTGGCCATCAAAGTTTCATAAAAATCTGGCAGTTAATGACAAAAAATATGACATCGTAAAATGGTTATATTTTATTTATTCTATGCCACCAATATACGAGAGGACGATAATGTGATCGAGACATCGAGTGGCAGACATGTTGTGCAAGCCGACTGTCATTTCACTAATACTCTTCCTGTCAAGAACGGCTAATACTGCTATTAGTATTCATAAAGAGACGCAAAGATAATTTGCAGCTTGCCTATCGGTGTGGACCATTTCCTCGAACAGACGTCCCTGCGATGCCCCACAGACATGCTGGCCAAACACACACCACAGATGAGACGATTTGTCCACAGGGACTTGGGGAACTTGCATAATGATCAGTTTTAAGGCCTTCTGTTCTGCCTTATCATATGATAGTACATGTACAGAGCTCCAGAAAAGCTGTGTATTGGCGTATTTTACGCACTTATTTTAGCAGAATACGCATTGGTTATTAAAAGTGGGAGTACAAAATACTCACAGCAATGTGAAAATACGCATTGATTTTCAAATTTAGTAGTGAAAATAAAGTTAAACATTTACTTAGTTGAGCTGCAAAAAGCAAATAGTGTTTGCTTTTTGCAGCTCAAATAAGTGAATTTATAAAAAAAAATAAAAAATTATCATTTGTGCCCTACTTAACCCTTTGAACCCGAAAGCCCGCTATATCGGTTTATGCAAACAGTGCAGATCCATCAGGATCTGCACTGTTTGAAAGTAATTTTCATATTTTTGAGAACAACAAATACCCCCTTTTCATAAATGGACGAATCTGAAAATCATTTTGTGACCATTGGATTGGTCGGAACATTAGCATATCACAGTCAATTCCAGTTCCTTAGGGTTGAAAGGGTTAATAAGGAAGAAAATCAATAACACATTTGTAAAAGTAAAATATACATTGAATTTGAAATCTGGGAGTATAATACTCTTTATATACAAAACTTATCTGCAGCACTGCATGTATGAGAAGTTTTCAAAAGTGATTTCGGAGATCTGCAATATTTATGTAAACGACGTTGTCAGTCGGCATAAATTCAATTCCACGCATTGAATTCCGCATGTGCTCAGGAAATTTTATCAACTGCCGACATATAACAAAATTAACATGTTTTTGTTTTTTTTCAGAATCAATATTGGGTAACACTGAAATGCAAAACTGCAGAAAATCTGAAATACAGACCCATACGCAAAGTTATTTACAGGACATGACGACCATCAGCATCAACAAGCACAGTTTTCCAAATGTGACGCAAGAATTACCGTATTCAAGGACAGAGCTCCAGATAAGCTGCGTATTTGCGTAAATACCCAATTAAAATTGCCAAAAACCCAAATGAAATCAGAAGTAGCGAGTATCAATCAAAAAGCAATAACAAATTTGTGGTACCTTTATCATGCTGCAGAACACAATAAACATACCACAAATATAGCATATTTTTCTTATTTTCCATGAAAACACAACTTGGTATTTCATTAGAATTGTCTCCAAGGAGACTATAAAGAAACTATTAGGATTTTCCACAAACAAAATGGTGTATCCTCAGCATGAAATGGGTTAACGAAGTACCTTATGTGCTTGTAACACAAAGTATATATCTGTCACAGGGTGAGAAAAATTATCATAAAAATGTGCACCGGCCCGGGACTTGAACCTGGAAAATCTCGCTTACCGTACCATCGTTCTAACAAACTGAGATAACTGGATAACAAATTTTCCGCCCATGTGAGTTACAGAAACACCATGACATACTCCCCCGTAAAAGTGGAATTCGTTCCTGATGCTTTATGGGACAGAGATCTACATCTCAGATGTGGTTGATCTCGGAGTGGCGATAAAAAATTACAATTTTTTAAAAAAAGAAGAAAAAAAATCGAAAATTTTAATTTTTTTATCGCCAATATATCAATCAGGGTCCAAAGTGGAGCGCCAAATGTCGCAGGGTGAGAAAATTGAGCAGCTGACCTGTGCCTCAAACCCGCGACCTCTGGTTTACCGTACCATCACTTTAAGCGACTGAGTCAACTGGGCACAAATACTTTGTCTGCCCATCGTGACTTACCGGTACATAATATTACATACTGTGACATATCATCACCATGCTGAAGGAGCTATACTGGCCATGAATGTGGTATTAAAGCCCAATGTTGTCCGTCTATGGCAGGGGTGGATGTAGAGGGGGGTTCTGGGGTTACAACCCCCCGTTCAGCCACAGAGTTTACATAGATCAGAGTTTACCACCAGTTGGAGTCTGAATTTAAATGCCGTAAAACACAGGAAAGTGCATTTCTGGACATCTAGGTTTCAAAATTTGCCCTGGGGAGCATGCCCCCCGGGGGCATGCCCCTCAGGGCAAATTTTGAAACCTAGATCCCAGACCCCAGTAGCATACTCGTTTCACTCCGTGGAGCTCGAAAGAGGACAACCCCCCCCCATTCCCCAAATGCTGGATGCGCCCCTGTATGGTACACATGTCCTCGAGTGAATGAGCCTGTTTTACAAGTAACAAGGTTACTCTGCTCCACAATCAAGGGACAATTGAATTGTATACGAGCCAAAGTCCACTGGCTGTCGAGCTGAGATGAATTAGTCCATGGAGCATAAATACAGAGGCTTTTTACTTGGCGCCAACTCGTTCACCAATCTCCCCAGTTGCCGACACATAACTCTGCAAACACTCCCGTAGTAGAAAGACGGTACGCGAGTATATGCAAAGTTACATTTCGGCACCTACTGTCTGTTTTACGAAACCTGCCAAACTTTTTTGATAATATTAAATTATAGCAATATTTAAGAATGAGCCTTCTTTTTATTTTGTGCAATTTGGTCCAATATTGATTTAATTACGAACGAGATGGCCGAGGCCCGCATGTCGCGCCCGCCGAGGCTTTGATAGTAAACAAAAAACTTTAACAAAACAAAAACTTTTAACAAAAAACTTTAACCCGGATGCACGTACCGGTACGTACAGATGTAGACATACGCCAATATCGCGCTGTCCACAAGCGGGCGCGACAAAAATGATTTCTCAATAGGAATTTTAAATGGGGGAAAATATCTGGAGAAGCTGCAGGAGGAATCAAAAAAAAATAAAAAACAAAATTGAAAATTCGCTCTGAAACCCGACTATTAGGTAGCAGTGACCAGTAGCCGCCAGTTTCATATAATGGCACCGGTGAAATTTATAAATATTACACTTTCTGCTGATTAAAATTCATTTTAATTGTTTAATGAATTTTTTGTAGTTAGGTTTGAGGAATTTGATTCCTCAAACCTTTTGTTTTCTTTGGTTTTTTTTTTCTTTTTCTTTTTCTTTTTCTTTTTTTTCTTTTTCTTTTTATTCAGCCGTCGAGACTACAGCCCAAACCGCTGGTCGGATCGACATCAAATTTTGTATACCGATTCGCATCAACAGTGAGACGAGAATAACTCAATTTTCAGAATTCTCATGACGTCACTTTTTACGAAACCGGAAGTGACGTCATATATCATATAATTCCCTATAACTTCCTTATTTTCCAACCGATTTCAAAAATTCTTTTTGAATTGTAAAGCTGCGAGAATTCTCTATCTTCGTTTCGGTGACAATGTTTGGCTATCTGCTCAAATGAGAGAGCTATAGACATGTGAAATTGAGAAAAATGAAAAAAATCAACAATTTCAGATTTTTATTTTATTTTAACGGTGGTCTTTGAAAACAGTTTCCAATTTGTACAGTAATCTCAGCAACATAATTTTTTGACAGCGTCACGCGGGACATTCATCCGCACAGAAGATGATATTTTTCAGAGCAATGGCTTGAATAGTTCTGATTCTATTGTCTTTCAAACTTGGACGTTTTTTTTCAATTTTTCAAATTTGAAATGGTCATAACTTTTTTATTATCTAACCGATTTCAAATATTTTTTTTGCATTAAAAAGCCAACAAAATTCTCTATCTCCGTTTCACTGGTAGTTTTTGGCTATCTGCCCAAATGAGAGAGTTGTAGGCATTTGAAGTTTCTAAAAAAAATTGAAATGGTCATAACTTCCTTATTATTCAACCGATTTCAAATATTTTTTTTGCATTAAAAAGCCAATAAAATTCTCTATCTCCAGTTCGCTGGTAGTTTTTAGCTATCTGCTCAAATGCGCGAGCTACATTTTTTTTTCAATTTTTCAAATTTTAAATGTTCATAACTTTGTTATTATCTAACCGATTTCAAATATTTTTTTTCCATTAAAAAGCCAACAAAATTCTCTATCTCCGCTTCGCTGATAGTTTTTGGCTATCTGCCCAAATGAGAGAGTTGTAGGCATTTGAAGTTTGGTTCTTTCATTTTTTTATTTTCTTTGTTGTTCAACATAATCATGATAATTATACCGATGAAAGCCGAAACAGGCCGAATGCATTTTTCACATTTGAAATGGTCATAACTTTTTTATTATCTAACCGATTTCAAATATTTTTTTTGCATTAAAAAGCCAACAAAATTCTCTATCTCCGATTCGCTGGTAGTTTTTAGCTATCTGCCCTAATGAAGAGTTGTAGGCATTTAAAGTTTTAAAAAAAAAATTGAAATGGGGCAGTAACTTCCTTATTATTCAACCGATTTCAAATATTTTTTTGCATTAAAAAGATAATATTCCAATAAAATTCTCTATCTCCGATTCGCTGGTAGATAGCTATCTTCCTCAAATGCGCGAGCTACATGCATTTGAAGTTTGAGAACGAGCATATAAACTTAGCCGCCTAGAACAGTGTGTACAGCTGACAAACTTCGAGGTGGAGGCCAGACAGGTATGGTGGGCTGTATCAGACACTGGTTTTATATACGAACTGACATGCTGTGAGTGCTTTAGAATCGTCTTAACTTCAATGTCAGACTAGGGGGTTAACGGTACACATTTCGTAGAACGTTATATAATGAAAAATGCTTAGAATAGTCAAGCGATTCTGAAAATACAAAACTTTATTTTTTCAATTTCATTGGAATTGCATCAATTTTTTTTGAGTTTCATATGTTTTCGTCATTGGCAATGTCTTCTAATCACTTTGCCAGTGTACGTTTGTCAGTACATCAAGCCTCAAACCGTTGATGCAGCTTCAGCTGCTCTAGTTGATTTTGTATTTTATTCAGATTTTACATCGTATTAATTGATGAATGCTCATTCCAGGGCCATCTGACCTGTTCCCATTGATCAGAAATGGACAAATACGAATTGAGGGTATGTTGTGACAAAAACTGATCAAAACAACAGATTTTTCTGGGAGTTTCAAACAAGAATTTATTTCAGAGAAAACTCATGGATGGGAACTGGTTTGCACCATGATAGTGCATTTGCCTCTGGATGATGATCGAGAACACATACAACAATTCAATCTGTAGTTCCGCAAGTAGTGTGGCACGGCATGGTTTTAAAGTGAATATTTTACCTCAGAATTGGACAATTTTAAAGAGGCTGCACCAAGATATTTCACATTCCTGCATAGGTAAGGAGCACTAATAGAGCAGCATATTTGTGTTTATGTAAAAGCTTCTTGTGTGTCTAGGTCACGAATGTCGAACTCATATTGCTGTCTGCCTACTTATTTGGAATATTGAATTAAATACATACTGTCCGAGGGCGTGAAACTGATAATTTTAAATTAACTGGTCACTGCCCCCTTAGTAGATAGCTTGGAAATGATCTAACTAAGAAAACAAAAGTTTAGATTTTGAAAATCAGCTCACTATTTCTGAAATTACCGGTAGAAATCTGTTTTTAGGAAATAAAAAGAAGGCCAATATTGTTTTTTGCATTGTCCATATACTTCTGTCGTTTTTGCGAAGAATCGATTTCCGTGTCTCCGACACGGAAATAGATTCTTCACAAAAACAACATCAGGCCCAAGAACTAATGGACCATACCCAGTAAATGGCCAGTAACACCATGTGCAGCCTGATACTAGAAACATGAATACCGTATTCATGGTTCTGTAACCCGATACGAGAAACACAAATAGTGGTTTGACAAAAGGAACCCAGGGTTCTTTGAAACCAGGGATTACTGCAACACCAAAGCATCTGGAAAATGAAATGACATCCCAGCTACAGCTAAGGTCATATAGGGACGGGACCACAGTTTTAAAGTCTCACCTGACAGACCAGTGGTATGGAAATACGATGAACATATTTTTCATGCCCTAAGATAGGGTTTGAACTCCGAACCTTCAGTGTTGAAGTCCTGTATTCCACCCCTGAGCCACAGCCGGATACCTTCCAACATATCTGGATGGACGTTGTCGGCCAGACCATGTTTTGTGGTTATGAAACTTTACTAAGTTCTCCAAAGTTGTACTCAAACCCAGACAGTGTGATTGGCCGAGACTGAGCACAGCTCAGCCTCAACCAATCAAACTTTCTGATTTGTGGCTGTGACTGTAGAAATGGGGCTTATGGGTTTTGCGACCATGTAGATCCAGATCTAATGCATCCGCACAGTTTGAACAGGATCTGCATTGTTCGCCATACCATCAATGAAACACACGTCATGCTTCTAACAATCAACATACATGTAAATTGTTATCATGCTACAGGAATGTGTTACTTGAACAGGGTCTAAACTGGTGACAAATCCCATAAGCCCCATTTCTCCAGACACAACCACATTTGAGCACGAGAATGGAGCTTAGAAAGCACAGGTCCAGAATATGTTTATGAAGGTGTATCACAACTTTCTTCAGGTCTATTTTGTCAAGAATTGGATCATTATAAAACGCCGTCTCATTGGATCTGCAGTACTTGCAGAAATTTCAACTCTTTGCATGCTAGCGGTGAAAATATCCGCCAAGCAAAATAGGAGTATACGTTTTATTTCTCTCTGTAAATATTTCTTGGAATTTCATTAGAATTGAGTCCTCAGGACTCAATTCTAATGAAATTCCAAGAAATATTCATGATATTTACAGGGAGAAATAAAAGAAAATAAGATGATTTCTTGTCCGCTATATTTGAACTATTTATAGCCCACACGTTTCCCAGCATGCAAAGAGTTAAGATTATTTTCCTACATACCCACTTTCGGATGAACGTAATAGTCCAAGAATTGGAACAGAACAATCCATATCCGATATTTAGAAATACAAGTGCTGTCAAATCATATTTTCATTTAGAAAGAATGCAAAATATGAAACAACAGCAGACGCAATTTTTCGTTCCCGCCTTTTAAGGATTAAATTATTATTTTCAACTTGATTTTTAATTTTAATCAGATATTTACATCGCATTAATTGATGAATGTTCATTCCAGGGCCATCTGACCTGTTCCCATTGTTCATAAATGGGCAAATACGAATTGAGGTATATATGTTGTGAGTTCTGCAAGTGACTTGGCACGGCATGGTTTTAAAGTGTAAATTTCACCTCAGAATTTGATAATTTTATAGAGGCTGCAACGAGATTTCACATTCCTGCATAGGTAAGGAGCACTAATAGAGCAGCATATTTGTGTTTATGAAAAAGCTTCTAGTGTGTCTTGTTCACAAATGTCGAACGCATATTGCTGTCTGCCCACTTATTTGGAATATTGCATTAAATACATACTGTCCTAGGGCGTGAAATTGATACTTTGAAATTAACTGGTCACTGCCCCCTTTGCATGCTCCAGGCCAGCTGCACACACTATAAAAGTACAAAGCAGGGGTTGTCTACGTCACATGATATATATTTGGTAGTGTCCTGGGGCCACTTCAATTAGTCTGCATGCACACCGCAGACAGACACAATATTATTGGTCTCACTGTGTCCAAAGTTCAGATTCTAAATAAGGTTTGTAGCATACCGATACTGGAATAGATTTGTTACAGCCATATTTGGAGGGTATTAGGAGGGGTGGGGGGGGGGGGGTTGGGGTTCCTCCTGTGTCAAAAATCATGGGGGGGGGGATTATTTCTGGGGGGGGGGGGGATTTTGTCTGTATCCCACCATCACTATATATGAGTGAGCATTACATAGTTAACACTGAAATTACAATATCATTACAATACTGAAACCAAAATATCCTGAATATTTTACCTAATCAGTTGGCTGGTCATGGCCAGAATATTATGGAAGCTGTCTTATTATCTAAACAAGAAACGAGGCAAAGCCACGAAGGCCAGGTTTTTTCCAAGCATAGACACTTGGATAACATAATTATACCCACTTTTTGTAGACTAGATGGCCGTGGCCTGCATGTCGCGCCTTGGGACGAGGCATGGACACTAAAAAAATAGATATAGTAGATGGAAAAACTTTAACCAAAAAACTTTAACCGGACAAACGGACGAACGGACGGACGTATGCCAAAATGCTGACGATATCGCGCTTTCCGCAAGCAGGTGTGACAATGATGATAAACACCCATGTGAAGTATCAAGGTATTGGGTTTGAAGCAGTTGCAGAGATATAGTACACGAAAAAACTTTAACAAAAAATTCAAAGTAATTTGACCTTGACATTGGGCACGGATCGCGCTTTCCCGCAAGCAGGTGCAACAATGATGATAAACACCCATGTGAAGTATCAAGGTATTGGGTGAAGCAGTTGCAGAGATATAGTACACAAAAACTTTAACAAAAAAATTCAAAGTAATTTGACCTTGACATTGGGCACAGGATCGCGCTTTCCGCAAGCAGGTGCGACAATGTGATAAACACCCATGTGAAGTATCAAGGATTGGGTGAAGCAGTTGCAGAGATATAGTACACGAAAAAAAAAACTTTAACAAAAAAATTCAAAGTAATTTGACCTTGACATTGGGCACAGGATCGCGCTTTCCGCAAGCAGGTGCAACAATGATGATAAAACACCCATGTGAAGTATCAAGGTATTGGGGTGAAGCGATTAGTTTCAGAGATATAGTACACAAAAAACTTTAACAAAAAAATTCAAAGTAATTTGACCTTGACATTGGGCACAGGATCGCGCTTTCCGCAAGCAGGTGCGACAATGATGATAAACACCCATGTGAAGTATCAAGGTATTGGGTGAAGCAGTTGCAGAGATATAGTACACGAAAAAACTTTAACAAAAAATTCAAAGTAATTTGACCTTGACATTGGGCACAGGATCGTGCTTTCCGCAAGCAGGTGCGACAATGATGATAAACACCCATGTGAAGTATCAAGGTATTGGGTGAAGCAGTGGATCGCGCTTTCCGCAAGCAGGTGCGACAATGATGATAAACACCCATGTGAAGTATCAAGGTATTGGGTGAAGCAGTTGCAGAGATATAGTACACGAAAAAACTTTAATCAAAAAAAAGGGTTCAAAGTAATTTGACCTTGACATTGGGCACAGGATCGCGCTTTCCGCAAGCAGGTGCGACAATGATGATAAACACCCATGTGAAGTATCAAGGTATTGGGTGAAGCAGTTGCAGAGATATAGTACACAAAAAAACTTTAACAAAAAAATTCAAAGTAATTTGACCTTGACATTGGGCACAGGGGCCGCACGGTTGGGGGTTAGAATGAAAATATGGATGATGATAAACACCCATGTGAAGTTTCATTAAGGTAATGGGCGAAGCAGTTGCAGAGATATAGTACAACGAAAAAGTTTTAACCAAAAAACCAACAACTCAACCAAACCGTACGTTAAAAAGTTAACGTTGAAAATGGCTAAGTCAATTACGTAGAAATAATAGGTGAAGGTAAAAAAATGGAAAATTATTTCTAATTTTAGTTTTTATTATTCATACTCACCTGAATGGTTGCAAACTGATAGGTTGCTATGAAATCGTCCTATAATAAAAAATCTGCCTACTCTAATCACTCATAAATAACCCACCATAGACCATTCCGCTCTACCCACAGCCAATTGGCTAGTCCGCTATTTAGACTCCTCCTATTATTGTTAGGTATACAGCTTCAAAAGTAAATCATTTCCATATGGAAATGACACTGCTAGATAAAAATAGCCTGAAGTATACTAAGTAGGGAGAAGATAAAACCATCAAGCGGGGACGGGAGGAGGGTCTACCTTACCATTCAGGTGAGTATGAATAATAAAAACTAAAATTAGAAATAATTTTTCCATTTTTATGTCTTCAAACTAACCTGAATGGTTGCAAGAATTCGTAGTGATGGTGGGAGGTATTCTCACTATCATACTCGACCGGAATGGTAAGGCAGATTAAAAACCCTCAAAACAGACAAAAATATATGGTCTAGGTACACACTTGGGTGTTACCTATATAGTAATAACATGGTCTCACCCTAGAATCATAGGGGAGCCCAAAGCGGGCCCCCCCCCCCTTTTCTACGAAGTAGAAGAGAGGTGGATAAAGAGCAAGCACCACCACGCTAGTCTTGTAGACTGACTCGTAGACTCCAACCTGCTATACTTGGTAAAAAACGCCGGAGAATACTCAAAGTATAGCTGCTGCTACCAGACGAAGTCCTGGCGAATGTAGTCGCCCGGCACTTCACACGCAATAACTCAACTGAGATAAACTGAAAGTCTATACATAGTCACATGACGACACAAGACTCGTACATATCGAGAACACAGTATAAGCCCTAAGCACTAAGGTCATCCTAACAAGCAAGTGCTGAGGAGTTAAACTGGCCCTAAAGCCAGATCAAAACCTATACCAGGATTTGACACTAACTTTTGGCCCAGGGATTCCGCAGCATGGACATCCCTATTGTTACATAATGTTGAATGGGATTTTCTTGAAAATGCAGTGATTCCTCCTACAAAACAGAGATCCTCGGGATCTCGGGACACTGCGAGTGTCGACCATTGTATACCTATAAACCCATGTATAGTAGACAAAGAGAATAGAATCATTAACCCAAAGTGAAACACTATCCTTTGCAACAACACTGCTACAAACTAGAAAGGTAGCCTCGCCCTAATTGAAACATGTACAAAACAATGCCTCCTGGGCCAGCGTGATGAACCGTAAGAACCATAGATCACCACAGATCCCCGTTCATCAACAAAGGCAAGTGGAGTTCATCGAGCGGAGAGTCACACTTACCAACCCCCAGGATTCCACTGGACTGTAAAGACAAAAACCGAATAATCGGGTAATCAGAAAAAATCGCAGACTATCGCGAACAGGAGATCCAAACAGCCTCCTAAACTTGATGCTACCGGCTGATAAACCCACAACTGCACCCGCTGCTACTAACGGACCCATTCTTAAACATCTCCCTGAGATGTCAACCCCATGTCGGTCACATGAGGAACTGGAGAGAAAAGGGGTTACTTTCCGGAACACCACATATGTATTCCGGAACAAAAATCAGTACTCACTTATATGCATAAAATAAGTTAAAAAATAGCCTTGGCCCAAGTTTCGGCTACCATGAGCACCCGAATATCTACAATAACACTGATTGCAAGACGCAAAAACATCACCGCGCTGTGACAGGACCAATCTGGGCCATGTCTCGCTGAAATCATAGATGAACAGAAGTGTTGTCCTAACTTCTTCCGATAAAACAATCCACAAATAAGTTGGCTGCGCGCTTAGATCAGACATTATACGAATTACGTGATGAATAAATCAATATCTCTGAGCGCTGGAATATCAAATGGTAATCGCCTAGACGAGAATGATAACGGGTAAAATAACAATAGGATTATTGGCAGAATTTTATATAAACGAAATAATAATATCCAGATATACCCGCGCCGATCAAAAATCGTACTTTAATAGTAATAACCGTACTACCGTCTATCTAACGTATTTCCCGGAATAAATACGGAAAAATCGTAACAGTTGGCAGTTACGCATCTCCTGCCAGTGCAGAGAGCGATCATAGAAGAAGTTGAGACTACATGCACCTCGTGCATTTATGGCCTAAACAACTCAGCTGCAGAACCACTTACTGTAGAATAAACTCAAGTAAAGGCCCTATCTATCCAACGGAAGACAAAGGATTGCGATACCTCCCGTTGGCTTAAAATTGGTAATAAAAAACTTTACGGTCGGTACCGGATGTCCTAATTCTTCCGAACCTAATGCTTCATCGCACGGACTGGACAGAAAGTGTGAACCACTGTCGCTGACAGACGTGACGGAGGGAGGCCCGAACCACAACTGATTCCAGATCATGTGAGAAGGGATAAAGTATCTGAGGGAGAAATCTCGGTCATAGGAGAAACTGCTGATGTGCAAACAGCAGTGTGCTTCCATCTAACACAATAAACATTTTGAAAAATATGTACACATGATACGAACCCACAAACACCCCGGTCAGAAATGGTTGCTACCCCGGTGCCCGGTACCCGGTGCCTGCCCGGTGCCCGGTGCCCGGTGCCCGTAACACAAAACCGGCACCTCTCCTGCGAGAGTTAGGGTACGTTGTGACCGGGTGAATGTGATCAACACCTGCCGCAGCAAACCCTAGACTGGCAGTCCTCTACCACATACGTGGAATCTGATTCAACAGAACTGTACTGTATCGTTCCAAATAGTATATGTACTGCCCAAGCTAGTACTACATGTAGAAACCCTCGAAGAACTAACCCAATCCTGACCTACGACGAGATCGACTCCTCGACTTACGTGAACACGTAGAACGAAGACCAACCGAAGACAGAACGTCTTCCTACCGGAAGCAGCAGGCTGTCCAGGAGAGTCTGGTGCCCGGTGCCCTGTGTTTGACCGTGCCCGGTAGCTGCCCGGTGCCCGGTGGCTGCCCGCCCGGTGCCCGGTGCCCGGTTCGGTGACCGGTGCCCGGTTCGATGCCCGGTGCCCGGTGCCCGGTGCCCAGCCCGGTGACCGGTGCCCGGTGACATAACCGGTGCCCGGTGCCCGGTGCCCGGTGCCCGGTGCCCGGTGCCCGGTGACATAATGTCCCGGTCCCGGTGCCCGGTGACATAACCGGTGCCCGGTGCCCGGTGCCCGGTGACATAACCGGTGCCCGGTGCCCGGTGCCCGGTGACATAACGGTGCCCGGTGCCCGGTGCCCGGTGCCCGGTGCCCGGTGCCCGGTGCCCGGTGCCCGGCAACATAACCGGTGCCCGGTGCCCGGTGCCCTGCCCGGTGACCGGTGACCGGTGCCCCCGGCGCCCGGTGATATAACGGACCTGCCCGGTGATAAAACCCGGTGCCCGGTCGCGGCGGCCCGGTGACCGGTGCCCGGCGCCCGGCGCCCGGCGCCCGGCGCCCGGTGCCCCGGCGCCCGCGCCCGGCCGTGCCCGTGCCCGGTCCCGGTGCCCGGTGCCCGGTGCCCGGTGCCCGGTGCCCGGTGCCCGTACCGGGCGCCTCTACTGAAGAGCTGGGTCAGCTTCAATCCGGGTGATATATTATCAAGAACCGGCCGAAACTACCCTTGTGATAGGTATAGCTCTATGGGAACCGGTGATATGAGATCAGTAACCGGACCCATGCAGCCCAGTATCCCCTGCATGGATCACCGGCCTATCACCTGAGCAAAGTTTCGAAGTCAGAGAACCTGACCGAACTTTCTCAACGGAACCAGATCCCCCCGATGGGGGATCCCATCTGGCACACCCTCCGAAGCCTTACCAACCTCGGAAGGCCCCACCGCTCCCAAGAGCTGGAAAGCGGCCACAGACTACTTAGAACGTGAGATATGGGTCCTACGATACCCATCCTTACCCCACGTCGTATCCGTCCAACGGACAGACAACTCACATGGCCTCTCCTTGCAACACCCGCCACAGGCATAAGCACCTGTCCTTATGGGTGTCCCACGGAGAAGTCATGTGCCCACAAGCAGAGCGTGATTGCGGCATGCTAACCGGTATTGTAATACAAAACCCGATAGAATACCCCGCAATACGCTACAAAAAATGTGTCACGGGAACGAATCCACTAAGGGACGAACCCGTTAGGGTACGAAAAAACGTACACACGAACCGCGAAAATACGTGACACAGAATAAAACACAGTGAAAAACCCCAAAAAACGCAATGGAGTAATAATCGCGAACACGAATGAGTGATAGTAATACGTATTGAACAATATGAAATGACAAATAAGGTACAATACACGGCAGAAATTCAAAATTCGAACGAAATTATGGGAGATACAAAATATACCTGCACCCAGATAGCGTCCTAAAAATAATAGGAAGAGTCTAAATAGCGGACTAGCCAATTGGCTGTGGGTAGAGCAGAATGGTCTATGGTGGGTTATTTGAGTGATTAGAGTAGGCAGATTTTTATTATTAGGACGATTTCATAGCAACCTATCAGTTTGCAACCATTCAGGTTAGTTTGAAGACATAAAAATGGTCACATGTTGGATAGTTGTATGTGGTAGGCACCCCTTGGTTATGAAGCTGTGAAAGTTTGGTGGTCCTAGGTGGTACAGTACCAAAGAAATGGACTTAAACACGAAAACTTAACATTGTAAACGCGAAAACTTAACATTGAAAATGGCTAAGTAGACTGCGCGGAAAAAATGGGTGAAGTTAAAAAAAAAAGTAACATGTTGGATAGTGATATGTGGTGGGTACCCCTTGATTATGAAGCTGTGAAAGTTTGGTGGTCCTAGGTGGTACAGTACCAAAGAAATGGACTTAAACACGAAAACTTAACATTGTAAACGCGAAAACTTAACATTGAAAATGGCTAAGTCGACTACGCGGAAAAAATGGGTGAAATTAAAAAAAAGTAACATGTTGGATAGTGATATGTGGTGGGCACCCCTTGATTATGAAGCTGTGAAAGTTTGGTGGTCCTAGGTGGTACAGTAACAAAGAAATGGACTCAAACACGAAAACTTAACATTGATTGTGGACGCCGCCCGCCGCCCGCCGCCCGCCGCCCGCCGCCCGCCCGCCGCCCGCCCGGCTTTCGCCAATCCAATAGCCTGGATTTTTTTTCAAAAAACCTGGCTAAAAACATATTTTGCTTCATATTATATTGACATCATGAAAGCCTCGTCCAACCTGGGAATAAAGGTCAGGTATGTGATAGAGAAAAACCTGGCCTGTGTTCACAGGTGGTCTTTATTCGCCTGCCATTTATGGAATAATTAGTAATTACGAAAAAAGTGTGGCAACTATGGACAGGGAATTGCTATATATCCCGAGGTGGTGTTTAGCGCAAGATTTGACTGTAACTGTCGGGGTCAGTGGAATAAGGGGGCTAACTCCCTTGTGGGGAGTTAACCCCCTTCAACCACTGACCCCTTCAGTTTGAATCTGACAGATGATCAGAAAATCTGCATATCAACGCATTACCAGTCCCCTAACATTCTACTATTCCCTGAACCCCAGAACAAATAGGTACACATTTCCTGAGAGCTATTCTTCAATCAAGAACTAGGAGCAGCGTGATTGTCAGGATCATGTGGTGTAATGAAAGGACGGAAATGAAGGATATCATGTGACAGACATAACATGTCATAGACAGGCCGCTGGGATTAACTCTTAGAAGGCGGAACCGAAAACTGTCGTCTGCTGTTGTAACTTATTTTGTATTTTTTTCTAAATAAAAACATGGTTTGGCAGCATTTTAGAATCATTTCCATTGGAAATGATTCTAAAGTGCTGTCAAAACATGTTTTTTATGAGAAAAATGGAAAATATATAAATTAAACAGCAGACGACACAATTTAATTCAGCACTGTAAGGGTTAACTATTTCCTCCACCATCACACGCACTGCTAGCTCGTCACGGTGAACTTCCAGTAAACTATCGCTAATGTTAAGCGATAATGAAACAAACAAATAAGAAGTTTTATTTGTGAAAGAATCCCATTTTTAGCCAGGTTTTTTTAAAAAAAATCCAGGCTATTAGATTGGCGAAAGCCGGGCGGGCGGGCGGCGGGCGGCGTCCACAATCAATGTTAGGTTTTCGTGTTTGAGTCCATTTCTTTGTTACTGTACCACCTAGGACCACCAAACTTTCACAGTTTAATAATCAAGGTGTGCCCACCACATATCACTATCCAACATGTTACTTTTTTTTTAACTTGACACATTTTTTCCGCGCAATCGACGTTTAGCCATTTTTAATGTTAAATTTTTAAAATTTCGCGTTTACAATGTTAAGTTTTCGTGTTTAAGTCCATACTTTCTTTGGTACTGTACCAACCTGGAGGACCACCAAACTTTCACAGCTTCATAATCAAGGGTGCCCACCACATATCACTATCCAACATGTTACTTTTTTTTTAGCTTGACCCATTTTTTCAGCGCAGTCGACTTAGCCATTTTCAATGTTAAGTTTTCGCGTTTACAATGTTAAGTTTTCGTGTTTAAGTCCATTTCTTTGGTACTGTACCACCTAGGACCACCAAACTTTCACAGCTTCATAACCAAGGGGTGCCTACCACATACAACTATCCAACATGTGACCATTTTTTTACCTTCACCTATTATTTCTACATAATTGACTTAGCCATTTTCAACGTTAACTTTTTAACGTACGTCTGGTTAAATTTTTTGCTTAAAACTTTTTCGTTATACTATATCTCTACAACTGCTTTGCCCATTACCTTGAAACTTCACATGGGTGTTTATCATCATCCATATTTTCATTCTAACCCCCAATTGTGCGGCCCCTGTGCCCAATGTCAAGGTCAAATTACTTTGAATCTTTTTTGTTAAAGTTTTTGTCGCGCCCGCTTGCGGAAAGCGCGATATAGTCGGCACTTTGGCGTACGTACGTACGTACGTACGTACGTCCGGTTAAAGTTTTTGGTTTAGTTTTTTAGTTTTTTAGTTAAGTTTTTTGGTTAAGTTTTTTGGTTAAAGTTTTTGGTTAAGCTTTTTGGTTAAGTTTTTTGGTTAAAGTTTTTTCGTGTACTATATCTCTGCAACCGCTTCACCCATTACCTTGATACTTCACATGGGTGTTTATCATCATTGTCGCATCCGCTTGCGGAAAGCGCGATATCGTCGGCATTTTGGCATACGTCCGTCCGTCCGTCCGTCTGTACGTCCGTGTGTCCGGTTAAAGTTTTTTCGTTAAAGTTTTTCCATCTACTATACATGTATCTATTTTTTTAGTGTCCATGCCTCGCCCCAAGGCGCGACATGCAGGCCACGGCTATCTAGTCTACAAAAAGTGGGTATAATTATGTTATCCAAGTGTCTATGCTTGGAAAAAACCTGGCCTTCATGGCTTTGCCTCGTTTCTTGTTGTACTAAGGCTTGGTGTAATATGTCATATTAGTATGATGACAATACAAGTCATAATTATAAACACACAATACATGAACTTCCAGTAAACAACTGCTAATGTGTATTAAGTGATAATGAAGCAAATTAATAGTTTTGTCTGAAAGAATCTCACTTATGTAGCCTTGTCATGGTACAATTGTTGGCATTTGTTGGAATGCTGGATATGTCGATATGGTGACAATACAACACGGTATTATACACACAGAATGGAGCTACCTCATATTGGAGCAACATGCTGTCATGAATGGCGAACAGTGTAGGTCCAGATCAGACTAATCTAGAGCTACGCTGGTCGCAAACATCCTACTCTACGTTTAGTCAGCTTCTGGTCATTTATGTCTGGGTATCTAACTCACTATCTACAGGCATTGCAGCAAAGGCTCCGATATTTACATCACATGGCAACTAGTTACTTACATAGTTAACACCACAGGCCTGTCAAGTGGTATTGGCAAAAAGTGTAGATCCAGATGATCCGGCTCGTGACGAGCCGTCTCATCAGGATCTGCACTTTGTGTAACTAATTTTCTTATTTTTTGAGATAAAAAACACCCCCCACCTTTTCATAAATGGACCAGTCTGAAAATCGTTTTGTGACAATTTATAGATTGGTTGCAAAATTGACATATCAAAATCCATTCCAGTTACTTAGGGGTGAAAGGTTAAGCTGACAATGTCATTCCCTCATATCCGGCCGTACTTGTACCGGGAGACTGTTCAGTTACCGGTATACATAGAACCATTATGCCTTCCGATTACATGCCATATGTGGCTGTGACTTAAGAAATGGGGCTTATGGGTTTTGCAACCAGTGTAGATCCAAATCAGGATATACACTGTTCGCCAATCCGTCAATAAAACACCCGTCCTGCTTCAAACAAGCAATATATATCATTATCAGGCTATATATTAGGAGTGTGCTATTTGATCGGGAGTTACACTGGTCGCAAAACCCATAAGCCCCATTTCTCCAGTGACAGCCACATATGACCAATTACAACTATAATTCCAGCACAAAAATATTTACACAATTCCCTAACATTTGATTGGTCCGTAGCAAGTCTCTGTCCAAAATTTATATACCAGTAAACTCCCATGCCAAACTACTTTCCGTAACCGTCAGGCGCAGTTAAAATAATTCTTAAGAAAACGGAAAATAAACACATTTTCTTGATGAATTTATTTAAAATGCTGGAATTATAAGGAATGAATGGCCTTTTTGTTGAATTTATCGGGGATATAAACTTGGAAAAGTCGCGGGAATACTGGACGAGGCCTTCAGGCCTTCGTCCAGTATTCCCGCGACTTTTCCAAGTTTATACCCCGATCAATTCCACAAAAAGGCCATTCATTCCTATAATAAATGTGGCCTATCGGCTCACCAATGGCCAGTCAGCTGCAATAGCTCAATGGTAGAGCATCGGACTACGGATCAAAAGGTCCGGAGTTCAAATCCTGACACTGGCCGATTCGGCGTGTCCTTGGGCAAGACACCTTCGTGATAGCCTTGTCCTTATGGGGACTTAAATAGTCGGTCCCGACATGCAAGGTCATCGAACCAGTGCCGTCGTTAAATCAAAGCATTTACATTTATTTACATTCACCAATGACCTCGCTGGCAGCCAAAGAAAACGAGGGAACATTTGCAAACACAAAAAGGTTGGATGATTGTGGATTTGTCACAGCATGATAGAGAACCATCAGAGGCATGCATTTGTGAAAAAGATAAATATCGGTTTTCTACATAGACCAAAAAAGTACTATAAAATATGCCTGTCGACAAAAAAGTTACTATATGGCCTGTCGACGCACTTTGGGCCCCTATTTGAGAAACTCTTACAAAAACTTAAAAAAAAAAAACAGACAGATGGACATACGATCAGTAGCGATGGTAATTATATTAATGTGGAAGGATGTATCATTACTAAGTAATGCATGTGTGCAATATGAAGATATTAGCTGAAGGCAAACAGAAGAAATTATAGGTGATTTGAGAAACTCTTACAAAAACAAACAGAGACGGAATGTACAAGATTTACAAACGCCAGGTGCACCTGACTATCCCCCCCCCCCCCCCACCCCCCCCCCCCTCACCATTCAGTTTTTGTTTTTGTTAGAGGCTTCATTAATGCATTCTTCAATTCAATAGTGAACACTGTGGATGCTGATCAGACTGCACAGATGTACAAGATGATATGGCGTTACACTGGTCGCAATCATAAAGGTGAAATGTCGCAGCAACGGCTCAAGGTATATAAAGATCAGCTCTGTTTCAAGTCTCATCTGAAAGACCAGTGGGATGGAAATACAGACATATATTTATGCCTTTGGCGGTGGTTGAAACAACAATCTCAGGTATTGAAGCCCCAGAGCTGCAATTAAGGTGCGTATTGTACGCACAAGGTGAGTTTTGTACGCACTTGTTTTAGCAGCATACGCATTGATTATCAAAAGTGGGAGTACAAAATACTCACAGCAATATGAAAATACGCATTGATTTTCAAATTGCTGTAAGTGAAAATACTGTAATAAAGATTAAAATTTACTTAGTTGAGCTGCAAAATGCTTTTTGCAGCTCAAATAAGTCAATTTTTAACTTTATTTTATTTTTTATCATTTGTTCCCTATGTAATAAGAAAATCAATTTGTAAAGTAAAATACGCATTGAATTTGAAATCTAGGAGTATAATACTGTTTAGAGACAAAACATATCTGGAACCCTGAAACCAATTTTCTACACCAGACTATCAAAACTTAAAACAAGAGGGCCATGATGGCCCTAATTCGCTCACCTGACTCCATGAACACCAGATGAGAATGTGAGTTCATGTGTTTGACCCCAATTTGACCCCACAGGGCCACGCCCATTTTTGACCCTGGGGTCACCATTTTAACAACTTTGAAAGAGCATTGTACAGCGATCATTCCTACCAAGTTTCATCGAAATCCGGCTAGCGGTTCATGAGAAGAAGATTTAAGAATTTGTGCTATTTTTAGATGGCGGCCATCTTGGATTAGCGACGACCTCCATTTTAACAAATCTGAAAAGGCTTCACCCATGGACCATAACTTTTAAGTTTGGCTACCATGGGCCAAGCGGTTCATGTGAAGAAGAATTTTGAAATCTCTAATAAAAGAACAACCTTTTGACCTTTCGGCGGCCATCTTGGATGACATAACCATCCGATTTCGACAAAAAATGCACCAGAGTGATCGCCTCATTGATACATTCGATTTGATATATAACATGACCATATTTGGTCAAAAATAAAATTTGACCCCACGGGCCACGCCCATTTTTGACCCCGGGGTAACCATTTTAACAACTTTGAAAGAGCATTGTACATCGATCATTCCGACCAAGTTTCGTTGAAATCCAGCTAGCGGTTCATGAGAAGATTTTTTAAGAATTTATGCTATTTTTAGACGGCGGCCATCTTGGACTAGCGATGACCTCCATTTTAACAAATCTGAAAAGGCTTCACCCATGGACCATAACTCTTACGTTTGGCTACCATGGGCCAAGCAGTTCATGTGAAGAAGAATTTTGAAATCTCTAATAAAAGAACGACCTTTTGACCTTTCGGTGGCCATCTTGGATGGCCTAACCATCCGATTTGGACAAAAAATGCACCAGAGTGATCGCCTTGTTGATACCTTAAATTTGATATATGACATGACCATATCTGTTCAAAAATAAAATTTGACCCCAATTTGACCCCACGGGCCACGCCCATTTTTGACCCCGGGGTCACCATTTTAACAACTTTCAAAGAGCATTGTACATCGATCATTCCTACCAAGTTTTGTCGAAATCCAGCTAGCGGTTCATGAGAAGATTTTTTAAGAATTTATGCTATTTTTAGACGGCGGCCATCTTGGATTAGCGATGACCTCCATTTTAACAAATCTGAAAATGCTTCAGCCATGGACCATAACTTTTAAGTTTGGCTACCATGGGCCAGCGGTTCATGTGAAGAAGAATTTTGAAATCTCTAATAAAAGAACAACCATTTTGACCTTTCGGCGGCCATCTTGGATGGCCTAACCATCCGATGTGGACAAAAAATGCACCAGAGTGATCGCCTCGTTGATACCTTCAATTTGATATATGACAAGACCATCGGTTCGGAAAACAAAAATAAAATTTGACCCCAATTTGACCCCACGGGCCACGCCCATTTTTGACCCCGGGGTGGGGTCACCATTTTAACAACTTTGAAAGAGCATTGTACATCGATCAGTCCTACCAAGTTTTGTTGAAATTCCGGTCGGCGGTTCTTGAGAAGAAGATTTTTTAAGAATTTGTGCTATTTTTAGACGGTGGCCATCTTGGATTACGTAATGATGTAATTTTAACAATTTTGTAATCCCCCTACCTAAGGACCATGACCGTGAAGTTTGGTGACTATAGGCCCAATGGTTACCGAGGAGAAGACGTTTGAAAATGTTCACGGACGACGAGACGACGACGGACGACGGACGACGGACGACGGACACATTGCGGTAACAATAGCTCACATGAGCTTCGCTCAGGTGAGCTAAAAACAAGCAGACAGATGGACATACGATCAGTAGCGAGGGTAATTATATTAATGTGGAAGGATGATCATTAATAAGTAATGCATGTGTGCAATATGAAGATATTAGCTGAAGGCAAACAGAAGAAATTATAGGTGACTTGAGAAACTCTTACAAAAACAAACAGAGACGGAATGTACAAGATTTACAGACGCCGGTTGCACTATATACACCCCCCCCCCCCCCTCACCATTCAGTTTTTGTTTTTGTTAGAGGCTTCATTAATGCGTTCTTCAATTCAATAGTGAACACTGTGGATGCTGGTCAGACTGCACAGATGTACAAGATGATATGGCGTTACATTGGTCGCAATCATAAAGGTGAAATGTCGCAGCAACGGCTCAAGGTATATAAAGATCAGCTCTGTTTCAAGTCTCATCTGACAGACCCGTGGAATGGAAATACAGACATATATTTATGCCTTTGGCGGTGGTTGAAACAACAATCTCAGGTATTGAAGCCCCAGAGCTGCAATTAAGGTGCGTATTGTACGCACTTGTTTTAGCAGCATACGCATTGATTATCAAAAGTGGGAGTACAAAATACTCACAGCAATATGAAAATACGCATTGATTTTCAAATTGCTGTAAGTGAAAATACTGTAATAAAGATTAAAATTTACTTAGTTGAGCTGCAAAATGCTTTTTGCAGCTCAAATAAGTCAATTTTTAACTTTGTTTTATTTTTTATCATTTGTTCCCTATGTAATAAGAAAATCAATTTTTAAAGTAAAATACGCATTGAATTTGAAATCTGGGAGTAAAATACTGTTGAGAGACAAAACTTATCTGGAACCCTGAAACCAATTTTCTACACCAGACTATCAAGCCATGCCAGAAATCATAAGAAGGGCTACTTTGTTGGGATGAGACACGTATGTTTACCGATTGTGGATATACCATAACTAAAGTCATCTACGGTTAATGACTAGGAATGTTATTCCACTGTCGGTTTATGGAGAATTGTGCGACAACATTATTGCACAAATAACAGGCTCAGGCATTATTTTATTATGCCCACTGAGGATATTGAACCCACTATGTCAGTAGCCGATTTCATCAACATTGCAAAGTACACTTTAGTAGCAAAGTATACTTTGAGGGAGAAATTTTAAATTTTATGATAAATTTATTAATTTTTATTATACTGAATTTATTACATTATCACAGCCAATTTGGCTGTGATAATGTAATAAATTCAGTATAATAATTCTGCATACTTTTAATCATGAAATATATGCATCTGTTAGTTCTATATGAAATAATGCATTGCAGGAAAAATAAATGAGTACTCCCTCAAAGTATACTTTGCTAGTAAAGTATACTTTGCAATGTTGATGAAATAGGCTACTGGTATTGAAGTACAAATCACCCACAGACTGTCCCAAATAACAGGCACAAGCATTGTGACAATGAAATATATCCCGTCAACACAGTGTGTATGTGCCGTGAAACACAGTGCCGTGAATCATTTTTGATATCCTGCCAATACGGCAGAGCCTCGCCCATCCAGTTTCCTGAGCCTCGCCAGATATTTTTACCCATTCACGGCACTAACCTGCTATTCACTATATATTCCTTACCTCAAGATTGAAACAGACAATGAATTTGTATATTTGTGTTGTTAAGACAGCTCTAATGATAACTACCCAGTTACAGCTGTAAAGGTCATATAGAAATGGGACCTTGGTTTAACCCTTAGAAGGGCTAGCTACACACAATAATTGCCGTCTGCTGTTGCTTTTATATCTTGCCTTATTTCTCAATAAAAAAACATGATTTGACAGCCATTCAGAATCATTTTGAATGGAAATGATTCTGAAGTGCTGTCAAAGCATGTTGTAATTTATTTTTGATGATTAAAATGGAAAATATAAAATAAACAGCAGACGACAAAAAATTAAGATAGCGGTCTAAGGGTTAAAATATGAATTGTTAATTTATTTAGAAATTTCAAAATTCAGGGATGAGTTTATAATCTAATGGTAGTCAATGGACGGACGTACATACCGGAGGTCATGGGGTTAAAGCCTTTGACATAGACTGCTACACACAACAATTGTCGTCTGCTGTTGCTTTTATATCTTGCCTTATTTTTCAATACAAAAACATGGTTTGGCAGCACTTTAGAATCATTTCCAATGGAAATGATTCTGAAGTGCTGTCAAAGCATGTTGTAAATTATTCTAAAGTGCTGTCAAAGCATGTTTTTGATGAACAAATAGAAAATAAACAGCAGACGACAAAACATTAAGATAGCGGTGTATGGGTTAAAGCCTCATCGGAAAGACTACCAAGAGAGACAAAAAGAGGCAAGAAGAAAAGTGTACATTTACTTAAAATCCCAGTAACAGCTAACGTAAGGTCAAACGGAGATGGTTTAAAATCTCAACTGAAAGACTACTAGACCAGAAGAGTGATTGATTTATTGGTGTTTGACAGCCTATCAACAGCTAAGGTCATTTAAAGCCGGGCAAACATGTTCAATCCTGCATGTAACCTGCTGCGTGGGGTGAAAATTCCAAAAATCAAAACGGAATATTTACATCGAAATAAACATATATTCAGCCCTGAAATTAGAATAACCTGACCTGGTGCCAGGTCCATACCACACCAAAGTCACATGGCCCCTTCCACTAAAAGTAATAGGATTAGGAATAATCGTATTACTCATACAAGGGGTATACCCAGATTAAACCTTCACATACAAGAAGGCCAAAGACGTACCCGAGGGCCAAACCAGGGGCCTATTTCATCAACATTGCAAAGTATACTTTACTAGCAAAGTATACTTTGAGGGAGTAATCATTTATTTTTCCTGAAATGCATTATTTCATATAGAACTAACAAATGCATATATGTCATGATTAAAAGTATGCAGAATTATTATACTGAATTTATTACATTATCACAGCCATTAAATGGCTGTGATAATGTAATAAATTCAGTATAATAAAAATAAATAAATTAAAAAAAAAATTGAAAATTTCTCCCTCAAAGTATACTTTGCTACTAAAGTATACTTTGCAATGTTGATGAAATAGGCTACAGGTCTCCATTCGGGATACCGGTAGGGATGAATCCCAATCGTTAAATTACCCATCGCATGCTCCCACTTGCCACCCACTCTAGGAGTGACAAAAAGAGGTAAGAAGAAAAGTGTACACTTACTTAACATCTCTGTAACAGATATCGCAAAGTCAAACAGGGATGGGACCTTGGTTTAAAACCCTTTCACCCATAAGTAACTGGAATGGATTTTTATATGTTAATTTTCGTCACGAGCCGGCTCATCTGGATCTACACCTTTTGTCAATACCACTATACAGGCCTGTGGTGTTGAAAGGATTAAAATTCCACCTGAAAGACTACTAGCAGAGACAAGAAGACAAAAGTACACTTACTTCTCTATGAGGAGTTTGCATAGGTGTACGTGTGCGCAGGTGGCCGCGGCGTGTAGCGGGGTCCATTGCTCGCTGTCCTTCGCGTTCACGTTGGCCGCAAACTCCAGTAGCAGCTTCAACATGGTCTCGCTGTCGTCGATACAGCACTACAACAACATACCCAATGTCTGATGAATGGAATAGTCCAGAAATGAACATGGAACAATCAATGGCAGACATTCAGGGGTGAAAGATTAACCCTTGGACTGCAGGGCGTGGGGGGGGGGGGGTGTGGGGGGGGGAGGGGGGGGGGGTTTGGACAAAAACTGCCGTCTGCTGTTGTTTTAGATTTTGTCTTCTTTGAAATGATTCCAAAGTGCTGTAAATTTGCAGACATTATCTAGAACCACTGATCTATTACATAAAATAGTCACTTGGTTAATCCAGTCAGTGACATACGACTGAGACACTGTTTAAGATGAATATATGCGTAGTGCACCAAAGTGGGTTATGAACGAGGATTTAATCAATATTATATTAACAAGAGCTCCGCGGAGCAAGATGTCCCGCCTGGCGCAGTTTGATAGTACATAAGGAGCTTGTAATAACCTTGGGGTTAGTGAGCACCATGGGCTTTCTGTACAATGATGCGGGATGTTGTTACAAATGCATGTATGAAATATTAAAGCATAAACGGAGCGTTAACTTTTCCAAACACGGAAATTTCTAAGTCAGTGACCTTGACCTTTGGGTTGGGTTAGCGGGCACCATGGCTTTCTGTAGAATGATGCGGGATGTTGGTACAAATGCATGTATGGAATATTAAAGCATAAACTGAGCGTTAACTTTTCCAAACACGTAAATTTCTAAATCAGTGACCTTGACCTTTGGGGTTAGCGGGCACCATGGGCTTTCTGTAGAATGATGCGGGATGTTGGTACAAATGCATGTATGGAATATTAAAGCATAAACTGAGCGTTAACTTTTCCAAACACGGAAATTTCTAAGTCAGTGACCTTGACCTTTGGGGTTTGCGGGCACCATGGGCTTTCTGTAGAATGATGCGGGATGTTGTTACAAATGCATGTATGGAATGGAATATTAAAGAATAAACTGAGCATTAACTTTTCCAAACACGGAAATTTCTAAGTCAGTGACCTTGACCTTTGGGGATAGCGGGCATCATGGGATTTCTGTATAATGATGCGAGATGTTGTTACAAATGCATGTATGGAATATTAAAGCATTCCATTGAGGGAAACAGAAGTTACAATGAATTAACCTGAGCGTTAAGTTTTAGAAACAGAGCTAAACGCAAAAACTTAACGTTGAATGCATATGAAAAGTAGGTCAATGAACCATGAAAAGTAGGTGAAGGTCATATGGGTTCCCTCTGTGTGAGATGGTTACACCACAGTGTTGATGTATACCAAGTATGGAGGTCGTAGGAGTTATATATTTCTGGAAACTGAGCTAAACACAAAAACTTAACGTGAAATGTTGACGCCGCCGACGACGCCAACCCGCCGACGCCGCCGCCGCCGCCGCCGGAAAAGCTATGCCTATGTCCCGCGTCTGCTAAAGCAGGCGGGACAAAAAGTATGTGTACGTAAACAAATACTTTTCTACACATTTATTTAGTTCAGCTCTCTGTGAATGAGCTGGTATAGTTGATATTGTTTTCCATGAAGAACTTATTTTGTCGTCCGCTGGAAATGTTTTATTTTCAATATTTCTCGACAAAAACCTGGTTTTGACAGCACATGAGAATCGTCTCCAGTGGAGTGGAGACGATTCTCATGTGCTGTCAAAACCAGTTTTTGGTTAAGAATTAAAGCAAAAATGAAAAACAGCAGACGGCAATTTCCGTCAACAGCGTAGGAAGGGTTAAGATGAACATATGCGTAGTGCACCGACGTGGGTTATGAACGAGGATTTAATCATTAATATTTCAAAGTGTGTGGATGTAAACAAATACTTTTCTGCACATTTATTTAGTTCAGCTCTCTGTGAATCAGCTGGTATATTTGATATTGTTTTCCATGAAGAACTTATTTTAACAAGAAATGCGTCATGTGACAAAGTGGTTAACCGAAAAGTGTGACGGACGTCTGGACGGACGGACAAGCGGACGGTCCAAACACTATATGCCACCCGTTTCTTCGAAACCCGGTGGCATAAAAAGTGCATGTGCGAGATGGGGTCCTCGTTCATGAAGCCAGAACCTGAAGAATGAGAGGGTGAAATGTTCACGCAAATTACTTTAGATGTCTGGACCGAATGACCCGAAAAGCTCACATATGTGATAACTAGGAATGACCTAATTACGCAACATAATCCAAACTAATGTTCAGAAATGGTGTGGATATACGGAATGAAAATGCTCATGAGTGAAGGCTAGTTTTCGAAAAAAAATCCCGAAAAAAATTGTAATTTGAAAATTGTAATTTTTACAGGCCTCGTCCAATATTCTCGCGACTTTTCCAAGTTTATATCCCCGATAAATTCAACAAAAAGGCCATTCATTCCTTATAATTCCAGCATTGTAAATAAATTCATCAAGAGAATGTGTTTATTTTCCGTTTTCTTAAGAATTATTTTAACTGGGTCTCACGGTTACGGAAAGTAGTTCGGCGTGGGAGTTTACTGGGATATAAATTTTGGACAGAGACTTGCTACGGGCCAATCAAATGTTAGGGAATTGTGTAAATATTTTTGTGCTGGAATTATTGGACGTTATTTACAATTTTCTGTAATTACCAAGGTGTAGTATGTGTGAATACTCTACCAGAGAAAGCGGCTATCAATTAGCAATATTGAAAAGAAACTGAGATGTCGTATGTGGTAAAGAAATTTCACGAGTGACGTACGAATGCCGTTACGTCAACAATTCTTCAACGTCATGACAATGTCACACCTCAATAAGCAAGGACAATTACTCGGATAATGAGCGGCAATGGCATAAACGTTCTTAGACACACATTCTACAGTATATACGTTACATCATGTTGTCAATTCAGAGATGTGTAGTATACCAAAATACGATGACTGCGCAGTGCGTGACATGCAATTATTTCTGCTGAAAATGTATGCACACCAAGGAGAGGCAGGGACTCGCTGGCGATCGCCATAAACAATCGATAAAAATAAAAAATTGGCGATAGCAAATTACAATTTTCGAAGATTTTATTTTCCCCAGCGGAATCCCTGGAGAGGAGTAATATGACAGAATGTGAAAGTTTCAGGAATGTGATGGTGTTAGTTACTGATATAAACTCATGTTGTCAAAATATAATGAACGCCCCTCGTATACACAAATGTATTTGCAACTATTATTGGTCTCTAGTGCTGAAAGGTTTAATATATCGAGGGCTTGGAGCAAAACTAGTCTAACTCAATTTTTTCACAAAATCACTTTTTTACATAAATTAATATTTGACATGACATTAACCCTTTCCCTGTTTTGCGATATTTCGACTCATCCAAATCCAAAAAATCTGAATAAAAGAATCAAATGCTGGGTCAAATGATGGTTAAATTATCTGATAAGAGTAGAAAACATTGTGGGAAAAGGAGAAATTGCTTGTTACAAGTTACAAGCAATTTCTCCTTTTCCCACAATGTTTTCAAAAGACATCTTCTGCAGAGGCGTGACAAGTCAGGGAAAGGGTTAAATATGTAGGTGAACATATGTGTGCATCCTACAACAACATTGGTAATTTTTGATACTATCAACCTACCATCATCTGGCCTTGACCTTGGGTAAAGCCGAATAGGCGGACAAAGGAATGAAAATACAGATGGTTATAAATAAGCAGTGGAAATGTCAAGTCAATCGGACAGGAGATAGGTACTTGAAAACTCTAAAACTATACAACAAATTTGGCATTGACCTTCGGCATGGGTTGACTATGGAATTAAAATATGGATGGCGATAAACAAGCATATAGTTCACCCTACTTTCTAAGCCAATCGCTGGACAGTAATGTGCTCCACTTATTTCACATATTTCAACGTTTAATCCCAATAAGTTGTGTATTTCCAGATTTAATGATTAACTGTTCGAAAGTGAATGGAAAATCAATACTCGGATACGACATTGCATTGTACACATGGCTGAACTATAAGTCAGTTATTGTTCACATATTGGATTTTTCAGGAACTAAATGCTGGCGCTCCCTCGCATTTAATTCCTTAAAAATCCAATATATGAACAATAACTTATACATATAAGCTTTAAGTCAATATGACATGGTTGACCGCTGTATTGGAACTTCAAGAACAAAGCAAGATACACACTAGATATCGCGTTTGGGGCATACAAAGTAGTATAGCCAACAAATCACCTAACAGACAGAAAGTGCCAAACTATAAGGCAATAAGTTTCATATTGGCATAGAAAAACTTTTAGAATTTTTCAAAAGATGAAAATAACCATGCAGAAACTGAACAGCAAGAGCAAAGTTATATTCTCCCTAGTTACGTAAAAGTAGCATAACATAACTCTTTGAATGCTAGTGGCGAAAATAATAGGAATATTTTACTTATTTCTCTGTAAATATGTCTTGGAATTTCCTTAGAGTATTGTTCTCCAGACTCAATTCTAATGAAATTCCAAGAAATATGCAGGACTCAATTTTAATGCAAGAAATATGCAGGACTCAATTTTAATGAATTCCAAGAAAATATGCAGGACTCAATTCTAAAGAAATTCCAAGAAATATGCAGGACTTAATTTTAATGAAATTCCAAGATCTAATGAAATTCCAAGAAATGCATGATATTTACAGGGTGAAAGAAATAATGAACTGTCATCTGCCTAGTTGTTCACTATTTACAGCTGATATGGGGCCTGTTTCACTAAACTTCCTACAACTAAAATGTTTGTAAGTGCAAATTTAAGATCGTCTGTAAATTTCAATTTATGGATTTACATTTATTGAGCATAGGCTGCTGCATATGCAGCCTATGCTCAATAAATGTAAATCCAATAATTATTTACAAGAAAACATTGTTAATGTGAAATTTACAGACTATCATAATTTTGCACTTACGAACATTTTAGTCGTACGAAGTTTAGTGAAACGGGCCCCAGGTTCCCAGCATGCAGAGTTAAATTGTTAGAAGTGTATAATCAACAACATGGCAAACATGATTCTCCCTGCACAGACCACACAGACCGCACAGACCGTGTATGCATTCAGAATGGCGATATATAACCCTTAGAGACAGAAGGCAGGTCACATATTATTTGATACAATCAGCAATGATATCACCTTATTGTCATTCAGTGATTCTGCTAGAATTAAATGTCATTGAACGGTGAAAACACGTCTGATTTACGTGCCATCCAGGTTATCTCTGAGACAATGGCCATATTAACGGACGTGACATTGCAGAATAATATTCTGATACAGTATCAGGGACTATTAACACTACAGGAAACCATAAATAGCATTATTAAATGAAGCCAATGCCCTTGCTTGCCTAACAAACAAGGTGAATATAAGTCCTTAGTGACCTTTACCTTGGGCAGTCGGATGTGGGTTGTATGCAAAATAAAGCACCATCATAGAGACACATTGTGGTGAAATATTATCAAAATCGGTGAGTTATTGAAAAATGAAACACGTTACTAACGTACGCACACACACACGTACGTACATGGCCTAACGCTATACCCCTCTTGCCTATCGGTGAGGGGATAAACAAGAATTCCGCCATGGAAGCGGTGTCGCGCCTGCCGAGGCATTTGACTATAACATGATCATGGGCATGTGCTAAAGTAAGCGTCACAAAAACTGTTGAGAAGTGCATGTTTAAAATACGAAAAGGGTTGAAGAAACTTTTTGACATAAAAAAAATGTTTCCACAACCATGTGAAGGTCAAAATGGTCAAGGTCATGTTAATGGCAGCAGGAGTGTGTTCCAAATGCTTACGTGTATCAAGTGTACAAATATTGAAGCAATCCATCATGTAATATTAATGTTATACGATGATGAAGAAACTTGTACAAACTTTTTGATGTAAACTTTTTGCATTTCTGCAAAAATATGAAGGTGAAAAAGGTCAAGGTCATGTTAATAGCGGCATGAGTGTGTTCCAAATGCTCACATATATCAAGTGTCGCACTATTGAAGTGTTTCAGCAAAAATTTGAAGGTAAAAAAAGGTCAAGGTCATTGAAATGGCGACATTAGTGTGTTCCGAATGCTTACATGTATCAAGTGTCCAAACATTGAAGGAATGGGTCAAGTAATATTAAAGTTATAGCATGATGACGAACCTTGTACAAAGTTTTTGGCGCCAAAAAACAGCAACACGTTTCAGCAAAATTTTGAATGTAAAAAAGGTCAAGGTCATGTGAATTGGCGGCATGAGTGTGTTCCTAATGCTTACATGTATCAAGTATGTAGTCTGTGACCACCATTTGAACCGTCTTAAAGAGTAGCTACAACATATACATCCCTGAAGAAATAGGAAATAAACAACATAAGAATTTCCAACAATTCTTCAGGGTAAGGAGGTGGCTAACTCCCTCGTGGAGTATTCTATACTCACCTGTTTGTTTGTTTGTTTATTGGTGTTTAACGACCTATCAACAGCTAAGGTCATGTAAGGCCGCGCAAACGGCTTCGATCCCGTTTTAACCTGCTGCATTGGGGGGAAAATCCCAAAATCAGAACGGAATATTTACATCGAGAACAAATATATTCAACCCTGAAATTAGAATAACCTGACCTGGTGCCAGGTCCATACCACACCAAGTCATTTGGCCCCTTCCCCTAAAATAGGATTACGAATAATCGCATACTCACATAAGGGGTATAACCAGATTCAACTGTACAAAATGCCAAAGACGTATGTGAGGGCCAAACCAGGTCTCCAGTCGGGATTCTGGTAAGAATGAACCCCAATCGTTAAATTACCAATCGTGTGCTCCCACCTGCCACCCACCTATACTCACCTGATGTAGTGCCGTGAGTCCATCTTCATTTGTTACGTCAGGACTTACGCCATCCATCAACAGCTTCCGCACTGTATAAAACAGCATGTTTATTATCATTAGTTCAGCTATCGCTACCGTGACAAAACATTAAATCAAACATTAACACACTGCTATTTTAAGTTTTTGTAGTCTGCTGTTTATTTTCTATTTTCCATTTTTATCATCAAAAACATGCTTTGACAGCACTTTATAGAATAATTTAAAACATGCTTTGACAGCACTTCAGAATCATTTCCATTGGAAATGATTCTGAAGTGCTGTCAAAACATGTTTTTATTGAGAAATAAAATCAACAGCAGACGACAATTGTTGTGTGTAGCGGTCATATGATTAAATCAAATAAACACTTGTGAGAATTACATAACTGATCTTGTAGGTCTGAAAGATGTTTTAAAGGCAAATTGAGACATGCAATGTGATTTTGTACCTTCAGACATCTATTTAATTAAATACAAATACAAAATTTACAATATATTTCATAAATAAACATTTTCAGAGTACATGCTGAATATTTTAAATTTTGTAAACGTATTTCATGAAATTACACAGATGTATGAAGGTACAAATCACATGGCGTGTCTCAATTATGATCATATATTTAAAGGTGCAGGCCTACTTAGTAGGCACAACATGTTCTTTATATCAGAAACATCATCTGCGACATTTTCTAGCAAAATAAAAATTAATTCACAATTACCCCACGTATTGATTGGCATTATTATACATTTAATATCGGACGTAAATTTCCACACTGATATAAGGGCGATAACCGTGTTTCCTTAAAATGTTACCGGGCATTACTATTTATTCTCTGTATTTATTTTTTGATGTGCAATGATCATACTTTATGATCTGTCTAAAATTTTATTTTTTCAGGCGACACATTTAATTAGTATAAATAATTTAAAAATACCATGCCTCATTTGCATATGAAAATAGCCTGATACCGCCGCGAGTCACTATCAGTAAAATGAATATTACTAAATGATTATATCTGTATAGCAGGCACTCGTACTGTTTAGAACTGGTGGAATAGTGACACAATTATACATTTATTTAATTCCTATAAAGAACATTTTGTGCCTACTGAGTGGGCATGTACCTTTAATGTGTTGGTTGTCACATTGTGGACAGCAAGTGACTAATATCAAACAAGCACATAATTTAATTTGATCAAATAGCAAGTAGTTTCAGTTTTACTCTACTGCTTTGTGTTGCATACATCCTCCATATGAACAAGTTCAAGTGCATGAAATCAGCGGGGATTTGTCACAGCATGATAGTAGAGCCTTAGAGGAATGCATGCATGAAATATTAAGAATTTTCGATGAAAGAAATAGGAGTTATAACATATTTCTCTGATGTTAAGTTTTGTAAAGAGATTAAGTATGTGACCTTGACCTTGGGATCAGCAGGGGCTGGACGGTAGTGGATTTGTCACAGCATGATAGTACAACCTTAGAGGAATGCACAAGTGAAATATTAAGAATTTTAAATGAAGGAACTTATTTCTCTGATGTTAAGTTTTGTAAAGAGACTATATAAGTATTTGACCTTGACCTTGGGATCAAGCAGAGGTTGGACGGTCGTAGATTTGGCAAGCATGGTAGCAGAGCCTTACAGGAATGCATGTGTGAAATATTAAGCATTTAGATGAAGGAAATAGAAGTTATAACATATTTTACTGATGTGACGGACGGACGGACGGACGGACGGACGGACGTTCTTACATTAGGGTACTTATGTGGCTTATCACATGTTAAATATTAGCCACATAAAACGATTTTTAGCCACATAAAACAATTTTTTAGGTGGCTAATTGTAACCAACCCTGTCCTTTAACAAGTCCATAACCCTGTGGGGCTAGCCACATAAGTACCCTAATGTGTGCCCGGACGGACGCACGGACGCACACACGGACAGACAACCTGACTCCAGTATACCCCCACAAGGTGTGTCTAGGGATGGTGCTTTGTTTCGCATACACCCTACAATTGAAACCCAATGTGAAGATCACGGAGGGCTTTAATGCATGTGCCTTACAAACAAGGTAATATAAGACCTTGACCTTGGGCGTTCAGATATCGGTGTAGCATTCCACGACACATATTGTGCCCACAAATTATGAAAATCGGTGAAATGGTTCATAAGTAATTTAGACATGAAAGTATCGTACATAGAATCACTAGTTCTGTTGACTATGATATTCATTAAATCTTTTGACAGAATTCATAATAAAGTCGGCATAGCCTCGTTTCTTATGAAATCAGTAACCATGTGTAATACATTTTATTTTAACCCTTAAAAGGCGGGAACCGAAAATTGACGTCTGCTGTTGTGTCATATTTTTTATTTTTTTCTCAAGAAAAATATGGTTCGACAGCACTTTAGAATCATTTCCAATGGAAATGATTCTAAATTGCTGCCAAACCAATTTTTTCTTGAGAAAACTGGAAATTAAAAAATGAACAACAGACGACAAAATTTAATTCAGCATTGTAAGGGTTAAATCATCAGTCATGTAAGATCATCTATTTTATACTAATTCTTAGATATTGTGAATGAACAAGAGGATAATGGATCTCTGATTGATGTAAATGCTGGAAGGTCACTTCCGGTCAACGATATTTTGTACTATCTGTTTCCTTACCTTCCTCGATATCTTTCCTCGACGCGGCTTCCAGGATCATCACATTGTGTATGAACTTGACTCGGGCTCGTTTCTTCTGCACCCGTCGATCCTTCGATCCCTGCTTGTTCTTCTTGATTCGATCTTTGTCCACCTGCTTCTCGTAGTTCGCCCATCGCTTCAACTGCTGGCTACGTCGTTTCTTCGCGTGTTTCAGGCGATCTGGTGTCGCCATCTTCTCCACAGACGTGATCTCCGCAACAAGTTCTGAGTGTTCCGCCATTCTGTAGTCGGTTGTCGTGGCACACAATGTCAATACTAATATAGTTGTTTAATGTATCCTTTGTGAAATACAGAAATAGCCAGGACTATAAAAACCAAAGACGTGTGTTTTTTTTGTAACGAAAGCATGAAACTTTTTAACCTTTAGACCGCTACTCACAACAATTGTCGTCTGCTGTTGCTTTTATATCTTGCCTTATTTTTCAATAAAAACATGGTTTGACAGCACTTCAGAATCATTTACAATGGAAATGATTCTGAAGTGCTGTCAAAGCATGTTGTAAATTATTCTAAAGTGCTGTCAAAGCATGTTTTTGATGATAACAATGGAAAATAGAAAATAAACAGCAGACGACAAAAAAAATAAGATAGCGGTCTAAGGGTGGATTCCATGCGGAATCAGCATATTTTAAAATGAAAATATACAAAATTACATGCTTTCATCACAGAAGGTACATGAAATTGTGTATATTACCAATTTCAAGTATTTGTCTTGTGGGGATCAGCACACTTGAAAATGGTAATGTACAAATTTCAGCCTTTCGCCACAACACAAAATCACACGTCTACTTTTCGTTGTCTTTATATACCTGGCTACAAGCACAATACTCAAATTGTTGGTGTCTGTGTGCAGACGTCCTGTTGCAGTACTTCCTGGTCAGTAAATCACACAGGTTATATAGTTGGCACCATCAACTACCGGGAATGTGTTGTATGCACATGGTGGGCAGGTAGAGTACATGGTGGTTGTACCAACCGTAGAGTAGATGAGGTAGTCAGTCAGTGTTCACCACTAGGTGTGCGACCAGAAGGCTGTGGCCTGGGATCGCCACGCCATCCCAGCTCTGTCTGCTCTGCAAGTAGAGAAACAGTGAAGGTGAAAGGGTGTAATGTTTAACCCTTAGAATGCGGGAACCGAAAATAGTCGTCTGCTGATATTTCATATTTTGTCTTTTCTCTCAGTAAAAACATGGTTTGGCAGCATTTTAGAATCATTTCCATTGGAAATGATTCTAAAGTGCTGTCAAACCATGTTTTTGATAAGAAAAATGGAAAATAAAAAATAAACAGCAGACGACAAATTTTAATTCAGCACTGTAAGGGTTAATGCTTCACTCTAAATAACTGGAATGGATTCTGATATGTTTATTTTCCAACCAATCCCATCGTCACAAAATGATTTTCAGACTTGTCCAGTGGATTTCTTTTCAAAATATGAAAAAAGCTTGTAGAGAGTGCAGATCCTGATGAGTCGGCTCATTTGGATCTACACTGTTTGCAAACACTGCTATAGAGGGCTGCGGTCTTGACATGGTTAATGACATTTAACAGCCTGTCAATAGCTAAGGTCATGTTAGCCCTTACACAACTATCTTAATATTTTTCCAAAACATGCTTTGACAGCATTTAAGAATAATTTACAACATGCTTTGGCAGCACTTTAGAATAATTTCCATTGGAAATGATTCTGAAGTGCTGTCAAACCAAGTTTTTATTGAGAAATAAGGCAAGATATAAAAGCAACAGCAGACGACAATTGTTGTGTCTAGCGGTCTAAGGGTTGGGCAATGCCGATGGGGTCAAATCCCGTGTTCGCCCTGTATGGATTAAAAAAAAAAAATCAGAACTGAAAGTCAGCCCTAAAATTAGAGTAACCTGATCCAGTACCAGGCCCCCACCACACGAGTCACTGAGTCCCACCTACTAAAAATAATAGGATTAGCGCTACTCCTACTACTCTTACATGTATAATGGGTATAACTGGATATAAGAAAGCCAACTAAGTGCCAAACCAGGGATATCTGGATTCCGATAAGGATGAAGCCTGTCATTAAATTACCCTTCGCGAGCTGCCAACCGGCCACTCGGATGAAGTGTTTAACATCCAAGCAACAGCTAAGGACATAACAGGACCTATTTTATCCCTTACAATGCTGAATTCTATTGTCTGCTGTTTACTTTTTAATTGCTATGTTTGACAACAAAAACATGGTTTGGCAGCACTTTAAAATCATTTACAATGGAAATGATTCTAAAATGTTTATTTTTTAGAAAACGGACAAACTTTGAAACAACAGCAGACAACAATTTTCGTTTCCCACATTCTAAGGGTTAAAAGTCTCATCCGAATGATAAGTGGCATGGAAATACTATGGAAGTATTGAACCCACGACCTCCGGTACTGGGGGCCGTTTCACTAAACTTCTTACGACTAAAATGTTCGTAAGTGTACATTTGAATCGTGTAGAAATTTCAATTAATTGATTTACATTTATTGAGCATAGGCTGCATATGCAGCCTATGCTCAATAAATGTAAATCCAATAATTGTTTACAATAAAACATTGTTAATGTGAAATTTACAGACTATCATAATTTTGCACTTACGAACATTTTTGTCGTACGATGTTTAGTGAAACGGGCCCCTGAAGTCCAATGCTCTACCAATAAGCTATCAACCCATCCCTTGCAAAGTAGAGAATATAAGAGATAGTATTACCAATTATACAAGTTGATATTCCTTGGGTTTTGAAATGCCTGGGCAATAGTTCCGCGTATCAGGTCAATAGTCAAAACTATTTCACCCTGAAAATCAAAATGGCCTTGGACAATACCTTGGGTCGTCCACAGCACCTCGGGCAATAGTTTTGACTGTTCCCCGAATGACCATGTATACTGTCTGACAACAATGCACTTTTGTTCAGCAATGAGTGCTCAAATGACTTATCCTGCTATATTTGTATCAAGTGCACACAAATGAGACATTCTATGGCAGGTTTGGGATTGAGGCAGGAACCCCAATGAGCAACGTGATGCTTCATGTGAGGCTCTGCCGAGAATGTGACAATGTCGTAATGTGGAACTGTGGTTTTCTGTCTCTTCTACTCTAATAAATTGATTGGTTTTCTCACACATTATCTTGAATGCTGCATTAATGTGCAAAATCTGATGAAAATAATGATTCAGAGTTGTACATTTATGAAAAAAAAATTGGTGAATATGATTTCATTAGTTATTTTATGTCATTTCCACCACTCTGACCCCGAGATGGCAGGCACTCTACTTTTACACTAATCATTTCACCCCCAAGTAACTGACATTATCCATTATGCAGAAAAGGTGGTCATTTTGTAAAAAAAAAAAAACACACAAATTGTGCAGATCTTGACGAGACGGCTTGTTACAAGAAGGCTTGTTACAAGCCAGCTCATCATGATCTGCACTGTTTGCCAATATCAGGAACAAGATCTCAAGGTTTGTAATGCAATCAAATTCAGTTACATTTGCTGTGGGACTGTGATTGATTGATTGATTGGAATTGAAATCTATGCGACATTGAAAAGGCATTTTCACTGTCTGTGAGGGGCGACATCGAAAAGGCATTTTCACTGTCTGTGAGGGGCGACATTCGAAAAGGCATTTTCACGGTCTGTGAGGGGCGACATCGAAAAGGCATTTTCACTGTCTGTGAGAGGCGACATCAAAAATACATTTTCACTGTCTGTGAGGGGCGGCATTGAAAGTGCATTTTAAATGTCTGTGAGGGGCGATATCGAAAAGGCATTTTCACTGTCTGTGAGGGGCGACATCGAAAAGGCATTTACAAAAGCATTTTCCCTGTCTATGAGGGGCAACAGGTTATTCACACAGTAGTTCACTCTGACCATATTTCATCGTCCATCAATACCGTGCAGTGATTCCCCAGGAGTAATGATCAATTGGTTTGCTTACAGCCGGGAGGGCTTACTTTCATCACAGTTTTATCTCCTGTAGTCTTGTCATGTTCCCTAACTTCATCCACTTTTATTATTTTTTGATGGAAAACCAAAATGGGCCATAATGAGCAATTAGCCAATTTCATGCCGAGGATACGTACGCCATGTTTTCGACTGAAGAATAGCATTTTTTTTATTTATACGTCAACGTATATGTTGTGACCACTCATTTGAAGCATCTTGGCGAGTTCATAACAAATTCTTATCTATACTGTATAGTTCCTCTGCACAATTTGTGGATATTTTTCCGATTTTAACGGTACAGTGGAACCTTTCTAATCCGGACAACCTGGGAGGTCCCTAGGGTGAAAGGTTTAGAGATATAGGAATGAATGGCCTTTTTGTGGAATTTATGGGGGTATAAACTTGGAAAAGTCGCGGGAATACTGGACAAAGGCCGGAAGGCCTCGTCCAGTATTCCCGCGACTTTTCCAAGTTTATATCCCCGATAAATTCCACAAAAAGGCCATTCATTCCTTATAATTCCAGCATTTGAAAAAAATCATCAAGAAAATGTGTTTATTTTCCGTTTTCTTAAGAATTATTTTAACTGCGCCTCATGGTTACGGAAAGTAGTTCAGCGTGGGAGTTTACTGGGATATAAATTTTGGACAGAGACTTGCTACGGGCCAATCAAATGTTAGGGAATTGTGTAAATATTTTTGTGCTGGAATTATTTCACTGTAATTCCGATCTAAGAGCACTGAAGCACATGCCTGTGTGCATTACAATCATTACAAACACGATAAACATCAGCAAATTAAGACAGTGAAAGCTGTCATAATTTAACACAGCGATATGTCGAAGGTTGTTTGGTTTAGAGAACTGTAGTAGATTTAAAATTGAAAGTGTCAGTGCCAGATACATTTAGTAGGGTGACTGATTAACCCTTAGACAGCTGTCTTATTTCTTTTGTCGTTTGTCGTCTGCTGTTAATTTTCTATTTTCCATTTTTAGCATCAAAAACATGCTTTGACAGCACTTTAGAATCATTTACAACATGGTTTGACAACACTTCAGAATCATTTCCAACGAAGTGCTGTCAATCCATGTTTTTATTGAGAAATAAGGCAAGATATAAAAGCAACAGCAGAAGACAATTGTTGTGAGTAGCGGTCTAAGGGTTAAAATGCTGCTGGAATTGCCGTACAAGTTTGCTGTCAATTGTCTTTGGATCAGCAAGTTTTTCCCCACAAAAATTGCGTCCCACGTACACACATTCCTTATGGTATGTACGCAGTTGCTAATATAACGCTGGAACTGTCAATTAAGTTGTGTTCCGCCAGGCCTGTCACAACAGAGTCACAAGCGTTCAGATTGACCGCAGCAATATAACTTGGCCAGATATCATGGCAGAAAAACAGATCTATATCTCCACAATTGCAGCATCCAAAAGCCCTTTATCAATAGAATGTTCCACAACTGTGTAATTTGTCTGCGACGCAACTGTCCTGCGCTTCGAGGCAACTGTCACAGGGGATTAGTTGTATTACCACTATCGTGTACATCAAACTGCAGAATAACGGACGTGTGCGCTTGTTCATCGACAACAACTTTATTTCACGATTCTTTCAAGTGACTTGTCAATCATCCTTATTTAAATGTGGCATTTCGTGCCCTGGAAAGTGACACACCAACTATTGGTTCGGCGGGATAGGTCTGCTCGTTGATGCTGCAATATCTGGTAATTCAAGGTTACTCCAAGAAATAAACATACGGTATATAAGAGAACCTCTCTAAATTAGACACAGAGAAAACAGTAGTCAGTTTACTTTTAATACTTTTACTTTCCTTCATCTATGAGACACGCCATATTAGATTTTATAACCAAGAAAATAAGCGATATCTCATGATAAACATTTATGATAGTTTTCGTAAATAATGACATCCAAAGTTGACAAAATCCTCAGAGCAAATGCTGAATAGAATTCCACATTTGCTCTGTTAAATAATTTTCATTAAAAATGAAACAAGAGGCCCAAATGGGCCTGTATCGCTCACCTAGAAGCCTCCATAGTGGTCATCTTGATTTCACAAAGACTCTTCACTTACAACTTCAAATGTTCCACAGAATTTGTTGGTACCGTCTGATCTAACATATATTGCGAATGTGCATGTGATTTACTGCTATAATTCGATTTGATATATAAAATGACCATATTCGGTAAAAAATAAAATTTGACCCCTATTTGACCCCTATTTGATCCCTCGGGCCATGACCATTTTTGACCCAGAGGCCACCATATGAACAAATCTGAATCAGCGTTAACTATCGATCATTCATACAAAGTTTCGTCGAAATCGGCCTGGCGGTTTGTGAGGAAGATTTTTTGACAATTTGACCCACTTTTCAACGGCGAACATCTTGGATTTGGTGATGACCTCCATTTTGACAAAAATGAACAGGCTTCACCAACAAACCATTTCAGGTAAGTTTGGTCAATATCGGCCAAGCAGTTCACAAGAAGAAGTCCTTCAAAATCTTTAGTAAAAGAACAACCTTTTGACCTGTCGGTGGCCATCTTGGATGACGTAATCATCTGATTTTGGCAAAACATGCTCCAGAGTGATCGTCTCGTCGATACCTTGGATTGGATATATTATATGACCATATTCTGTCAAAAATATAATTTGACCCCTAGTTGACCCCTCGGGCCACGCCCATTTTTGACCCAGGTGCCACCATATGAACAAATCTGAAACAGCGTTAAATATCAATCATTCACACCAAGTTTCGTCGAAATCAGCCTGGAGGTTTGTTTGTTGAAGAGTTTTTTTGACAATTTGACCTACTTTTCAACGGCGGACATCTTGGATTTGGTGATGACCTCCATTTTAACAAAAATGGACAGGCTTCACCCACAGACCATTACAGTTAAGTTTGGCCAATATCGGCCAAGCAGTTCACAAGAAGAATACGTTTGAAATCTTTAGTAAAAGAACAACTTTTTTACCTTTCGGTGGCCATCTTGGATGACAAAATCATCTGATTTAGACAAAAAATGCTCCAGAGTGATCGACTAGTCGATATCTTCGATTTGATATATTATAGACCATATTCGGGCAAAAATATAATTTGACCCTAGTTGACCCTCGGGCCACGCCCATTTTTTGACCCAGGGCCACCATATGAACAAATCTGAATCAGCGTTAACTATCAATCATTCACACCAAGTTTCGTCGAAATCGGCCTGGCCTGGATTTGTGAGAAGAAGATTTTTTGACAATCTGACCTACTTTTCAACGGCGGACATCTTGGATTTGGTGATGACCTCCATTTTAACAAAAATGAACAGGCTTCACCCACAGACCATTACAGTTAAGTTTGGCCAATATCGGCCAAGCAGTTCACAAGAAAAAGACGTTTGAAATCTTTAGTAAAAGAATGACCTTTTGAACTATCAGTGGTCATCTTGGATGACGTAATCATCTGATTTAGACAAAAAATTATCCAGAGTGATCGTCTCGTCAATACCTTCGATTTAATATATTATATGACTATATTCGGTTAAAAATAAAATTTACCCCTATTTGACCCCTCGGGCGACGCCCATTTTTGACCCAGGGGCCACCATATGAACAAATCTGAAACAGCGCTAACTATCGATCATTCATACCAAGTATCGTCGAAATCGGCCTGGCGGTTCGTGAGAAGAAGATTTTTTAAGAATTTGACCTACTTTTCCATGGCGGCCATCTTGGATTGTCGATGACCTCCATTTTAACAAATCTGAAATGGCATCACCCATATATCATCCCTGTGAAGTTTAACCAATATCGGCTCAGCAGCTCGGGAGAAGAAGATGATTGAAAATGTTCACGGACGGACGGACGGACGACGGACGACGGACACTTTGCCATAACAATAGCTCATATGAGCTTTGCTCAGGTGAGCTAAAAAGGCACCTAGCTACAGCCCATAAAAGTAATATGATTAGTATTAACTGTTATAGTTGGTATAATCATATCACAAAATGCCAAAAACCAGGGATATCAGGATTCCAGTAAGGATGAACCGCCATCATTAACTCTTTGCATGCTGGGAAATTTGTGGGCTATAAATAGTTCAAAAATAGCAGATGACAATTCATTATATTTTCTTTTATTTCTTCTTATAAATGTCATGAATATGTGTTGGAATTTCATTAGAATTGTGTCCGGAGTCACAATTCTATTGAAATTTCAAGACATATTTACAGAGAGAAATAAAACATATACTCCTAATTTGTTTGGCGGATATTTTCGCCGCTAGCATGCAAAGAGTTAAATTAGTCTTTGCATGCTCCCAACCTACCACCCACATATCATGAATGATTAACAGCAACTTCTTAAACAAAATATCTCCATGACTGACAAGCGAGGTGACTGTAATACAATGTATATTGAGCAATAAAATGACCTTGAACAAAACTTGCATTTATGGCCAAATATGATTGAAATTCATCAAGAGGTTCCAAAAAAGGTACAGTGGAACCTCTCTAAACCGGACACCAAGAAAACCCCTGTGATCTTATTTTTGATGAGTTTCTTGATGATTTATCTCAGGTGATAATGTCTGTTTGTGATCACATACCACACACCTATGGCTCAGAATGATCAAATGCCTAATTTACAGTGAAACCTCTCTAAGCCGGACACCCTGGGACACATGGATTCGAGATGCACAGGTTGTCTGGTATAGAAAGGTTCCAGTGAAGTAACATACGTCACAATAGAAGTGATGCATTAGGTTACAAGCCACATAGATGGAGACCAACTTAGACTCATGTACGTGTACACTAACGATGTATATGTCAGTATGTCAGCCTTAGTCAGGTTATCGCCATTAATCAGCAAGGGCTGAATGTAAATCTGACAGGCAGCAAAACAGGAGCTCCATCATGCATGTTAATCTAACCCTGAACTGTTAAAACTGATCGTGCCAGCTGATCCCTCGGAATAGAACAGGTAGCGATGAATACCTACAGGTAGGATGGAGTCAGGTGCCAACAGCAATGTTGCTCTTAGAATTGTAAACATGAATTACATGTGTATAGATAGTGTTCCCCGGGAAGAACAGAGCATTTCATACCAGAGAAGTGCTAGCAGAATGTTTGTTGTCAAGGAATTGAATGGGTCAGGAAGAAAGGGGAAATAAATGGAAGAAAGGGGGGCTAAGTCCATATAATTGAATGGGCCAGTGTATAAATAGTGTTCCCAGGGAAGAACAGAGCATTTCATACAAGAGAAGTGCCAGCTGAATGTTTGTTGTCAAGTAATTGAATGGGTCAGGAAGAAAGAGGAAATAAATGGAAGAAAGGGGATAACTCCATGTACTTGAATGGGTCAGTGGAAGAAGGGGGCTAACTCCACGAGGGAGTTAGCCCCCTTCTTCCACTGGCCAATTCAATTCTGCTCAATCTATACGGTGTCTGCCTAGGGTAAAATGGGATATTACAACATTTGCGATCAATGTAGCTCTAGGTCAGTCTGTGTATTCGCACAGTCTAATCCGGGCCTGCTATGCTTGTATAAACTACTATGTTATTAACCCTTACACCCCTAAGTAACTGAAATGGATTTTTATATGTTAATTTCCGGACCAATCCCATTGTCACAAAATGATTTTCAGACTAGTCCATTTATGATTTATGAAAAGGGTGTGTTTTTGCTCTCAAAAATATGAAAATTACAGAAAAGTGCAGATCCTGATGAGACGGCTCGTCACGAGCCGGCTCATCTGGATCTACACTGTTTGTCAATACCACTATACAGGTTTGTGGTGTTGAAAGGGTTAAAGAGACTAAAAGCTAATATGACTGGAAAATGTTACGGTCATAGAGACAGGGTCTTGGTTGCAATTCTCATCCCAAAGACCACTCGGATGGAAATACTATCAAAGCATTTTTTTATGCCTAGGGAATGGATTGAACCCACAACCTTCAGTGCTCTACGCATATATCGTCAAGCCATCCTGATGACTGTCCTTATGAAGGCTTGTCTACATTTGCTGCAAATACACAAAAATTTAATTTCATTTCATGGTGTTTAACGGCCTTTCAACAGGTCATTTTAGGCCGTGTTACGGGGTCGAATCCCATATTTCACCTGTTATGTTGGGGGTAAATCCCAAAATCAGAACTGAATATGTATAGAAAAAATATATTCATACCTGAACAAATAAGAGAACAAGAATTCCGCGGAATCAAATGTCTCGCCTTGTTCCGCCTTGACCTTGACCTTGACCCTGGGGCCTTAACCTTGACCCTGGGGCCCCGAGAATATTCATGTACATATCATAGTAAAGGTATGTATAAAGTTTGATGACTGTAGCTGATTAGGTGTTGAAGTAATGACCGTAACACGAAAACTTAACATTGAATGATGATGCCGCCGCCTTCACGACGCCGACGCCGACGATGCCGCCGCCGACTCCGGAAAAGCAAAACCTATGTCTCGCTTTCCGCTTTCGCGGGCGAGACAAAAACTGAGGAACTAATTTTGTGGGATTGTTCTTGATTAAATATATCTGCCCCCGTGCGGGAGAACTAATTGAAACACAGTGCCACTAGCCCCTCCCTCCCATCAGATATAATTACATTTTAGTGGAGCAACTCCAGCTCAATAAGTATTGCTTTCCTTCTAGCAAGCCCAGTGTTTGTGTCACATTTCCAATATGGGGGGGATTGTGTAATAAAATTGTTGTATACCGAGTTTAATAAAAATATCTTAATAAAAATATCGTCGGTGCTTCTGAGAATGCCATCCAATACCTATAGTAAGTGTAGTAACCGTACCGGTAATGACCCTAGATATAATTTGCTTTGGGAAACCCTATCCAAATACATTGTTATTGTGATGAAACCAGTACTGCCATACTAACCTTAAATATTGGCACACTCACTGTTGTAAGGAATCCATATATTTCTATGTGTTTCTACAAATAAATGGTGTCCGAATATTTAGGGTTATTACAGTATTCGTACATGGACAACCGATGCAGGGTGTTGCTGGTCTGGTAACAATACTTGTCAATAGATCTTTCTACGGAGCCCCGCAGGGGACGTAGAATTCTTTATTTTATTAATTCGTTCCCACAAAATAATGATTGTTCCCTCAATTTAACAATAGTGGTGTTGAGGTGACATATGGAACATTTTCTCACAATGTTAACTCTTTGCATGCTGGGAAACTTGTGGGCTATAAATAGTTCAAAACTAGCGGACAAAAATTCATCATATTTTCTTTTAATTCTCCTTGTAAATATCATGAATATGTCTTGGAATTTCATTAGAATTGAGTCCTGAGGACATATTTACAGAGAGAAATAAAACATACAGTCCTAATTTGTTTGGCGAATATTTTCGCCGCTAGCATGCAGAGTTAATTATGTTTTGTTCTCATCATAACATGTTTTCACAGCATGTAAGAATCATTTCCATTTCTAAAGTGCTGTCAAATCATGCTTTTATAGAGAAAGAAGAAAAAATATAAATCAGATGACATTTTATTTGGTTTCTAAGGGTTAGTCATATAGACAGTGGAACCTCTCTAAACCGGACACCAAGGCAACCTCTGTGATCTTATTTTGAGGGATTTCTTGATCATTTATCTCAGATGTTAATGTATGTTCATGATTGCAAAGCAAGCTAATACATTTCAGAATGGTCATAAGCCTGATTTGTTTGTTTGTTGGGGTTTAACGGCCTATCAACAGCTACGGTCGGTCCCCAGGGTGTGCGGTTCAGAGAGGTTCCACAGTAATACAAGTTCATTGCTAATGGCTGATGGCAGGTCAGCAGTGTCATCCTATTCTTGTAATTTCACAACTATATGGCCACCTGTGAATAATCAGTTGACAATAGTCATTAACCCTTAGACACCTATCTTATTTTTTTTTGTCGTCTGCTGTTTATTTTCTACTTTCCATTTTTATCATCAAAAACATGCAAAAACAGAATAATTTACAACATGGTTTGACAGCACTTCAGAATCATTTCCATTGGAAATGATTCTGAAGTGCTGTCAAAGCATGTTTTTATTGAGAAATA